>OZ025868.1:15937029-15987029 GCA_964019415.1 Ianthella basta | reverse complement strand
GTTTTGCATGAAAACTTGGAGCGCAGCAAACTGGCAGTGGTTTGTCCGTCTGTGGTTGGAAGTTAAACTACTGTCATTTCCTTCATTTTGCATTTGGTTTCTTTCTTCTGCAGACCTGTCTCCAAATGACACTGGTTACTATGGTTGCAGGGTGTGTGTGATTGGCGATCGGTCAGATATATACTATTCAGAAGAGACGCATCTGACAGTGGGAAAAGAGGAGGGTGAGCTGATGCAACACAGTTGTGTCCATCAGTGGTGTCCCACACACTGTTCCATCCACTTGCTGCACAATGTAGTGCTGTAGCATTGAGTGTTGCATGTGAAACACTATATGGGTGGAATTTTTGGTAGGAAGTTATTTTGGTTGTATGAAATTTGGAGAAGCCATATGCTATATTGGTATTAGTGAACAGTTTGGTGGTTGGAAATAGTTGCAGATTGTTCTCAAAACTGCGAATCTGACAGAATAGTTTGAGCTACAATGTACAAAACAATGCTCATTTTTGACTGAACATCCTGCAGAAACCTCTGTATGCAGCGTTCTTTAAGGTCCTGTCTTCTCTCTCTCTCACGCACTCAGAGGGTGACATTGTCATCACTGAACATCCTTTACCCAAAGTGGTTGAAGTCAAGCGTGGTGGTGACTACAAGTTCTTTACCTGCGCCATGAGCAGAATTGGGGAGCCACTTCAGTTTGTGTGGCTGAAAGATGGCCGCCAATGCCGCACTGAAGGACCAATACTTGAAATAAAGTCAGCCACTGTGGCGAACAGTGGGACCTACACATGTGTTGTGACAGCTGTCAATAGTGGCCGGAAGAAAGAGACTGCTGCAGTTAATCTGACCGTGCCACGCCCAGGTTAGTGGGGTAAATGGAAGACAGGCACAATAAAAGGCCTTTATACTTTACAGGTGGCTTTTATTGTCCATTGAATGGTGTTTGCTACTGCTCGTGTAGTTGAAGTTTATTCTTGTACTAGTGCATCTGTCCTCGAGGAACACTGTGCATGTATGTGTATGCCTTGCAGTGGGAGTTAGTTTCACGGAATGTGTATAATGCTACAGTATGTAAGTATACGTAGTACGTAGCAAGTTCAGTAGTAGCAAAAATTTAGTCCGCGCATAGTTTGAGCGCATATGGTAGACGTTATTAAGGAATGCCATGGCCACTGTACAGTATGTGTACAGTGTACACATGCAGTATGTGATTACTGCTGCTGGTTATTGTACTATTGTGGACGGGCTTAACAATGAGTTGCCTTTCACTGTTTTTGCATATTGTGTTCTTCGTTTCCTCAGTTGATCTAACCAAAGTGACCCCTCATATGAAAGGTGAGTGTGTGTGTACGTGTGTGCGTGCGTGTATGCGTGTGTACATGTGCAGGTGTGTATGTGTGTATGTATATTTTGTTACGTACTGACACCGACATGTGTATGTGAATGTTCATTGCTACTGTATGCAACAGTATGTATACAGTACAGTATGTATAATTATTATGATTTGGTTACACCTTTTGCATATTTCCTGCACCCACTCTTTAAACAGTGCAGAGTGCTTACACTTCTATCTTTGGGGGGATATGTATGTGAGACTCAGTGTTCTTGCCTCAGTCCGTAAATCTCTGTCACTCTTTCTTCTTGTTTCTATTTTCCTCCCTCTTTTCAATGACTCCTGGTGCACAGCTGAGGCTTACGTCAAAGGGAAATGTGAGCTTGGCTGCAACTTTACATTGCAGTGACCTGCATGCAATTGTGTTAATCATAGTGTGCTGTGCCTGTGTGTGCTTGAAGAAGGCTCTTAACAAATGGAACTAAAACTAGGCTAGACTAAACATACAAGATATGTACTCATTTCACTGGTAACTTTGTGCTCTGCTGTAGATTAGCAGTTGCGTACTAATTTCATTAATTTACTATGTGTTTTCCCATCATTTCCCACACTAAGTTACTTTCATTGTTCCTCTGAGAATGCTGGTTACTCTTTGGTGTTTGATAGACTTCATTCAATTCCTCTCTCACTTGTTCCTTCGTTCAGTACGAGGCAAGGTGGCCTTGCTGATTGCCAACCAAGACTACAGCCACTATCAGAAACTGCAGATGGCAGAGGAAGATGTGAAGAAGCTAGCAAGAGAGCTGAGGATACTTGGATTCAATGTTCTCACTCTGGCCAACTTGACATCAAGGGAGATGCAAGAAGCTGAAGCTGTCTTTTGTCATCATCTTCTCAGTCAGTGATCTTCCTGAATGTGTTATACATACCTTTCATATTAACCTCCTTCCTCTTGTTATTCCATGATTTTGTCTAAATCCTCCTCCATTCAATTCTTCCTTGACCTTCCCTCCATTTTCCCTCCTCCCTCCCTCCACAGGCAAGGATGCTACTGGTGTGCTTGCCTTTGTGTATTTTGCTGGCCATGGTTTCCTGGACCCTCAGGACTCCGCCGAGTACCTCATGCCAGTTGATGCTGCAAATCTCACACCGAATAACAACATCAACAGGGAATCCTTCTGCCTGTCCTCGCGCTTGATGCCCCAATGTGCTAAGCTTCTGCGCATCACGGATTGCTGCAGAACTGTGTATGTGTGCGGAAGGAGTGGGTATACTCTATGCCGTTACAGTGTTCTGACAGAAGGCAGGGGCCAATACATTTCTTAAGTGCATTATACCACCATTGCACAACAATCCATATGTGCCCCATAATATCCATAATTATCACTGCACATGTTTCTTCTTCACAAGTGAATGGGGTGGCATGTCTTGTTGCTTACAATGTACATTGCACAAGCAAGACTAGAAATTGTAAAATACGTACCGCAGCATAATATTTACGTATGTGCATCACAGTGTACATGTTGTATCTCCCAGTGCGTAATATTTTACTGGGCATATGTCATACAGTACATAGTTCAAAAGATACTTGGACTTGTCCCACTGCAGTGACTCAAGTGAGGATGTCCAGCAGCGTCCTGTGCGCCCACCATCTTCACTTCTACTGCAGGAAGATTTCTACAATTTCCTTGATGTGAAGGGATGGTATGTATTTCTGATGCTCGTAGTGTTTGTTATTGAGGATGTGTTCAGCTGGGAAGACAAGTGTATATGACAGACAGCATGGAACTCTCTCTCTCTCTCTCTCTCACACACACACACACACAGACACACACACACACACACACACACACACACACACACACACACACACACACACGCACACACACAACACACAACACACTAAGCTAAGCTAAGCTACTGACTGTCATTTCAAGGTACACTTAGCCTTCTTCTCTGTACTTTGTACTGCAGTGGCTATTTTCGCACAGCTAGCGAAGTCTTCCTGGCTAAAATCCTTCAGGAGTTAATGGCAAAGCGCCACTTGACACTGCATGAGTTGATCCAAGGGATACAAGAAAGTGAGTGAGCCCTGTTGGGCCCACAATGAGCAAGCACTACTGTACAGTAGGAAGGAAATGGTCAATGTGTTGTGCGAGATCAGGTTAGAGGGATATATAGATCTGTGCAGGATTATGTGTTGCACTTACTCAACAGCCAGCACTGGACATGGTGAACACTATTTTAAGGGAACCAAGTGCTAAACATGCATATGAAGTACATCTGTGTGTGTTCTGCACCATGATGTGCTGTGCTATTTCATTCCCAACAATGTCCCACTCTACGCAATACCCATAACTGAGCACCTCAGCAGCTGTGGAGCATATCATGTATGTGCCATGTAACATTTCCCATTATTCACTACTCAGAAACCTGTACAGGAAATGAGCAGCACACTAACAGTGTTTGCACCTGCCGGCTTCAAGGGCTCCTAGCATGTACAGTAGATGTGTGGCTAGAGTTATTATTAGGCGACTAATTGCTTAGTGCTTCGTACCTCATCACTGTTAGTACTACACATTACAGGAACCATGTGTCTTCTGTAGCGCATTGTGTTTTACTGTAGTGTGTAAGTCCATTTATAGTATTGACCACTGATGCAGTGGACACTCAGAGCCCTAACTGGGGTGCTGGTGTCCTAGGACACAAACACAGGATTGATTGAGCATTCAAAATCCAGTTCATGTCATGGCAGTTTCTTTTGCACAGCACCCCCTTCTATCACAACTGCCTTTAGATTTGAGCAGATTTTAGCCACACTGACATACCACTTCCAGTCCTACATTTCACAGGATGGCAGCTGTGGGAAGTTGGTATGGTAGTTTTTGCTAAGTGTGGCTCATTCCGCCCAAGTTGTATGGAATATGTTAATTTTATAGCTTCACCCGGCAAATGTTGGTAGTGTAGGTGTAAGGCTACTTGTGCATTCCATTGAGAGTAACGCCAGCAGCACTAGGACATACACTAAAGAACAGTGTTACCTCTTGGCAAGAATCATGACTTCAGATCAATCTTTAGAGAGGCCAGTAGACAATTGCAAGCAACCAATGTTGGCAGATGGTAGAATCCCTCCCTTGTGTGGACTCCTAAAAGGTGCTTCTCTTGTGTGCCTTTACCTACTGTAGAAGCAAGACAATATGATCAGAAAACTGGCCACCAGAGACCCCAGGTGACAGCACACAACATGGCTGGAATGGAGCAGATGAAGCTCAGTGATGAGATAGACAGGGCTGCATATGCACATTTGGCCGACCCAGCACCTGACCAAGAGTGTGTGGAAAGGTGGACAAAGCTAGACCCCTCTGGTAAGTGGTATTACATCTGCCAGCACATAGCATCAACGTATGACTCCTGGGCAACACACCGCAGTATCAGTGTGAATATTGGCTTCGTATTTCATAAATGTTGGGAGTACAGTGGAACCTGTCCAAGACAGCCACCTGTGGGCCAGTTCTAACTGACCTGTATGGAGAGGTGGCTGCTCTACAGAGGTACATAGATTGCAATGTTTTAGTGCTATTTGTGGCCAAGGAGGCTGGCTGTTTTAGAGAGGTGGCTGCCTAACACAGTGACCATCTTAGACAGGTTCCACTGTAGTACAGTAGCTATATTGAGTATTATAATATATAAATGTCCCTTGGGGCTGCTTGGCATAGATTTTGGGTGACGCTATGCATTTATGACACTCAATTTGTTTCTAAGTTGATCATATCTCTTCATACTTGCTCAGGTTTGCCAAAGAACCTCGTTCTGGGCAATAAACTGAGGGAGAAAGTTGAGGTGAAGCTGACCATTGAGGAGATCTTCTCTAATGTACTGAGAGTAACTGTCTGTGCTGAGAGACAGGAGGACACTGGGGCCGACTCTCTGTCAGTCAGTATTGATGTAGCCTCACTGGTAAGCACTGACATATAGTTCCATCCTTCACAGTCCATTCTGCCATATAAGGAGGCCCTATCTTACCTCTCTGTCATCTGTCACTGTCAATTGGCACTGACCAACGATTAATGTATCACAATAGCATAAGCGACCATCTTTATCAAAATTCATCTGCTACTGGTCTTTGCACAGAGAGAGAGTGAAATTGAGGTGCGTGACGAGGAGGGGTGCAAGACTGGGACCAAGCACATCATTGTTCTCCGGAGCATTCAAAGGCTGAAGGTAGCTGTGTTCTGTGATTGTAACCAGTCATAGTGTTGTAGATGCCTTGTACTGTACATTTTAGGTGTGTGCAGGTTCTAAGAGTGTAGTGTACCATTGCGGCCTAGCTCACAAGCTTCTATGAGGATTGTGCTTGCCTTGCTTGTAAACTGTTTCAAATGTGTGTTGTGCTCCTCCCTGTGTAGAATCCACTGACGCTAAGGATTGATGTCTGTATGAATGATGAACACGGACGATGGCAAAAAGAAAAGCTGACCTACACTGATCTTGGTGCCCCTCTCTATTCAGCTCTCAAGCCCAGTTAACTCCTGGCTCCACAAATACTATCAAACACAATTGAAATGGTAGACTGAGTCATGACTGTATAACATAAAATTGCGTTCTTACATAACAACACATTCTCAATTCCACATTGCTTATCGTATGTAAGCACTGGCTTGCAGTGGAAAGTGTGAGGTATTTAATCAGACATGTTTGTTGTAAGAGAGACGTGTGTTTATACTGAAACTATCCGGGTTTGGCTTTGTATATACATGAATGTAGAATCCTTGTTGTAGTGAACAATGTAGAGTAGTTCACCTTGCATTCACTTAATTAGTGACATTCTCGTTTACATGTACCATGTGCACACCGCTCAGCCTGAGGCAATAATAATAGCTCCATTAATTATATTCAGGCAACAATTAAGAGCAGGTTGCGGCGTCCTCGTTAAATTAAGTATACGTACTGCACCATGCACAATGTACTGGTATATAGCTTTGTCGTTGAAGCCTATAGAGTTCATGCCCTGCATGATATCATATACTGTACTTATCGGATTGCCACCGGGGTTCGGGTATTTGTCCTACATGTCCTTACGCACGTCCTCGTACACGACTTGGATCCACAGGTGCACTGTGTCGTGCGCTAGGAGCGCGCTAAAATTCAGTGGAAAGGAGAATACGAAAAGAACAAACGGGGTTAGAGCAGCCTGCGGCGCTTTTCTCTTTCTCGTACTCTTTGGCTACATTGTTGTCTTTAATACGTTCAAAGAACCCTATCCATGATCTCTAAGTGTTCTTCGCCGCCGCCGTTTGGCCAGTTTTGACGAAGCGCGAAGTAGCCATTTTTGTCCTTCCTAAATCGACGTCACGTGCTTGACATCTGCAAGCCCCAAGGACTCCTACGCAACTCAGGATCATCACATGATCAGACAGTGATTACATTTCTGGAAAGAGTCACAAGAGTAACATTTTGGCAGGTTCTGTCACTACTCTGAAAGGAATACCTAAATTTAAGGTAAAAGTAATTATTGCTGTAGCTAGGTAGCTAGTTCAGCTAGTTAAGCGTAGAAGAGGCGGTAGTTACCAGTGTCGCGCGCCAGCCCCTCACTCCCCGCCCATGGGGAAGGGACTGTCGTACGAGACTACGGTAGCTAGCTGCTAGATAGGCTGAGCCATGGATTGAACGGAAGCTGTATAACTATCTAGCTTACTACATGATTAAAGTAAGACTTGGACCTGAACGAGACTTGTACATAAGTAGCTAGCTAATTTATAATGCATGGTTTTACATATGGCGTCTATTATAAATCGACCAGCACTTGGTTAGCCCGGGGGCGTCTATTGAAGGTTGCGCCTTCTCTTACTGCAGCTTTCGACACAAAGCATGGCTTACCCAGAAGACGAGACAAGGCAGTGGAAGTTCATCAAGGGAGTATTCTCTCAACTCAGGAAGGATTGTCCCATATTCGGCATCCTAGTGATTGGTGAGACTGGAACGGGGAAGTCAACACTCATTAACAACCTCTTGGGGAAAGAAGTTGCACCAGTTGGTCACACCATGGAGTCAGAGACACTACGAGTAACTCCACATGAAGTAGCAGTGGAGGGAGTGCCTGTTGTTGTGTATGACACTCCAGGACTGAATGACACAAGGGAAGGTGAAGATGAGAAGAAGTATCTGGATATCATGAAGAGTCTATTAGCTAGAAAGAAAATCCACCTAGTAATCTACTGCTTGAAGATGACAGAGACCAGGATTCTAAGAAGTCTCGTTCGCACTTTTGAGGAGTACCACAAGATTGATGTGCCATGGGAACAGACTGTCATCACCATCACATTTGCAGACAAGGAAGGAGATCCAAGTCGATTTTCTCAGATTCAGCAGCATCTGAAGAAGACTCTTGTTGAAAGAGTTGGAGTGGTGCAGAGCACTGTTGAGAAAATGAAGATCTGCCCAACTGCAAAAGTTCCCAGTGAAGCTCTTCCCAGTGGCAGGCCATGGTATGTTCCGTTTTGGCTGGATGTTGTTGAGGTGCTCGTTCCTGCGGCACTTGTTCGATTTTTTGACATCCATGAGGGTAACATCCACATGGAGAGTATGCCAACTTCCAGCCAACCCAAATTTGTCAATGTCACCCTAACTGGGGAAGACAAGGAGAGATATGAAAGACAAATCAGCAGATTGTCAGAAAGTGAGTGAAGTTGGCAACCATTTAATTTTCATGAATGTTTGAAATTATAGCAGGTTTTGGGCATCTCTTCCACAAGGAAAGTACTGTAGCTTTTCCCTTCTTCTCACACTCAATATGGAGTTATATTTGTGTGCTGCGTCAATGTATGCATCATGTATTAGGACATTAGTTACTTTACAGTCATAACAAACCAGAAAGAAGACCCAGTGTAGGAATGCAATGATCTGCATGGTCCATTTTTCCCCTCCCCCCCTCTTTCCTGCCATGTGTAGTTTGCAACCTTGTAATTCATTTGCAAGCTACATGGGACTGTAGCTAGCTAGATATTTGGGTCCATGCAGGAGTTAGCCTGTAATTTCCCAAAGGGACCATTTAGTGGTCCAACTTGAAGAAGACCATTTGGATGGCAAAAGATGTTTTGTCCAATTATACTGAATTTTGTACAAGAATGGGTTGAGTGAAGTCTTAATGAAAGTCAACTCCACACGAAGCACTAATGTGCACCAACACAATTAATTAAGTCATGTTACAGTCTATTAATGCTGCTGTGCCACTTTCTTCTCCTGTTAGGACTATCCAAGATTCCTTTCAGCTCCCTCCTCTCCACCCCCACACTTGACGAGCTCAACCAGCTAGTGGTGTGGCGAGTTGCTGCCCAGTGGTATGAAGTGGGAGTGTTCCTTGAGGTAGGAGCAGGAGCTCTGGACACCATTCGCACAGACAACCTTCACAATGTAAGACAGGCATGTCGTGACATGTTCAATGAGTGGCTGTCCCGAGGGTCAGGCACTGGGGAGCAGCCTCGTGTGTGGCAGTCTGTCCTGGAGGCTGTCAGGGAGACAGTGGGGGAGGTGGTTGCTAGAGAGATTGAGAGAGAGGCACTTTCCCAAGCCAGCTCACAGCTGGCGGCGAACCAGGATAGTTATGACAGTGAGTGCATGTGTGTGTGTGTATAATGAGCACTAGATCTGTTGAAGGGTACTTTGTGGACACTTCATAAACCATTGGAGCAGAGAGAGATGAATGGGACTAAACTGTCATAGGAAGTTTGTACAGTATACATTCAAAATCTGTCTATCACATGTACAAAAAGAATGGTTCTTCAGAAATGTGCTCCTTGCATTCTTATTTTTGTGAAACCCTTGGTAATGGGTAAACAATTGACTCCATTTGAGCACACTGTGTCACCACTCGGCTGAGTCAAATGTCACTGAATGACTTGTGTTCTTGTGTTCACTTTGGAAGACGTCCAACTACTGTACTCCTTTCTTCCATCTCCCTTGTGGTTCAGACACACTTGTACAGGTTATTCAGATTCATGCTGAGGAATTTCTCAAAAGGATGAACAGTAAGGAAATTGCACCAAAGCTGAAGGCCATGGAGTTGATTCCAGAGAGTACTGCTAATTCCATCCTACTGTCCAAGGACAAGGAAGAAGCTAATACCCACCTTTTGACCCATCTGAAAGAGAATGCCAGTGAGACGGTAATGAAGGAAACATTCAGAGTTGCTTCTAAGAAGACAGGCTGGGGGAAGATGAGCACGTTTGCTGCCTTCATGCTAAGGGAACTACAAGGAGGTTTGTACACTGTACATAATACATATGGTGTGTGCATTGACACCATACCTACATTGTACACACACTAGTCATCGCAGTAATCATTTGGGCAAAGTATAGTGGAACCTTTATAATGCGGACACCCTTTGGAACAAGAGAAGTGTCCTGTTTATATGGGTGTCCACATTTCAGAGGTACGGCTTATATGCCCATATGTTAAAACAATCATCTAGTATGCATGAAAAGTATCAGAATATGACGAATTTGTAAAGGTAGAGGTGTTTGCTTGAGTACTCGACTCACGCATCATTTCTGAAGACGATTCTAAAGGGTAGCTGTTCGTGTTGAACTTTCCCATGTTAAAGACACTTTCAAAACCCTTAGTATAGACGATTTGCGGCACTCGTCAACTTCTGTGCTGTTCCTGTCACTTGTTAGAGGTAGCGGTGCAAATCAGGGAGCGGCCATTTTCTGGCAGCTGATTGAAATGTCCAGATTATTGGATGAGGTTTATACAGAGTTGTATAGGACGGTACACAGGGAGCTGTCTGCAATACAGAATAACAGGGTGTCCGCATTTCAAGGGGAAGTTCATACAGGTAGAATAGGGCCAATCGTTGGGACTTTAGAACGTGTTTGCATAATCGAGTTGTCTACTTTTCAGGGGTGTCCGCAAGGCGGGGTTCCACTATACCCCCATTGATATAACTTGGTTGGCTGAACATTTTCAACATGATTGCAACATATGTACATGCCAGGATATGTTGCCATGGTGAACTGGATCAAGTTATGACAACAACAATTCTCCAACAGGTTTACATGAGTCACTGTGTCAATTGTCTACTTTCACTGCAGATCGGTAAAGTGGGAACCTAGAGTCATGTGACTGTCATGTGACCACATTTCTCACACTACACTTTTCAGCATGCAAACTATGTTAACATGTGATAGCATCTTGTGCTCAGTACTCTATCATTCTATATCAAATATGAAATTAAATTAGAATGCTTAATAAGTTTCTGATGTCATTGGAATAAGCTAATATGTCTAACTATAATTATTCTGAACACTCTCTGCCAACTAGTACATATAGCTAGCTATTTCTGGAGATGCTGTACCTATATATATGGCTAGCTAGCTATAGGGTATGTGGCAAAATGGGGGAGAAGAACTTGGGGGCCACGGCTGCAGTATTCCAACCAATGTACAGCATGTTCTACTGGTAGCTATAGCTAGGATGTCAACCTTGCATGGCCTGCACTGCATTTTCCACATGCATGCACGTTTGGGCGGGTACATAACTATGCGTGTGGGGGCCTTTGAGCTCTGCTGGTATGTATAGAGCCAATGCAACACAAGCTGTTTGTAGCTTGTGACATAAGGGGGTTAGGGCTTAGGGGTTGGGATCACAATTGAGTTTAGGGTATGACTTAGAGGCCTGGGCGGTTGTTTGACTGTTGAGGCTATTGTTACTAGTCAATACCGCACGACATAACATAAATTACGGTATTGTTATCAGTAATAATTAAACTTTGTAATTCGCTTCGGCCATTTTATTAGGGTGGTTCCAGGAATACAAACAGTAAATTCAAGCAAAACACAGTTCGCGGTACTCCAGGTTCAAGGGTCGCTCTGTGCCTGTCCTTGTGTTAACGCCTCCAAAGCAAGCGTGAACGACCGGCGTCATGGACTCTTTGGCAGCCGAGTACGGAGACCTACTGATACGTGACGTGGAAGAGACGGGCGTGGAACTCGGGCGAGGGTCCTATGGAACTGTGTTCGAGGTGAAATGGCGCGGGGAACTGAGAGCTGCCAAGAAACTGCACGACTTCTTCTTCGAACCAGCAATAAAGGATTGGCCTGGACCGCAGAAAGGAATGAAGAATTTTAAGCGCGAATTCCGATCCTGGGCTAAGCTAGACCACCCCAACATGGTCCGCTTGTTGGGGCTCTATTACAACCCTTCGCGGTCTGTCCGAGTCCCCATCATTGTCATGGAGAAGATGGATATCAGCCTTGGAGATTACCTCGAGAAGAACACGCGCCAGGCGTTCCCGCTTCACAAGAAGGTTTGGGTTCTTCTGCAGGTGGCTCGGGCGTTGAGCTACTTACACAGCCAGTCCCCACCCCTCGTCCACAACGATCTGAAACCAGACAACATCATGATTACAACCACCACTTTTGAAGCCAAACTCTCTGATTTTGGGATGATCCGTGCCATCACACGTGGCAATCTTACCCGGGCATCATCGAAGAAGGGCACACCAGTGTTCATGCCTCCGGAGGCCTTGGAAATCCCTCTGCGCTATGACGAGAAGCTGGATGTGTTCTCGTATGGTGTCGTCATCATCTCCACATTGGTGCACGACAAGGCACCACTTCCTTCAGCAGCCGTGGTCAATCAAGGAGGGAGACCAGTAGCTGTCTCTGAATTTGGCCAACGAAAGTTCCACACAGACAAATTCACCCCAGAAGAGCAGCGCTTGTTTCTGACAATGATACAGCAGTGCCTTGAGTTCATCCCAGCTAGACGCCCCCTCAGTTCTCAGCTGGTGGATGGAATGTCCACCATCCTGGCATCCTTACCAAGCAAGGTGACCCCTGCTGACGTCACTGATGGGGACCCACCGAAAGCCAAAATTGCTCATCACCAGCAAGGAGGCTTTGTTCAGCCCAGCTCAGAGAAGAAGGTTTTGCAAGGTTCAGTGGACGAAATGAAGACACTGAAGGAGAAAGTTGCTGCATTGGAGAGACGCTGCCAGCAAGCTGAAACAGAGAGAGGGGCAATGGAGGAGAGTCATGCAAAGCTGCAGCGGGCGTACGAGGAGCTGTGCGTTGCTAAGCTACAGGAGAGGGAGGCAAACGACAGAGAATCACTTAGCAAGCAACAACTCCAGGAGGAAGTGGCTCACTATATGAAGCGATTTTGGCAAGCAGAAGCAGAGAGGGCAGCGATGGAGGAGAGCCATATTAAGCCACGTTGGAGACCATCCAGTAGATCAGGTGGGTGGGGCAGTGTTGACCAGGTGGGTGGGTGGTTGCATGAATTGGGAGGGGTCCTCATCCTAACCTATCCACTGTGGTGACTACTGAGTTTACTTCTTGTCCTCTTTAGAGTGGCAGTTGGCATATGAAAAGTCCCTCAGTGAGTACAGCTCAGTGTCAGTGAAAGTCAATCAGTGCATCTTTGGGGGTTCCCCAGCGGTTGGGAAGTCCTCCCTGAAGCATTTCCTCGTGCACAACACACCCAAGGCGGTCAAGACGAGCACAGCTGTGCTGGACACACCTGAGGTGGTCACCATCTCATCTCAACACTATGCAGTTGAGAATGACACCTCAGCATGGCAACTGGTCAGCGATGATCTCATGGCAACATCCCTACGAGCCTGCATTAACGCTAGAAGTTATGATAATAATGAGCAATACCCTTCTGAAGTGGATAAGAGTGAAAAAGTACAGGAAGAATCTTCTCCCATGGCAGCTAATCAGAGTGAGCACTTGCAAAGGGGACAAGGAGACACTCTGCCATTCCCAATGCAAACCACTACACTGGACCAACGACAGCAGTCTGAGGGCACACAGGCCCAGTCGTATCAAGAAAAGGGATCAAGCCCTATTGCATTACTTGAGGAGCACCACTCCCAACTTTGCTGGAAAATGGGAGGTGATGGAGAAATAATAAAGCTAAAGAACGCTTCCTTCATCTACCTTCTTGACACAGGTGGTCAGCCATCCTTCCAGGTTGTCCTTCCCCTCCTGTTGAATACCCCCTGTACGTACATCCATGTGTTCAATGCAGCCCGTGACCTGGACCAGCCTGTCCCCATCATGTACCGCCCTGATGACCACACGGAGCAGTCCCTTTCACCCAGTGCAGAGACAGGATGGGAGATGATGCTACGTTCCTTCTCCAGCATGTACACCATGGCCCACAAGTGCTCCAAAGAGCTGGACACATTTCAGCAGGAGAGAGCCCCCTTGCCACAGCATTCCATTTTTGTGGTAGGCACTTTCAAAGATCAGCTAGTAAAGGAAGGAAGGCATGGCAAGGCCTTCCGTGATATTGGCACACGTTTGAGAGAATTGGAGGGAAAGCCGTATTATAACTCCATCACATGGGATCGCATCGGTCAGCCATTTTATCTCCTTAATTGTATGGCTGAGAAATCAGATGACAAAGTGTGCATCAACCGTCTCCGTCAGTGCCTCTCAGCTGGTGGAGCTGGATCCTCTCTGCAGCTGAATGTGCCAGTGATGTGGTACATGTGTCAGCTAACCACCCAGCGTGTGCCACAGAAGTTCTTCAGGTTCAATGATCTTAAAGAGTTTTGCCTGAAGTGCAAGTTCATTGATTCTGGCAATGCAAATGGCCAGTTCCGTTCCCTGCTGAAGCTGTTCTCCCTCCTTGGATTCTACTCATTCTTTGACCTCAAAGATGTCTCAGACGAGGCAAATTACGTCTGCACTGATAGGGGTGTGTTCCTGAAGGAGGTGTCCAAACTGCTGGCAGTGCAGTTTGTAGTTTCGAAGAGCCCATTAATGGAAAGATTCAAGAAGACTGGAATTCTTGTCTTCGCTCATGAGTTCTTCAAAGAGCTGGACATGAACCCAGAAATGGATCTGCGCTGGTTCCTGAAAGTCCTTTGCCAGCTTGGAATCGCCGCTTGTCTGCCAACCAAGGAACAATTGGAGTACTTCATCCCCGCAGTGCTTCCCCATATTGCAATGCTTCAGGATCCACTGGCCAGTGTCGCCCCGCTCTGCCTCTCGTGCAAGATTGGCAAAGGTGCTGTCTTTTCATACAATGATCTGCCTCAGGGAGTGTTTTGCCATTTGGCAGTGGAGCTCATTCGACATGAATGGAAGATCATTGCAAATGAGAGCACTCGAACATTGCTAAAGTTTTGCTGGCAGGAATTTGACGTATTCCTCCAAGAATCTCCTGGATACATTGCTGTCATCCCACAAGCTGTAGAGGAATTCTCTGACCTCTCAGAGCTGCACACTAGCTGTGAAACTCTTCGTCACATTGTTACAAAGTGCTTCTTGCTCTCGAGTGAGGCTGTCTTGGGGAGCCACTGGAGCACAAAGGCTGAACTGGTTGTAGGGTTTGAGTGTCCCTGCAAGGAAGTGAGCATGCGTCACCTCGCACAACCATCTTGCAAGGGGAAATCACTTATCTGCATGCAGAAATCCAGCCGTCAATTGTACTCCAAACGTCAGCGCATTTGGTACTCCACTGTGGATGGAGCTACGGTGAGCATCATGTGTAGTGTGTACATGAAGGGATAGCAAGTATCAATGTATTTTTTGTTCACTTTTTCGTAGTTACACTTTTGTCCCAGCGACAACGTGTGGACTCTGGTGGATAGTGCAAGCAGTGGCAAAGTGTCTGCCACGCACAACGGTAAGTTAACACTGACTTGACTGTCTTGGACCTCAAGCAATTTGAAGGTTCTCTTGTGTTCACTTTGGAAGACGTCCAACTACTGTACTCCTTGCTTCCATCTCCCTTGTGCTTCAGCCACACTTGTACAGGTTATTCAGGTCCATGCTGAGGAGTTTCTCAAAGCAATGAACAGTAAGGAAATTGCACCAAAGCTGAAGGCCATGGAGGTGATTCCAGAGAGTGTTGCTAATTCCATCCTACTGTCCAAGGATAAGGAAGAAGCTAATACCCACCTTTTGACCCATCTGAAAGAGAATGCCAATGAGACGGCAATAAAGGAAACATTCAGAGTTGCTTCTGAGAAGACAGGCTGTGGGAAGATGAACACATTTGCTGCCTTCATGCTAAGGGAACTACAGTGAGGTTTGTACACTGTACATAATACGTATGGTGTGTGCATTGACACCATACCTACATTGTACACACACTAGTCATCGCAGTAATCATTTGGGCAAAGTACAGTGGAACCCCTATAATGCGGACACCCTTTGGAACAAGAGAAGTGTCCTGTTTATAGGGGTGTCCACATTTCAGAGGTACGGCTTATATGCCCATATGTTAAAACAATCATCTAGTATGCATGAAAAGTATCAGAATATGACGAATTTGTAAAGGTAGAGGTGGTTCGCTCGAGTACTCGACTCACACATCATTTCTGAAGACGATTCTAAAGGGTAGCTGTTCATGTTGAACTGTCCCATGTTAAGGACACTTTGAAAACCCTTGGTATAGACGATTTGTGGCACTCATCAACTTCTGTGCTGTTCCTGTCACTTGTTAGAGGTAGCGGTGCAAATCAGGGAGCGGCCATTTTCTGGCAGCTGATTGAAATGTCCAGATTATCGGGTGGGGTTTATACAGAGTTGTATAGGGCGGTGCACAGGGCGCTGTCCGCAATACAGAATAACGGGGTGTCCTCATTTCAAGGAAGTTCATACAGGTAGAATAGGGCCAATTGTTGAGACTTTAGAACGTGTTCGCATAATCGAGTTGTCTACTTTTCAGGGGTGTCTGCAAGGTGGGGTTCCACTATACCCCCCATTGATATAACTTGGTTGGCTGAACATTTTCAACATGATTTCAACATATGTACATGCCAGGATATGTTGCCATAGTGAACTGGATCGAGTTATGACAATAACAATTCTCCAACAGGTTCACATGAGTCACTGTGTCAATTGTCTACTTCCTCTGCAGATCGGTAAAGTGGGGACCTACAGTCATGTGACTGTCATGTGACCACATTTCTCACACTACACTTTTCAGCATGCAAACTATGTTAACATGTGATAGCATCTTGTGCTCAGTACTCTATCATTCTATATCAAATATGAAATTAAATTAGAATGCTTAATAAGTTTCTGATGTCATTGGAATAAGCTAATATGTCTAACTATAATTATTCTGAACATTCTCTATACCAACTAGAACATATACAGCTAGCTATTTCTGGAGATGCTGTACCTATATAGCTAGGGCATGTGGCAAAATGGGGGAGAAGAACTTGGGGGCCACGGCTGCAGTATTCCAACCAATGTACAGCATGTTCTACTGGTAGCTATAGCTAGGATGTCAACCTTGCATGGCCTGCACTGCATTTTCCACATGCATGCACGTCTGGGCGGGTACATAACTATGCGTGTGGGGGCCTTTGAGCTCTGCTGGTATGTATAGAGCCAATGCAACACAAGCTGTTTGTAGCTTGTGACATAAGGGGGTTAGGGCTTAGGGGTTGGGATCACAATTGAGTTTAGGGTATAACTTAGAGGCCTGGGCGGTTGTTTGACTGTTGAGGCTATTGTTACTAGTCAATATACCGCACAACATAATCATAAATTACGGTATTGTTATCAGTAATAATTAAACTTGTAATTCGCTTCGGCCATTTTATCAGGGTGGTTCCAGGAATACAAACAGTAAATTCAAGCAAAACACAGTTCGCGGTACTCCAGGCTCAAGGGTCGCTCTGTGTCTGTCCTTGTGTTAACGCCTCCAGAAGAAAGCGTGAACGGCCGACGTCATGGACTCTTTGGCAGCCGAGTATGGAGAGCTACTGATACGTGATGTGGAAGAGACGGGCGTGGAACTCGGGCGAGGGTCCTATGGAACTGTGTTCGAGGTGAAATGGCGCGGGGAAGCGAGAGCTGCCAAGAAACTGCACGACTTCTTCTTCGAACCAGAAATAAAGGATTGGCCTGGACCGCAGAAAGAAATGAAGAATTTTAAGCGCGAGTTTCGATCCTGGGCTAAGCTAGACCACCCCAACATGGTCCGCTTGTTGGGGCTCTATTACAACCCTTCGCGGTCTGTCCGAGTTCCCATCATTGTCATGGAGAAGATGGATATCAGCCTTGGAGATTACCTCGAGAAGAACACGCGCCAGGCGTTCCCGCTTCGCAAGAAGGTTTGGGTTCTTCTGCAGGTGGCTCGGGCGTTGAGCTACTTACACAGCCAGTCCCCACCCCTCGTCCACCACGACCTGAAACCAGACAACATCATGATTACAACCACCACTTTTGCAGCCAAACTCACTGATTTTGGAATGATCCGTGCCATCACACGTGGCAATCTTACCCGGGCATCATCAGCGAAGGGCACACCAGTGTTCATGCCTCCGGAGGCCATGGAAATCCCTCTGCGCTATGACGAGAAGCTGGATGTGTTCTCGTATGGTGTCGTCATCATCTCCACATTGGTGCACGACAGAGCACCACTTCCTTTAGCATCTGTGGTCAATCAAGGAGGGAGACCAGTAGCTGTCTCTGAATTTGACAAACGAAAGCTTCACACAGCTAAATTCACCCCAGAAGAGCAGTGCTTGTTTCTGACAATGATAGAGCAGTGCCTTGAGTTCATTTCAGCTAGACGCCCCCTCAGTTCTCAGCTGGTGGATGGAATGTCCACCATCCTGGCATCCTTACCCAGCAAGGTGGCACCTGCTGACGTCACTGATGGGGACCCACCGAAAGCCAAAATTGCTCATCACCAGCAAGGAGGCTTTGTTCAGCCCAGCTCGGAGAAGAAGGTTTTGCAAGGTTCAGTAGATGAAATGAAGGCACTGAAGGAGAAGGTTGCCGCGTTGGAGAAACGCTGCCAGCAAGCTGAAACAGAGAGAGGGGCAATGGAGGAGAGTCATGTAAAGCTGCAGCAGGCGTACGAGGAGCTGTGCGTTGCTAAGCTACAGGAGAGGGAGGCAGACGACAGAGAAGCACTTAGCAAGCAACAACTCCAGGAGGAAGTGGCCCACTATAAGAAGCGCTTTCGACAGGCAGAGGCAGAGAGGGCAGCGATGGAGGAGAGCCATCTTAAGCTGCAGCAGTTGTATCAGGATCTGGACATCGAGAATGGCTTGCTCAAGCTACAGTGTCAGGAGTCAGCGAGCCATTCTAAGGCCGAGCACCAGCTAGCGCTGGCTGACAGAGAACGCCTTCGCCAACAGTGTCAGCGACTGCAGGAGGAGAAGAAGGTCCTTTCAGAGAACAGTGCCGAGGTATACCAGAAGGTAGCTGATATGGAGTACGAGCTGAAAGGACTGAGGGAATTCAAGGCTCGCTACAATATTGTAAGTGTGTGTGTGTGTGTGCGTGCATGCGTGTGTGCATGCGTGCATGTGTGTGTGCATGTGTGCGTGCGTGCGTGTGTGTGTGTGCGTGCATGTGTGTGTGTGTGTGTGTGTGTGTGTGTGTGTGTGTGTGTGTGTGTGTGTGTGTGTGTGTGTGTGTGTGTGTGTGTGTGTGTGTGTGTGTGTGTGTGTGTGTGTGTGTGTGTGTGTGTGTGTGTGTGTGTGTGCGTATTGAATCAGGGTTTGACAGTGTGTACAACTGCAGTGGTGCAGTGAACTACTGAGGTAGTGAACAGTAACAATCACAAATTGTGTTACTTCCATCACTGGGCAACAGACATTGCTACACTTTCGTGACCAATTATTTGACATACTGCAAACTTGAGTCAGATCATTCCAATTGCCTGGGCAATGCATTTAGGGCTAAAACTGCATTGGAAGAACAAGATTGTATGACACTAATCACTGGTATTGGTAGCTGGCTTGGAGTGATCAAGGATAGTGTAGACACTCATTGTTGTACAGCTGTAGATCAATGATAGGCTGTTGAGCTGGTTACACGTAGCAGGACAGTATGAATTAGGATGTTTCATCCATGTAGGCCTTCATCAGCTGATAACAGTTTATCAGCTGATGAAGGACTGCACAAAAGCGTCATGATTCGTGCACTCCTGCTACGTGCAATCAGCTGGAAAGCCTATCATTGAACTGTATTTATAACTATTGAAGTTGATTAGGTATGAGTAAGGCTACAAAGTTTAGCAGCAACTAAAGTTAGAATTTGGAAAGTCCAGGATTTTGCGACTACACATTTTAGCGAATTTTGCACTACTCACTGAATTCATTGAAATTGGTCGCATAACCTTAGGGTATTTTAGAATGCAGTTTCAACTACCAGCACTGATTATTTTTGCCATCTCTCGTCTGCTGTGCCACTGTCTTCCCCCTTGCCCTCCCTCCTGTCCTTTCAGAAGGAGAAAAGGGAGTTGGAGCAAACTAGCGCTGAGCTACATCAGAAGCTGTACGACATGGAACAGGAACTGCAGGAGCTGAGGGCATTCAAAAGATCTCAGGTCAATTCAGTGCATGAGTGCACACACACACACACACACACACATACACACACACACACACACACACACACACACACACACACACACACACACACACACACACACACACACACACACATGCACGCACACACACACACACACACACACATGCACGCACACACACACACACACACACACACACACACACACACACACACACACACACACACACACACACACACACACGTGCTAACAATGCCACTTCTTGATTGATCAAGAACAGGAAAAAGATTGTATTGAGTCGTTGTACACTTAATGGGACAATACTGTAGTGCTGGACTATCCATGCATTGCAGGTTATGTGTTCGTGTCACTTACCACCCTCTTACATTTGACAGGCTAACAGCTCAGCGCCTGCCACATTCGGAAGGAAGATGTCCAATCCCACGCCAATGTCTGGTCCTAGGGGCAGGGCTACTGAGGCGCCCCTCCCCCCAGGGTGGGAAGCTCGGCAGACAGGTGACGGGATGACGTACTATGTCAACTGCGACACTAAAAGTGTGTCTTGGGATAGGCCAGGTATGCTTCTCTCTGTGTGTGTGTGTGTGTGTGTGTGTGTGTGTGTGTGTGTGTGTGTGTGTGTGTGTGTGTGTGTGTGTGTGTGTGTGTGTGTGTGTGTGTGTGTGTGTGTGTGTGTGTGTGTGTGTGTGTTTTCACAATGTCGTGCTTGCATTTTCTGTACCAATGTTTTAAGTGCGTCTGTACATCTGTTGTGTGTCCACTTGACAATAACAAGTCCATCAACAGGTTCACACGATTCACTGTGTCATTTTGTCTACTTCCACTGCAGTTTGGTGAGGTGGGAACCTAGAATCATGTGATGGTCATGTGACCCATTTCATTCTACTGCACTTTTTGACACCGTTCCAAACTATGTATGTTAGCTTTAGCTATATAGCAGTCGCCTCTTAGTAACAATTGCGCACGCACACACGCACACCCACACACGCACACACATGCACACACGCTGTGACACAGGTCTACATACCAAAGCATCCTTCATGTGTTTTGTATTAGGTATTAGCACTTTTCTCTGTTGTAGTGTGGACCACTCATAACATGTCATCACCTGTCCTCCAGTTTTGACTATAATCGTGTAGTTCAAGCTCTTTGTACTATATGTTGTTATAATCTGCTTTAGATTTGTTGTGGAACATCTTGTGCAGATCGAGCATGTGGTGGAGGGTCTAGCACAGCCATACCATAGCTACGATCCCATGTGGTGGAGGGTCTAGCACAGCCATACCATAGCTATGATCCCATGTGGTGGAGGGTCTAGCGCAGCCATACCATAGTTACGATCCCATGTGGTGGAGGGTCTAGCACAGCCATACCGTAGCTACGATCCCATGTGGTGGAGGGTCTAGCGCAGCCATACCATAGTTACGATCCCATGTGGTGGAGGGTCTAGCACAGCCATACCATAGCTACATCCAATGGTAGGCCAACACTCCTGTGCAGAAGTTACTCTCAGAACAGTGTCACGCAGCTACCAATTACTTTCATTTGGAGGGAAATTTTTAAATGTACCACAGACCAATCAATGCCACAATAGACTAAAGTAGGGTAATTTTATAACTAAAATACATAATGAACGGTGAACATAAGCAAAACATGCTATACATATAAATGCACATCATACCACTGCTAGTGTATCAATATAATTTAGGGAGGCCACACAGAAAGCTGACAGTGCATGCCAAGCCAATTCAGGTGGAGGTGTTTGTGCTTGTGGTGGACATGCGTTTGTGGTGTTGCGTGTCAGCTAGGAGGAGAGCGTTGCGGCGTTGATACCAGAGGCAGCAGCAGCAAAAGAAGAGACGTAACTTGTCAATGAAAAACTCCCTGACACTCCGTGTAAGAGCAACAAAGAGTATGAAGTTGCAGAACCCTTGTCCACTGTCACCGATACCCTGAGTACAGCAAAGACCACACAACACACTCACACACACACACACTCCCACACACACACACTCCCTCACACACACACTCCCTCACACACACACTCCCTCACACACACACACACTCCCACACACACACACACTCCCTCACACACACACACACACTCCCTCACACACACACACCTACACTCCCTCACACGCACTCTCCCTCACACACACACACATGCACGCACACACACACACACACAGCCATCCACCCACGCACACTAAACATGTACAAACGCACTCACTGCTAGAAATCCAACAAACTTGACAAAGTCCACGTTTGCCCAACAGTAGATGTCTGAATACACCATGACGATTGCATTCACCATGCTCCACATTCTGAGGAGGAGGAAGATGACCGGGATCGCCATGAGCTTGAGCTCCACTGACTTCCACGTCGACTTGACAGGAGAACTGGAGCTCATCCCCTGTTTCTTCATGGGCAGCTGAACCAAACAACAATCAACGTATGTGGTACCAGTACACCAGTATGCGGTACCAGTACACCAGTATGCGGTACCAGTACACCAGTATGTGGTACCAGTACACCAGTATGTGGTACCAGTACACCAGTATGTGGTACCAGTACACCAGTATGTGGTACCAGTACACCAGTATGCGGTACCAGTACACCAGTATGTGGTACCAGTACACCAGTATGTGGTACCAGTACACCAGTATGTGGTACCAGTACACCAGTATGTGGTACCAGTACACCAGTATGTGGTACCAGTACACCAGTATGTGGTACCAGTACACCAGTATGTGGTACCAGTACTCACACAGACACACATCTAAAGCTCAGGCGGGAACAACCACACACACACACTGGTAGTATACTCAACTACAGCACCTATAGTACCTTACGGCTACTAATTTTGACAGGGAACTAAATTTTGCAAAATTAGGGAGTTGTGCAAAATAGCTAAAAAATCGTACTCACAAAATATTCGCTTGTCTAGCCTAGAGTATCATACACCACACCACACTACACCACACTACACTACACCACACTACACTACACTACACTACACTACACTACACCACACTACACTACACTACACACCACACTACACTACACACACTACACACACTACACCTCACCACACTACACCACACCACACTACACACCACACTACACCACACTCGCACACACCTCACCTCTACATTGATAATACACTTGGTTGCAATAACCAGAAATGGTATGAGGAAGAGCGACAAATACATCCACATGTCATAACCGATCGCCAACTGCATCACGCTCCTTTGCCGGGTGTCAACATCAAACACATTGATGGTACACCACCCGGAGCTGAGGAGTTTGTTGAATCCAATGAGCCCCAACGCCAGGAAGTAGAACGCCACTAGAACTGGTAAGACGTAGCCAACAATGTAGATGCCGATCTGCAGGACTCGCATTGTTTGTGATTGAGGCTTCAAGCGTATAGTGATGACCTTGAAGTAGAGATACACGGCAAGGCTAATGGTCCATAGCACTGATCCAATGGTGCCGTAAACAGCGAACCAGCCCTGCGCCTTGCACGCCCCCTGGTAGGCGGGGCTGTTACCCTCCTTCTCTTCATTAAAGTTGATGACTGCACCAATCAAATTTGCCATGGTGTAAATCAGATCCATCACAGATATGTGAACGAGAATTTCGCGTGCTTTAGAGCGCACTTTGCGAATGCAAACGTACGAAAGGATAATTAACAAGGACCCAAAGGCGGACAATATGCAAGTGGTGATAGCTGCCGAAGAGGAAAGCTTCATCTCCCACGGCGCCATCGCGCCCTTGGCCAAAATGGGACTTGCACAGTGTTGACCAATGTCCTCCATTTTTCCCGACCTCCACCCTGCTCATGTGATCAGACACTTTCAACTTCCAACCTGAAATGGAAGTGGGACCCGTTCTGCTGACCTAGTGTGCAGTGTTCTGGAGCAGAAAATGGCTTCAGAGACTGAGTCAGTGGTATCGTCAGTGAACTGGACCCACATCTCACACAATCTGGATGAGGTTTTGCTACAGTCCTTGGTCGGAGTGACGTGCGCCCTATCAATGTGCGGAGCGCTCTTCATCATTCTAACATTCACCTGCTTCAAAGAGATTCGAAGCACTGGTCGCCTTCTCCTCGTCCACCTTTCCTCCATGGACCTTTTAACAGCCATCTCTGCGCTCACTGGCACGCTCATCTCCTTCCAAAATCACATTCACGGGAATCCAGGCGACGACCCGGATGCGTGGGAGATTGGCTGTAAAGTGCAAGCTGGAGTGTTCATATTCGCTACTGTGAGCTCCGTCCTGTGGACAGACGCACTCGCTCTGTACCTCCTCATATTTCTCGTCTCTAAGAGACCCAAAATCGCTCGGGCGTGTACCTATGCAATGTACGTGGTGTGTTATGGCGTTCCTCTGATATTGGTGGTGGTGCTGGGTGCTGAGAACGACCTGGGCCTGGACAACACCACTGCGGGGTGGTGTGCCATCAAGCGGCCTGTCAACATGTCCGATTCAGAGTTTGCGTATTCCTTCTTTGTTGGGTATGACTTTTGGGTCATGGCTTCGTTTGTGATCCTCCCCATTATCTATATCATTATGAAAGGGTACATCCTTCGAATGGTGAGTGTGTGTGTGTGTGTGTGTGTGTGTGTGTGTGTGTGTGTGTGTGTGTGTGTGTGTGTGTGTGTGTGTGTGTGTGTGTGTGTGTGTGTGTGTGTGTGTGTGTGTGTGTGTGTGTGTGTGTGTGTGTGTGTGTGTGTGTGTGTGTGTGTGTGTGTGTGTGTGTGTGTGTGTGTGTGTGTGTGTGTGTGTGTGTGTGTGTGTGTGTGTGTGTGTGTGTGTGTGTGTGTGTGTGTGTGTGTGTGTGTGTGTGTGTGTGTGTGTGTGTGCATGTGTGTTTGCGTGCATGCGCATGTGTGTGTTTGCGTGCATGCGCATGTGTGTGCATGTATGTACTAGTGTACACACACCTCTCCTGTCCCACATACTTTTAACAAGGTATATCAATTGTTCCAGTTAAGTACGTTCTCGGGTAATTCTATTCTGTGTCTACAATGAGGCTTCTTCACCTCCCTCGTTCACAATACAAGTCAGCCCTCGTAGAGTGGCAGAGAGTGGCAGAGTAATTTATGCGTTCATGTGTCTGTGGTATGGTTCTTACTTGGGTTTCTTGTGGGTGATACCCTATGTGAACACAGGGAGTCGGTTGGACTTAGTTTACACCTGTGATCAGAAAGGGTTGGTTCTCTAATACCAGCTTCACAACAGGGTTGAAAACCTTGCCTGGGTGAAGCTGGTATTAGAGAACCGACCCTTTCTGATGCCTGAGGCAGCTGAGAAGCTCTCACTTCATTTACACCTGTGATTGGTGTATATTTAGTTATGGAACTTTTGTTTGCTATAGTGAGTTTGGCACTAACTGCATTCTCTGCTCTTAGTGTTGTAAATGGGAAAGAGATTAGTGTTGTAATCATATTGTTGTTAGTGGTGATAGGAGTGTGTGTGTGGGTGTGTGTGTGGGTGTGCATGTGTGTGTTTGTATGTGTGTGTGTGCACGCGTGCGTGCATGTGTGCGTGCGTGCGTGCGTGTGTGTGCGTGCATGCGTGTGTGCGTGTGTGTACAATGGTTTAGTATATGTACATACGTATATATGCGTGTGACCCTTTTCTTTGTGTTCTGTATACTCATTTATTGAGTCTTATTGACTATCAATTCATAATCTTCAACAGAATTATTACTTGTGTTTCTGTTTCTTAGTGAATCAATTCAACTTATTTCATTGTTTTTCTCTTCACCTCTCCCTACCATTTATAGAAGTACCTCAGAAGACAAGGTGAGGCAACCCCTTTAATGGGCTCCACGGATTCAAGCAATTATGATCGATTTAAGATGGTGGAGTGGAAGCTGATGTTGGTCCCAGTCTTCTTCATCATTTTGCGTGTGTGGACGCTAGCCCTCACCATAGAGTATGTCTATTTGCATCCCGGCAAGGCTGAATCGATCCCCACGTATGACTATTGGCTGTTCTACGTTGGGGTGAGTGAGGGAGGGGACAATTGCATGTGTGCATTACATCAGAATAATATTACTGTGACCTGAGCTGGGCTATTATACACAATACACAGTTGTGCCTTTTTGTACTGCACAGTACTTTTAGCAGTTGTAGTATACAGCATGTATGTATGTACCCTGAACTGGGTATTGTACACAAAGACTGGCTATCTTACAATACTAATTGTAATACCTTACGTAGGTTACTGTACGTTTTAACAGGCACTATTTTTGATGAATTTTGCGAGTAGTACAAAATCGTTAAATGCACCTGTACCTGCAATTTTTTTTTGCATCCGAGTGCCGAGTGGTCTAAATATTGAGAGACACTGATTAGTCAGTATGTAGAGTTGTACATAGATCGCTAACGATTGGGCTGTGAATCAATTTATTTTATTTGTATCATTTTCTTTGTCTGTGCTAGTCTTAAATTGAACTCTATTCTCCATCCATTTAGGCTGTGGCTGATTCTGGCCAAGGATTTGTCAATGGCATCTTGTGGTGCGGATTGTCACTGGCCGTGTGGCAGCGCTGCTGGCAAGCTGTCAAGAGGTGTCACTTTCGTGTCTCCGCCTGCTGCCAAACTCACTATACCAACATGAGACGTTGCTGTGTTCGTAATCGTACCTCAAACACTCCAGTGCACATTGCCTCCCCTAACAGTAGCCCGATGGACAGTTTTGTGTCAAATGAGGTTGAATGTGAGGCCAATGCAGTGGAGCGCTTGCGTTATTGACCCCCCCCCTCATCACATTCCTAGCTGGCGTTTAGTCCAGCAGAGTTTGTAATTCACATGATTCACTAACCCTAAATCCATTTTGCATGACAGTGTGTGACCACGTCTTTTGACGCTTTGCATATTATCTCATGTATGTTCACTAAGGTGCCACAGGTTGTCATAGCAACAGCACCACAGCCGGCGTAAGAACTCAAAGTTCTTGTAACAAGAAACATGTGTATTTGTCTTATTTTGTTTGTGAGTGTGCACCACACACAATACATGGCATGACTTGGAAGTGTCGTATAACCTCTGAGAGGAGAATTCACTGCTTGGCGGAAACCTAGCTACATCAATTACCACTATTACCACTTTTTTATTCTTTATGCCACTCAAGTGCACATTGTGTGTACCATGATTCACCTGCATGTGCATCGTGGTGCACTACACCCAACGTCTCATTTCGCCCTGGGCGATAGTGAGAAGAGGGAGTCTAGTGCACCAGATCAACATACACCTGGCAGTGTGTCTCTTCCACGGTTCTAATAATTCAGTTTATGCTGTTGTGGAATAGGATGAATGAAGATAATCATGGAATAAAGCACAGATGTGTACTGTGCACTGCTCAGCATGTATTATGGAAAAGTTAAAAGCCGCCCAAGAAGTGTCTGTGGGATTTATAGCATGAAGCTTGAGGGCGTGAAGTGCCCGAGTGCTGAGTGGTCTAAATCGCCATACACACCAATATTGGGCAGAATTTTAGTTTAGTTCTATAGATTCAAAACTCTCTAATCCAATCGAAATCGCTTCCTCTCTGTCCTCTCTGTCCTCTTGATGTCCGCATCATTGGAAACTGATGATGATGCAGGAATCCCAACAGAAGAACTGTATGGCGCCCGTAAGCCTTCTCGTTACCCCCCTGTGCTGCCTAGCCTTTAATCCTACTTCATAGGGGGACCATCCAACGAGAACTGATTGAATAATTAATTTGCAGCAACAACTACAGCAGGTACAAAATGGCTGTGATGACATCGTATTCTCAAGCACTTTAATTGCCTGCAACATACTATATGGGATTTATAAGCACCCACACTCTATATACATGCAACATACATGTATATATGGGATTTAGAATCACGTGCAAAGCTATTGGAATGCTTCTCTTGAGGCTTAAAATCATTGTTTAGACGCATGCTACCATGGCAACAGGATCTATACATGCAATAGTATACAAGGTATAGTGTAACTACAATATAAACCAGGGTAGTCTGCATGCATATTAATTGACTGTCATCCCTCCATCTTGCTGACGACTTTATTCAACACGTCTAGGAATAGGTCCACGTGGTGTGGCTGGAATACGAGACTTGGTCGTAGGCGCATGGTCCTCGCTCCACTGCCACCAACTGAGACTCCTACACATGGACAAGGACACAGACACACTGCTTCAACATGCAGTCAGACCGGGGTGGGACATCAGCCCAAAGGGTTGCTATGAAGGAAGGCACCCAGTGAATGCACAGCAGTGAAGCTTTGAGCGATGCTATGAGGACAGGAAGTGAGGCATTGCAAAGGTAGTTCAAGATATGTAGTTGTTGTCAGCGTCCATGATGAACAAGAACTTGCTTGCTTCTTCAATAAGGAGCAGGGCTATTTCAGTGCATTTGGATCTAGCTTGACAGACAAACTGACCCAGTAATCAACTTAGTTTCTCCAAGTGGAGTGCATAGAGGAATGGTTTGACTTTCAATTCAAATATGTGCTTATAAACACGCGCGAGATACTTGTGCCAACTAGTGTAATGGCTTGTCATTGTGGTTACCCTTGGGACTACAACAACCCAGCACACAGAGCTGAGACACTGTAACTACTACACACACACTGTTGACACGCATACCCTACTCCACCCTGCACCGGTGTACCCTCCTGTGGGGGAAGCCCCCACTCACACGCATACCTTCATTGCGCATCTCAGCAAGGAGCCGGTCCCTTGCATTTGTGTCAGTGCAGTCAATGGCACAGAAGGTGCCCTTCCCCCTGGCATTCATCAAGATGTTGGGGTGCCTGGACTATTGGTGGGATGGAAGTGAGAAGGAAAGAGGCGAGAGGCAAGTGTGACAGATGATGATGTGAGGGGGAAGGCATGGGGTCAAAGGTGAGAGGTGGGGTCAAATGGGAGTTGTGGTGGGTGACATCAGAAGTGGGCAATGAGGTCAAAGGTGGGCAGTCTGAGTGGCAGGTGTTCAGGGGTGGAAGAGGGTGAGTGAGAAGACTGAGGGAGATGGCTGATGGGTTTAGAGAGGGAATGGAAGGTGAAAGGTACCAGCAAGGCGAAAGATTACAAAACCACAGAATGACAACTGGCATCCACTTTTACTGCAATACTGCCTACATGTGAACTGACAAATGGAAGACACACGAAACTTCTGCTCCACTCTTGTTCCACCTATGCACATACCTGAATGTCTTTGATACCGGTGAGCAATCGTTCCCCTGTGATGGTGGCATTCTGGAGGAGGTTGTGCTTCTCTATCTGCTCAAGCACTGCCTCAAGCACAACTAGCCGCATGGGGTCCCCTAGCCAGGTGTTGAAGATGCGATAGCCCTGGTGTGCATGCGCGGGGCAGAGGAAGAGGGAGGGAGTACTGTGGCAACATGTACACGAACAGAACATCATCTGTTCTCCAGTCATGTTCCTTCCTTACCCCTCTTACACTGCATCTCCAAACACTCACTACTCTAACCTCCCTTCACCGACCCTCACTCACATGTGGGGGGATGGCCTCGTGTCGATGGTAGTACCCTCCGGACTGAAGTTTCTTGGCAAAGGTTACAAAGTCTGGGGACTCGGGTAAGTCCCACCACTCGTGAAACCTACAAGAGAGATGAGGAAGGAGGAGTGTGATGTGTAGTGTGGTGAAAGTGGGGTGTGAAGCAGACTTGGTGTCTGTCCGAGAAGAAGCAACGTAGCGCAAGGGTGCAGGAAATTGCATCTCGCTAAAATAGTTAAATTCGTCCCTACTAAACGTCAGTAGGTAATCAGCTCAGGGAGAACGGGGCGGAAGTGAGACTAATGGATCTACTTCACTTGAAGGAGGAGGGCTGCACAAACACCCTCCTATGTGCAAAGATACGCCCACCACCAACCTGTCAGCCATCTCAGTTCCTCCCTCCCACCTACCACATCTTCCCAGAGGCTCCACCTCCAGTTTGAACCTCGTCGACAATGAAAGAGATGTCTTGCTCTTTGCAAATCTTCTGCAGGCCCTTGAAGAAGAATGGTGAAGCGTGTCTGTCTCCTAAACAAGAAGAGAGAGAACACAAGAGCAGGTTTACCAGTCAGCACACAGAGAGCACCAAACCATGCACATACTTACGTACACACACACAACCCACAACACCATTCGCAGCTCCTGCCTGTTCGATCGTGGAGTTAAATGGGTGGACAGTTTAAGTTCATGATCGGCCTGGGAAGAAGAGCACTTGAGGTAGTTCTGCCCCCACCTTGTATCCCTCCTACCTCATCCCTCCCCCCGCCCCTCCCCCCCCCCCCCCCAACACCCCACCAACCTCCCTCGCCCTGCACTGGCTCCACAATCAGGGCGGCCACATCACGTTGCTTGATCCTGTACTTGACGATTAAGTCCTCTGTCTGTGGAGAGGAAGAGAATGAGGTAGAAGCACCTTCGTACACAGCGCTCCACCCTATGCGTACATACACACCATGACACTACACTGAACCATATAGACATCATTACAGCTCGGAGCATACTGAAACAGATAACCTGAAATAAGGGCACCTCTCTAATGAGGACAGTGCCTACTGTCCCAGCTACATACAAAAAACTACCTATGAAATAGGGACACCTCTCTAATGAGGACACCTGGGCCTGTCCCAGCTACATACAAAAAGCTACCTATGAAATAGGGACACCTGTCTAATCAGGACACATGGGCCTGTCCCAGCTACATACATAAAACTACCTATGAAATAGGGACACTTGTCTAATCATGACACCTGGGCCTGTCCCAGCTACATACAAAAAACTACCTATGAAATAGGGACACCTGTCTATTGAGGACACCTGGGCCTGTTCCAGAGGTGTCTGGACTAGTCTAACACTGCTGTAGGTGCAACCACATCATCCAAGTTGCTCACATGCTCCAGGCATCTCTTCTCCTCCTGCCAGTTTTCCCTCTCAAACTCCTCCAGAGGGTAGCGTAGCTCAGGGAATGGGGCAATTGGCCAATCAAAGGCAGCCACATCGAGCTTGTGGAGGGGGGTGGAGTGAGTGGTGGACAGTGCGCCAAAGCAACGGCCGTGAAATCCCCCCATGAAGGAGAGAATGGTCAGATCAGGACTGCCAGGTGGCTAGAAGACAACACAAAGGGAGACACAGAACATTTTTCCTCTGAAATGCTGTTTTGTCATACATCACTAAATTTGCCTTGTAACACTTGATAATAATACCTTGTTGATTACGGCACTGGTGAATTCAACTGAGCCAGGCGCCGGGCTTATCAACCCTCTCTTCTTGTTCTACAGAGTGGGGAGAAGGGGGGAGGGGGGAGGGGAGGAGGGGGAGCAGAGGAGGGGGAGGGGAGGAGGGGAAGGGGAGGAGGGAAAGAAGGGAGAGGGAGGAGAGGGGAGGAGGGATCAGTCAACAGCGTGGATGTGCATGCTTGAAATTATTGCTAAGCAACACACACACACACACACACACATACGCGCACGCACAATCAAATACTCACCATGTGAAGAATCATGGCTGCTTTGAAGGCATTCTCATTGGAGCACGTGCCACACATCATTGGAGTGACAAATTCCAGGCCATCAGGGGCTATGGACAGGAGGGTTCTCTTGACTCGTTGTAGGTAATCAACAGGGGGCATCACTCCCAGAGCTGGGCGGGTCACCAGGGTGTCCTTGGACAGGGAACAGACGCAGAGTGTTGAGTATCCATATGGCATTATGACAAATGCATACATGCACGCACGCATGCGCGCACACACACACACACGCACGCACACGCACGCATGCACACACACACACACGCACGCACACACATGCGCACACACGCATGCACACACATGCGCACACACGCATGCACACACATGCGCACACACGCATGCACACACATGCGCACACACGCATGCACACACGCGCACACACACACCAGGTTTTCCTCCTTGCTCAGTGCATCCTTGATTGCATTACTGTTATATCCTAAACAGGTAAACAGAACACAACTCAGTAAAACATTGCCTCCTTATCTATGACACTCACTGAAACAGACAACCATGCAACCTAAATATCCCCCCCCCCTCCCCCGTCATACACATATGCGAATACATACATAAGACAAGCTTAAAACAGTCTGAGCAAACCATCCCCCTTCCCATCATCACATTGTCACCGTCTCCCTCCTATCTACTCCACCATCCCCTTCCCTTCCCCTCCCCTCCCCCTCACCAAGAGGCAGAGATGCGATGCTAGTGAACACATCCAATAGAGCGTTCCCATCAGCGTCCACCACATAGTTGCCCTGACTCTTCGGTAAATCGGTGAAAAACATGACCGTGCGTGATTCCTGAGGGGGGCAATGGCAGGGAAAGAGGCATTTCAATGCAAGTCTTCACACTTTAGGTCTGTCCACCTGTCAAGGGGCAGTGAACCCACTGATAGCTCAGCATATAAAACATACCATAATTCCCTCCATCTCCTTCAGCAACTCCTTGGATCTGGGGCCTGGAACATTTGTCCGCATCACTGGTTTCGTGTAGTGTCCATCCACATTCCTTAGGGTTTCTGTGTGGGAAAAAATAATCACCGCAGTAATTAGTACAACCTGGAACACTTGTCCCCTGGAGAGGCAGAAACACACATGCAGTGACAGCATTGTTCAGCTCCCTCTTAGCAACAGTACTGGAGTGGAAATGGCTTCCAAAGGACCAACACAGACCACCTCTTTGCGGCTTTCACAAGCAAGTAGAACACTGCTCTCCTACTTTATCGTAATCACTTGGGGATACCGTAGGAGGTTAGTAAAGCAAGGCTTGCCCGGTACGCGAAACTACTGCCCATCCACCTCTGTGCAGTCAACCCAACCTGTCGCGGCCAAACTCGCGGACAGTAGGTTCCGGCGTGCCGGGCCAACGAAAGAGCGGGCCAACAGCCCTGGTCGAAGCAATGCCATCACAAACCAGCAGAGCGCCCTGACTGAGTATGTGAACGGCGAACGAAAGAGGTTCAAGGTATATACACGTCCGTGTGTTGCACCAGATCTCCAGACCAAGCACAACCGGTCAAACCGGTCACTGCAAGAAAAAAATGGCTTCCCTTTGTCGCCTTTGTGATATTTAAATGGTATGTTGGCCATTCCTACTGGCTAGTCTCGCAACCACACACAGAACCTAATTATTCTTCGCGATTGCGCAATAGGGGAAAAGGGCTGGCGCGCCAAACTACCCGGTACCGTATTTACACTAGCGGGTACGGTACGGTCCGGCAAGGCAGTAGGAATCGCGAATCACTCTTCGAAGCGGCGGTTCGCGAAAATTTGAGCTTACACGGTATTATTAGTCTCGTTCCCAGCCCAACTTCCGCCCTCCATTTTTGCGGGTGAGAGAAGCATATTCCGGAATTCCGCGGGACTTGAAACTCTTACCAACTCAACAGTCTATATTCAATTCAATTCAATTCAATCATTATTAGAGTGCACCGCACCAAATGGTGCTAGGACACAAAAGGTCCAATGTAGCACTAACATAAGAACACAAGCATAAAGTCTAGTTCAACAGAGGGAGAAAAGAACAGGGCTAGGGGGATGTGGATCAAAAAGCATGTTACTTAGCAATCACATACACACCGAAACGGGCACGCCACATAGAGCTAAGGTGTTTTAGAATACTAGGATTATGGTATATATATGCTATAATGGCATCGTGTGATGTATCTTTCAGGCCAACAGCAATGCTGCATCCCTGAACATTGGGAGGTTGCTAGCAAGTAGTTCGAGTTCGTTTTTTAACCAGAGCCCTGGAAACGTCCGGCGAAGTTAGTCCACGACAGCCAACGCATAACACAACAAGCAGTGTGATATTCCGGAACGGTCCGGTTCGGTGCGGTACGTTACCAGTTCACTGGCATGTGCCCTTTTCCGTACTGCACCGTGCCAAACCGGACCATTCCGGAATGTTGTGCTAGTTTAAACGGGGTATTAAACGGGGTATATATAGCACATTCCATGGTTGCCAGCAAAGGTACCGCTCATTGGAAGTTTCGCCAGCTTCAAAGGGCACCGACAAACCACAAACATGCTTTAAAGCACTTTCAGTCTGGGTCGTGTACTTTGCTCTTGAGCATCATCTGACTGTAGCAACAGAAGAGGATGTGTGTGTGGGGGGGGGGGGGGGGGGGCGTGCGTGCGTGTGTAAGCACGAGAGCGACCGCATAGCACAACAAGCGGTGTAATATTATGGTACGGTACTGTCGGAGAAGCCGACCGATATATTCCGGAACGGTCCGGTTCGGTACGGTACGTTACCAGTTCACATGCTCCATTTTTTCCGTACCGTACCATACCAAACCGGACCGTTCCGGAATATTGCGCTAGTTTTAACGGGATATATATAGCACATTCCATGGTTGCCAGCAAAGGTACCGCTCATTAGAAGTTCGCTAATTTCAAAGGGCACCGACAAACCACAAACATGCATATGGCCTTGTGTGTGCATGCATTGTGATGGTGATTTGGTATGTACGTATGGTGCAACATCTTCTCAAACAGACAGTGTTAATAGGATGGCTGAAGTGTGCCACAGCTCGGGAAGGAGTCAGGTCACCGTTGAGGGAATCCTATTCCAAACAATGGGCCTTTAGACATTCAGAGTAATATGCCACATAGATATACTAGGGCGGATCAAGAAACTTTTATGACTGGTTTCCAGCACATAAAGGTATAGCAATAAGGAAGCATAGACATTATAAGACTGATACATGCAAATAATAGCCAGAGGTGATCTGACCAGTTTCTGGAAACCTTGGAAACACCCCTGGATCCGCCCTTGATATATCAATCAATCATTATTAGGGTGCACCACACCAGAAGGTGCTAGGACACAGATAAGTCCAGTGTAGCACTATCACAAAGGCACATAGACTAAACATGGACATGTGAAGAAGGTTGTTGCATTGTTACATGGTTGATATAATATATGTACCAGAATACAAGCCAATAGGAGAGGAAAAAGATGTGCACAGTCATCAATCAGGAGAGGACAGAACAATGATGCATGATTACAGTATGTTAAAGTGAGAAACTTCAATAAAGATAGAGTATGGCAGGAAATAGTCACCTGCACACTAGAATACATAATAATAATAGAGACAATGCCAAATGAGACATACAGCGGTCAAAGAAATGGTCTGATGTAACATGATGAGTGACATGACATGTGTAAAACAGTGCTTCCTTGTTTCCAAAATATGCAAAATTTTACTGCAGTAAAAAGATCACTTCAAATACTGTGATTCCAATTAGGAGCCAGTGTAATACAGTACAGTATAATTATGGGGTACATTGTTGAAAATTGATTGAATTTATATGCTAAGTATAGGCTAATTTAAGTATGCTGATTATACATGTACTTGAGCAATTATATAGCTACAAGCATGTACCCCTACAATATAAAATTAGTTCCACAACGACACAATCGTTGCGCAATCAGCGTCTTGGCCACCACTCCATCCACCATCAAACGTCAGCCTTTTTAGGAGCTTTCTGTGTCCAAACAAGGAATTTGAAGGACGCGAAGAGAGTCCTCGCTTTCAAGATGCCACTGGTTTGTTCACGTCTCGCATAGTGCAGTGCTTTATCCTGATTCAGTGTATGTTGTGTAGCTAGCTATCCGATTCATACGCTTGGGTTAGGGTTAGGGCGATATCTGCCGTGACGTTGTGCAAATATTAGGTGGGCGCCGTCTCCTCCTTCAGTGTGTGTTCCTTCGTATAGGTTAAGATTCACTACACCTTGGAGGGCTCCACCACAGTCATCAAGACGCTCTCAGCCAACATTGCTAAACTGGACTTCATCATGCTTGGTCTCCCTGGAGCCCCCGAGGACTACAAGATCACTTCAGTGGAGGCCTTTGATGGCACAAAACTCACAGACCTGCAGGCGCGACCCCCTGACACTGTTTACGTTGTTGGTGTACGCACTAAATAGAATGTTTGGAGACACACAATCCACAGCAGTTATAAACCATAGACTGTGTGCCGTTTGTGGGACTTGTTACATTTTATGTGTTCATGGCGTGACAAGTAAGTGCATTCATGAGGTATAAGCTGATTCATTCCCACACACACTCTCTGTATGTTCCCCTCCAAATGTTTGCTGTTAATTGGCATTTCATTATGACACAAACAGTCAGTATTAAAAATTTAATACATTGTTATTTTATACATACATGTCATAGTTTTTCAATTTGATTGTACATTGTATTCAATTGTGTATTCTTTTAATATAAAATGCAGTCTGTAGGTTTTTTCTGTGTATATACAGTGGAACCTGTCTAAGATGGTCACTGTATTAGGCAGCCACCTCTCTAAAACAGCCAGCCTCCCTGGCCCCAAATAAGACTAAAACATTGCAGTCTACCTCTGTAAGGCAGCCACCTCTCTAAAACAGCCAGTCTCCCTGGCCCCAAATAAGACTAAAACATTGCAGTCTACCTCTGTAGGACAGCCACCTCTCTAAAACAGCCAGCCTCCCTGGCCCCAAATAAGACTAAAACATTGCAGTCTACCTCTGTAGAGCAGTGTGAGGACTGCGTCCAAACGAGAAGCGCCGTTCGCACCAACAATGTGACTGAACTCTTCAATAATAGCAGCAACCAACAATACAACAGCTGCAAGGACTTATATAGGACTGCCACACAGCTGCAACACCACTAATGGTTCGCTAGTACACAGTTCAGAGTTACACAGACTTACACATAGCTATACACACAAACGTTTAGTAAACAAATGACACCATTCAGGCCTGTACACAGCTCTGAGACTGGGGGAGGGGGGGGGGGGAGGGTTCTGCTCTCAAAGCGGAACTCATAATATAGATTAACATGTAGCACAATTCTGGTGTCCGCAAGGAGAGTATCCCGCTTGTGCTCACTAGCAGCTAAGCTGGTCTTTTACAGCTTAACAGGGTTTGAGTGGCTCTGTCCATTGTAAGACTACTGTATAGTAGCTACAACTCAGATTCTGTATATATATAGAAGTTGCTTCTCAGACGGAACTCATAGGCAAGTGGGGGGTCTTTTGAACCCCCCGAACCCCCCTCCCCCTGCGTGTGGGCCTGCCAGTTCATCACAAGCAGCCCCCTCTCTATAAGGGTCCGTCAGAAGTGCATGGCCCACAGGTGGTTGTCTTGGACAGGTTTCACTGCACTAGTAACTACATTGGTCTCATGTATGCAGTCCACATAAGTCATTTACTGTAGTCTTAATTCACAATGTCTAGTCCCACACTCGATTGGTAATACGTACATATTAATTGTACACTATACATGCCCGATGAGCGAGGACACACCCCCACTTGCCAGGTGATATCAATGTATATCACTTCATGATCACCGGCATGCCATTAAGTCTCCCAAGACATGATGAGACGAAAGATATCGAGCACTCAGCTCGGACCTCTTCCCCACACAACAATATATAACAACAATGGAAAGAGCCATATGCATCCACTACTGGGAAGAGATGACAGGTGCCCTAGCTTGGAGAAAGACACATGTGAAGTGACAACTAGGGATTAGGATCGAAACTTCCATGTGCGTGGCTATACATAGATAGGCTCTTGCTTGCATGTTCCATGGATCAATCAAAGGACACTCATATATAGCTGCTTGACAACAGGATCAGTTTCCATGCACTGAAATTCTTGGATTGGACAGTACGCCTGGTTTAGGCTACACACAAAATGTGAACCTTTCATTGATCCAAGTCTGGCAATGTATATGTGTGAATATATATTTGTCCATTGTGCAATTTGTTGTCAAGAACTGATAAAGTTTAAACTACTCGCTGCACCATACTGTGGATGAGTTACATAACGTAATGTCATGTCATGCAGATCGACTGTACAGGAATGCAGTTTATAGTACATACAACCGTCACAGATATGGAGTGTCTGGAGTGATGAGTTGACAGATTTAAAGCACTTCAGTCTGGGTTGTGTACTTTGGTCTTGAGCATCATCTGACTGTAGCAACAGAAGAGGATGTGTGTGTGTGTGTGTGTGTGTGTGTGTGAGTGTGTGTGTGCGTGTGTGTGTGTGCGTGTGTGTATGTGTGTGTGTGTGTGTGTGTGCGTGTGTGTGTGCGCGTGTGCATGTGTGTGTGTGTGCGTGTGCGCGCGTGTGTGTGTAAGCATATGCACACATGCTGCTGTAGATAACTTACAGCATCTCGTTGACTTTTTTAAGTTCATCCATTTTCTTTTCTGCCTTTGTAATCCATTCTTGGTACCTCTCTCCCCACTGTCGACGAATCTACAGACACACAGTTAACACACAAAAACACACAACACACAACACACATCACAGAACACACAACACACAACACACACCACACACCACACAACACACAACACATAACACATAACACACAACACACAACACACACCACACACCACAGAACACACAACACACAACACACAACACACAACACACACCACACAACAAACAACAAACAACACACAACACACAACACATAACACACAACACATAATACACAGAACACACAACACACAACACACACCACACACCACACAACACACAACACATAACACATAACACACAACACACAACACACACCACACACCACAGAACACACAACACACAACACACAACACACAACACACACCACACAACAAACAACAAACAACACACAACACACAACACATAACACACAACACATAATACACAACACACAACACATAATACACAACACACAACACACACCATAGAACACACACCACACACCACACACCACACACCACACAACACACACCACACAACACACAACACATAACACACAACACACAACACACAACACACAACACACACCACACAACACATAACACATAACACACAACACACAACACACAACACACAACACACACCACACAACACATAACACACACCACAGAACACACAACACATAATAGCTTGATTCTTCTTGTTCTGTTGTTCGTGTTCTGTGGTGTGTGTTGTGTGTTGTGTGTTGTGTGTTGTGTGTTCTGTGGTGTGTGTTATGTGTTGTGTGTTGTGTGGTGTGTGTTGTGTGTTGTGTGTTCTGTGGTGTGTGGGGCTATCACGGGCTTCGTCAGGCATACAAAACTTCTCGAGTTTTGTATGCCTGACGAAGCCCGTGATGGGCGAAACGTTGCATTGAATTTGACAAGTGTTCATGGTGTGCTCGATTGTCCAAAGAAGAATCAAGCTATTACCTACCCAGCATGCCTAATAACTTCCACGAAAACACAACACATAACACACAACACACAACACACAACACATAACACACACCACAGAACACACAACACATAACACACACTACACACCACACAACACACAACACATAACACACACCACATACAGTAACACACAACACACACCACAGAACACACAACACGCAACACACACCACACACCACAGAACACACAACACACAACACACACCACACAGCACACAACACATAACACACACCACAAAACACACAACACACAACACACACCACAGAACACACACCACACACCACACACCACACAACACACAACACGCAACACACAACACACACCACAGAACACACAACACACAACACACAACACACACCACACACCACACACCACACACCACACACCACACAACACACAACACTGTATCACATTATCACAGCACTACATAGCTATAGCTGTTACTTCAACCATGCAGGAGACAGTACTCCCTCTTCCCATCCCCTTCCATCCCTCCCGCATCAGTCCTCCCCCTCCCCTCCCCCCTCCCCCTCCCCCTCCCCAGCTCCCCAGCTCCCCACCTCTGCATTGAGCTGCCTCTCTGTGTGCTTCCACTGGTACTCCTTCTCCTTAATCTGCTCCTCCAGAGAGACACACCTTGCCTCCTCTTCCTCCTTCTCCTTCTTCAGCTCTTGGTATGCCTGTTGTACACCGAACACTGCAGCCGTCAGCTCGTCATTGCGTGCTATCAACTTGCTAATCTCCGCATGAAGAGCCCCCACCTCTTCATTACTGCACCTCTGTGCATGTGATAAAGACAGCCCTTGGTACACATACACATGAGTGGGAGGCACATCAAAGTCTTTTACTACGCAAAACTGCAGGAACGCTTTGAGTCTACTGTATGAATGTAAACATTGTTCACCCCATTGCCAAAATCCATTTTAACCTCTATGGCTCTTGACAGGGAGAGGTACACACATATAGTCATCGCTGCACAGCTCTGCGCACTCTGACAGAGTGTTAGCACACCCTTCTAACCCACTGATCATGTGATGCGATGTACAGTGTTAGGACACCCTCTTAACCACCTGGACACACACACACACGTCATGCACTCTCCAGCACACACCGTGCTCAGCTGTGCTTTAACATCCATCATCCTCCGCTCCCACTGCCTCCTCAGCTCCTCTTCCCTCTCAGCTACAACCTCCTTCCACTCGTCATCTTTGAGGCTGAGCCTCGACTCCAGTTCTTCCACACGTCTCTCCAGTTCCAGTACTTCCTTATCGCGTGAAACAAGCTTGCTAGTGGAGTCGGATGAGATGTGACTAAGTTGAGAGACTGTCCTCTGGATTGGGGGGATCCCTGCAGTTATGCAAAAGGGGAGGTTCTGGTAAAAAAGGAACATGCCATTTCCTGTAATCTTGGTTAGGAAACAGTCTCCCATCCCCTCCCCTCAGATCCCCATCCCCATCCCCTCCCCTCAGATCCCCTCCCCTCCCCTTTCCTCCCATTCCCTTCCCTCCCCTCCCATCCCCTCCCATCCCCCCTCTACCCTTCCCCATCCCCCTCTACCCATCCCCTCCCCTCCCATCCCCTCCCCTCTCCTCCCATCACCTCCTATCCCTTTCTCCCCTCCCCTCCCCTCCCCTCCCCCTCTACCCTACCCCATCCCCTCCCATCCCCTCCCCCCTACCCTTCCCCTTCCCCTTCCCAATAACAAACCTCTCTGTCCCAACTTTGGTGAGATTGCAACAAGTGCTGGCTCCCTCTCTCGCTTCACAATAGTAGTGTTCTTAGCCTTGCGAAGGCCATCCAAGCGTAGCCTGAGAGTTTCCACTTCAGATTCAAGCTAAACAAATTGAAATGAAAGAGAACAGCCATGAATTTCAAACGTGACACATACACCAAGTACATATCCACACAGACTGCTATTGCTAATTTCAAAACTATATCAAATGGACAGATCATTACTAAACTAACTTTAGTCAACACTTTGTGGACACTATTGATAAACTACACACACAAGTGAAGTGCGGCGGATACCAATACTGGGGTAATTTACATTCAAGAATTTAGTGCCATGTGCTGTGTTCTCAGTTGAATGATCTGCTATATATCTACAAAAAAGGATTTAGTGTCATTGCCTCCATGTTTCCAGGGGATGCCTAAATCCCCAGGGGTGCCAAAATCCCCGGGGATGCCTAAATCCCTGGGGATGCCTGACTTGTACTAGCTGCACTCATATATACAACATGACAGTTTGCTACTTCTTTAGACAAAAAGAAGTGATATTGGGACTTCACATAGCAAACAGCAGAAACTGCACTTGCAGGATATTTTGAGCACATCTTTGTTCACTGCTCAATACATAAAGCACAGTGCTGCTGTGTGTGGAGATTACAACCACTTGGATAGTAGCAAGGAACGTAGAATTGAGCTTTCATATATAGAAGAATCATCAGACACGTTCAGATACAGGTGATTAAAAGTAATCATTACAACCGACAACATCAAGTGTGTGATTCGCTTACTGCGTGGAGTTTATTACGCATGGAGACTTCATTCTGCCGTGCTTTCTCTAATTCTTCGCTCATATCCTTTACTGAAAGCTCACATTGGCTTGTCTGTCGCGCAGGGGCGCGTCTCCTCCCCTTTGAAGACTCCCCTACGTGTTTTGACACACCCACTCTGGCAGCCATTTTTGTTTGCTCGCAGCGAAACGCAAACACACGTGACATTGCGTTTACCCTCGTGTACAGTTGAAGCCGGACGATGTGAGTATCCAGCATTGTGAAGTGCTCTCTCTCTCTCTCTCTCTCTCTCCATCTCTCCTGCATGTTTCTTCTTCCACTCAAAGTCTTCTCCTTCCTCCTTATTTTCCTTCCTTCAGGGGCCGTATCGAACTGGGTGACGTCACCCACCACAACCTGAAACAACTAAAGAGCATCAACTCAGTTGTGTTCCCCATATCCTACTCTGACAAGGTACCTGCCAGTGAAGTAACCTTCCGGATGTACCTTGTGGTGTAGCTGTGTGAGCACTACAGGTGCTGGTGATGTGGTGTGTGTGTAGAAACACACTTCCACTGTCCTCTTATTGAATAACGTGTGTAGTGTCCATCTGTGTACATGCATAGAAGGAAGGGAGAGATCTCCGAGTGGGTAGACAGATGTTCTGGCGCAGTTGGTAGATAATTAGTCAGTTTTGTGTTATTTGTGTCAGAAGGAACCCACATGGGCCAAAGTGTCTTTCAAATCTCAGTGACTAGGAATAATATAATGTCTCTGGGTGATGCGGTATTGTACACTTTGTACTATTGTCGGCACTCGTTCCACATTGCACAAGATGTGGACGAGGGTAAGCAGTGTTAGAGAAGGACTGCTCCACGATAGAGTACTTGTCACAGTTCAGCCCCACCCACATTGTAAGCCCCGCTAACTACCCCTCCCCCTTTCAATAGGCCCCTCCCACACAACGCCCTCAGGGCTTGTCTTCATGTGTTACAGTCGATTTCAGGTTGCTTGTCCCATGGATATAAAACAGAAAACTAAACTGACCAATCATAGTTGCCATACCCAGTGATGTAGGCAGTTTTCATTGGTCAGCTTCATTTCCTGTTTGACGTTCATGGGACAAGCAACCTGAAATAGACTGTAAAATTAATTTCTGCTCTTTCTGCCAGTTAGTGTCCACCTTACTCACTTCCCTATCATTGTAATAACTTGTGTTTGTGTGCACCTCTTTGTTCCAGTTTGCTTGGTGAAACTCTTTGTGCAGTCGTAGTGATGTAATTCTGCCAGCCTTTGATGTGATTGGTGTTTCCTAGCAACATGTATTTAACTGTTAAGTCATCTCGACCACAATCGCATGATTCACATCGCTAATTGGAATGGTATTGATATGCCTGTCACCACTTGTCACCACTTGCCACCACTTGTCACCACTTGTCACTACTTGTCACTACTTGTCACACAGACAGCAGACCTATAGGTGTGTACATGTGCATCTGTTTGTCTTTCCAGTGTTGAGTGCCCACTTTGATTAATGCTTCTAATTGTGAGACCGTTTTACCTGTATAGTGTGTGGCATCATTTTGTACCATACAACCACTTTTAAACTACCTCTGAAATAAGGACACCTCTCTAATGAGGACAGTGCCTACTGTCCCAGCTACATAGAGATGTGTGCAAACTACCTCTGCAATAAGGACACCTCTCTAATGAGGACAGTGCCTACTGTCCCAGCTACATAGAGATGTGTGCAAACTACCTCTGCAATAATGACACCTCTCTAATGAGGACAGTGCCTACTGTCCCAGCTACATAGAGATGTGTACAAACTACCTCTGAAATAAGGACACCTCTCTAATGAGGTCAGTGGCTACTGTCCCAGCTACATAGAGATGTGTACAAAACTACCTCTGAAATAAGGGCACCTCTCTAATGAGGTCAGTGGCTACTGTCCCGGCTACATAGAAATGTGTACAAAACTACCTCTGAAATAAGGGCACCTCTCTAATGAGGTCAGTGGCTACTATCCCAGCTACATAGAGATGTGTACAAAACTACCTCTGAAATAAGGGCACCTCTCTAATGAGGACAGTGCCTACTGTCCCAGCTACATAGAGATGTGTACAAACTACCTCTGAAATAAGGACACCTCTCTAATGAGGTCAGTGGCTACTGTCCCAGCTACATAGAGATGTGTACAAAACTACCTCTGAAATAAGGGCACCTCTCTAATGAGGTCAGTGGCTACTGTCCCAGCTACATAGAGATGTGTACAAAACTACCTCTGAAATAAGGGCACCTCTCTAATGAGGTCAGTGGCTACTGTCCCAGCTACATAGAGATGTGTACATAACTACCTCTGAAATAAGGGCACCTCTCTAATGAGGGCAGTGCCTACTGTCCCGGCTACATAGAGATGTGTACAAACTACCTCTGAAATAAGGGCACTTCTCTAATGAGGTCAGTGGACCAATTGTAAAGATGTCTGGAATGACGAGGCATTGCTGGCTGACTGTGCTACTGAAATCCTTGCCCGGATTCATGTGAATACACTAGCCGCAATGTCTGTCCCAAGGCTATCTAGAAGATGTTGCTACATTTGGAGTAGCATCTCCTGGTACAGAGTAGTTAGCTGCTGTTGTAGGAATAACTTTGTATACGTACAATACTGTATAATTTGTATAACTTATGTATTCGTGATAACTTCGTACAAGGTTGAAATGTCTTTTTTCGGTGTCACTTCAAACACCGTGTGTGTGTGCACTTCATTCTGTGATCTCTCCCGTCACTCGTTTGTAAAGAGTTAATATGGAGCTATGTTTACATATGTCATCAATGGTCATAGCCAAACGGCCCTTGATCTCAGCAGAGATACTTCATAAGAGAATTACTTTTTAGTTGTTGTCATCAAATTGAGATTGGGAATGAGGAGTGTGTATTTTAGAGGTGGTGCATGTGTTTATTGTGGAGTCATGTGCAATGTGAGACGAGTGTTCCTTCTTATTGTGTGTGTGCAGTTCTACAAAGATGTCCTGACGCTGGGAGAACTGGCCAAATTGGGTGAGTTGTGAGTACTGGGGGTACGTTAGGCACAGTGAGTGTGACAGTGTGAGGTGTGACTAGTCTCGTCCCCAGACCCTTCCACCAGAGGACCTCTTAGCACATGCACGAGGAAAGGGTCTGGAAACGAGTCTAAGGTGTGACAAAGTGAGTGTGACAGAGTGAGGTATGACAGAGTGAGGTGTGACAGAGTGAGGTATGACAGAGTGAGGTGTGACAGAGTGAGGTATGACAGTGTGAGGTGTGACAGTGTGAGGTGTGACAGAGTGAGGTATGACAGAGTGAGGTGTGACAGGGTGAGTGTGACAGAGTGAGGTATGACAGAGTGAGGTATGACAGAGTGAGGTGTGACAGGGTGAGTGTGACAGAGTGAGGTATGACAGAGTGAGGTATGACAGAGTGAGGTGTGACAGAGTGAGGTATGACAGAGTGAGGTGTGACAGAGTGAGGTGTGACAGAGTGAGGTGTGACAGAGTGAGGTGTGAAAGTGAGGTGTGACAGAGTGAGGTGTGACAGAGTGAGGTATGACAGAGTGAGGTGTGACAGAGTGAGGTGTGACAGTGTGAGGTGTGACAGTGTGAGGTGTGACAGTGTGAGGTGTGACAGGGTGAGGTGTGACAGAGTGAGGTGTGACAGTGTGAGGTGTGACAGGGTGAGGTGTGACAGTGTGAGGTGTGACAGAGTGAGGTGTGACAGAGTGAGGTGTGAAAGTGAGGTGTGACAGAGTGAGGTGTGACAGAGTGAGGTATGACAGAGTGAGGTGTGACAGAGTGAGGTATGACAGAGTGAGGTGTGACAGAGTGAGGTGTGACAGTGTGAGGTGTGACAGAGTGAGGTGTGACAGGGTGATGTGTGACAGTGTGAGGGGTGACAGAGTACAGATGTGTATACATTCCTCACCACGTCTGTGCTGTGTAGTCACTTCACACCACTAACACTGCCGAGTGCACTCCAATGGGTGTGCACTTGGGACCTGATGTCTAGCAGAGGCAGACCGTGTCACATCACCTCATTGTCACCCTGTACCAAAAGGAGGTGTGACCAGAGAATATTGATAATGTGGTAGAGGCTCATGCTACGTACATTGTGTAGCAGATTTATGGAGCGCTGATGAGCATTCACGTAGCTGTAGGTCTGATTCCAGTAAAACGTTTCGACCACAAGGGTCTTCATCAGTTACAAAACAGCATCAGTGGAGAGGGTGTTGTGTGTGATGCCGTGTGTCCCCACCTTTCCACCTGTTCCCCCTCACCTGTCCCCCCACCTGTCCCCCACCTGTCCCCCCTCACCTGTCCCCCCTCACCTGTCCCCCCACCTGTCCCCCACCTGTCCCCCCTGTCCTCCCCTCACCTGTCCCCCACCTGTCCCCCCACCTGTCCCCCTGACCCACTCCTAGCCTGTCCTCACATGACTAGCAGTCCAGCGCATCTTTCTTAAGCTATTCTCTTGGGAGAATACACACGCGCACACACGGCATCAAACTTTTCGACCACTAGGGTATTCATCAGTTACAAAACAGCATCAGTTTTGTAACTGATGAAGACCTTCGTGGTCGAAAAGTTTTACTTGAACCAGACCTACAGCTACGTGAATGCCCATCAACGCTCCATAAATCAGAGTATAATTAGTATATTAATAATAATGTAAGTTATTTGATGCTGTTTACTTCTCCTTCACTTCTCAGCGTACTTCAATGACATTGTGGTGGGTGCTGTGTGCTGCCGTGTGGAGGTAGAAGACAGGAGAACAAAACTCTATATTATGACATTGGGGTGTCTGGCACCGTACAGGAGGCAGGGCATTGGTGAGGGGGAGGGGAGGGGAGAGGGAGGGGAGGAGAGGGGAGGGGAGGGAGGAAAGGGGAGAGGAAGGTGGTGATAGAGGATGGTGGGAGGGTGGAGATGTGAGTGGTATATATATTGGAGAGGGTGTAGTGTGTGACGCTGTGTGTGTGCGCATGCTCTGCATGTGTATTTGTCATTTGTACGCCAACCCTCATCCTTTGTGTGCATGTGTGTCCTTATGTACTGACACTGTCTTTCCCTTCTTTCCACCCCTGCCCCACCCCCTGCCCCACCCAAGGTGCACAGCTGCTGGAACATGTACTGAAAGTTGCCGAGAAACGAAGTGTGGATAGCGTTTACTTGTGAGTGATTGTGGGGGGAGGGGTCTACTGGTAATTGATAACACGGGGTATCCTGTGTGTTGTATTGAAGAGAGGCTAACGGTTGTGGGATTGACACACAAGAACATTCATCACACACAGCGACAGTGTTTTATTATTGCAGGGGCTGACCCCTGACTCCTCCCACTGGGGACTGGAGGGTGCAGACGGGTTGTCTGTGTGGTGATTTACGTAGCCATTGAGACTACTAAGACACGCCCCCTGTCCCCAATATGTATTAGACACGCCGACTACTCGTGTGTGGCAGTAGTGGCATTGTGAAACAAGTGGTACAGCGGATTTAGGCAATCTTGCAACAGGTTCCAAATCCTTGGACAGTCGTTGCCTAGGATACGGACTGTGTGGCATCATAGTTGTGTACAATTTTGGTTCGTAACCTAGGTAACGACTACCCACAGTTTGGGAACCTGTTGCAAGATTGAAGTGAGGGCTTCTCAGCTGGCTCAAGCATCAGAAATGGGTTGGTTCTCTAATACCAGCTTCACAACAGGGTTGAAAACCTTGCCGACGTTTCGACCAGATGCTCTGGTCTTCTGGTCTGTTGCAAGATTGTCTGAGTCGGCTGGCTGTACAGGATGTCTTGAGTTGGTTGTCCTCACTGGTACCGGTTATCTGGAGTCACTTGCATGATTTTATACAGTAACATATACACACTTACAGTATAATCAATTAGTGTACGTAAATAGATCGCTATTAACAGTAAAGATTTTATATTGATATAGTGTTTAATATATAATACCATGCTTTTGACTCCAGTACCTGGTGCCCAGGCTGGAAAATAAAGCAACCGGAAAAGTCAGTAACGTCCCTGATTCTTTAAGCAGGGTAAATGAGATTGTGTTCTTTGTACGCTCATACTATATTGTAAGCTTTAAATTTACGGACTTGAATGAAGTGACATGTGATGTCACTTGATCCCAATAATGGGAAGTTGTCGAGTACAATTGTGCCCTTGCACACCAGCTCTGCATGTTAGCGTACCCACTGTGCCAATCGGATTGCTGTACAGCTACTTGTTGCCATGGCAGCAGTCCACACATACACATGTTCACAGTTTGTATGCTACAGTGATTTGAGTGATAAGTGGTTGCTTGCTCCCTGTGTGCGTGCACACATGGATGTGAATGAGTTGTGAGCTATTTGATATTACATATATACGTACGTCTGATTTCATACGTACGTATGTTTGGATCACAGTGTTGTGCAAAATGGTGTTGCGATTGTCATTTAACGTGCGGCTCACCTTTGAACTTGACCTCCACTGTATGTGCTACTAATGTTGTACTTTAACTGTTTAATGATTCGGTAGAGGCTCATAGCTGCGATTGTAGATTTAGCAAATAACTAGATGAGCAATACTGCAGCTTGAAGAAAGGAGGGTTGCAGGACGTTTTGGCTCGAGAGCCTTTGTCTGTAAGCAGTTGACAACGGCTCTCGAGCCGAAACGTCCTGTGACCCTCCTTTCTTCAAGCTGCTCATCTAATTATTTGCTAAATTCCACAGTTAGGTCACCTGCCAAAGACACCAAGTAAGCTCAAAGTAATTGGTAATTGAATGACACTTGTGACATTCATTTTGCAAAACGCTAAGCTCTTGATGCCGTCTCGCATGGCCAGCCCCTTCCGCTGCTTCCACTATTGTGCAATGCTCTGGGATCATTGTGCAATACTCTGGGATCATTGTGTAATGGTGGAAGAGGAGGGCTAAGTTGATCCTTCTAGTCCACTCCTGCTATAGTGTGGAACTTGGTCTTGTGCACCAGCGGCATTCCTGCTGGAGAAACTGTGCAGTGTCCAATGTTGACTGCAGCAAGGAGTCCGGTTGGCAGGGGTACTTTTCTAAGCAGCTCATGTGAAACGTGTTTCTTCTCCTTATATGGAAAAGGAGCCGCTGACACATGTCGTCGTTGTAAGATGTGTCCTTTGGCACATCATCAACACACACAATAGGTGACAACTGCTTGTCCTTAAACTGCATTGAAAAGAGATAAGCCTCACATAATGATTTCACGAATTTGAGAAGATGTTCGATAATGGCGGATGAACTTGACGTCACATTGTTTGTCCTTGGATTGCTGCCATGTGCATACCTATCCTGTACACTTGACTAGGTCAACATGATTGATTTCACTTTAGCTGTAAAGAGCACATTAGGAAAGTCTGTCACAATTCGGCTACTGTTACTTGGATTGGCTTTTCCTATTGTGCGTGAAACGTGCTGTGTCAACTGTTGTAATTGAAGTTTCAACCGTGGTTTCACTGTGTTCATTAGTCATTGGACCTCCAACTAAGTAATTTCTTTCTCCGATCGTACAATGCACATCTTATGATGCACATTGACTTATACGGGCTGCGTGATATCCCTTGTTGTCACATTGCTCACGTCTCTCTCCCAGCTGGGGTGTAGAGTCATTCTTCTTGCCATGTTTTGGGAGAATGACGCAGGTGAAGTGACATCAATGTCATTTGGTACATGTAAGCCGTTGCTCCTCAAGATTTGCATAATGTGTGCATCGCGCAAAGGAGGACTAGAAGTTGCACAGTAAACTACTCTCCCAAATGTCACAATCAGTATTAGTCATGTCACTCTGCTATACAGTAGTTTCACGATTTCTAGTCCCGATTGACATTTGCGCATTGCACTCAATAACGTGAGTAAAGTATTGGAAAGATAGGCTCGCACGGGATAAGCACGTGCTTCGATCTACGTGTGAGCCTATCGTTCCAATACTTTACTCACATGATCGAGTGCAATGCGCAGCAAATGTCAATCGGGACTAGAAATCGTGAGACCACTGTGTAGGAAAACATTTTCCTTTATGTGTCAGCATGTTTAATTCATTAAATGCGAACCTTTTTTTCACTTAACAGTAGCACACCTTGGTTAATTGATTTCTTAATTGAATATTTCCCTGGGAGTAGTGCATGCACTGTCCAAAGTGTAGAGTTTACTCACACACAGAGTGCCCCTCCCCATGTTGTGAGGGCTAGTTCTAGGACCAGTTTCAACCTGGAAGTATATAGTAATGCCATGTGCTTCATTGTCCTTTGAAACTGAATACTCTGTGTAGCATTCCATAAAATTACAGTTTAGATAGTTTTAGGAATATTTAATTTTTATGCCTCACTGTTTTTGTAGTGTATTATGGAGATAGGTTAGTCGTGAAATTGTTGTTCTGAATATGATTAGGTCTGCAGATTTGAACAGAGTGGTGTAGTGTTTAAAATAATATAGCAACACTAATTGATTTGGTTGATTGAATTTGACCTGGTTCGTGACCTGTTCTGGAACTATTGCCCCATTCAAGCGTAGGGCCTTGC
>OZ025868.1:15884529-15932029 GCA_964019415.1 Ianthella basta | reverse complement strand
TGTGTGTGTGTGTGTGTGTGTGTGTGTGTGTGTGTGCGTGCTTATACACTAGTTGAAGTACTATGTACTAGACTATGTAGATGGTGTGGCACAATTCTGCCCATACCTTGTATGAAGTGCAGCTGGCCTTAAGAACACCTCTGTATTGAGCATAGCCCCCCTTGTCCTGGTGCTAACAGCCTAACTAACCACTTTTGACTCAAGAACATGACTAAACCTGACTATACAGGACTATACAGGTCACTTTGTAATATGCGAGAAGTACCTACGTCCAAAATAGGGAGGGTCTGTCATGCCAAATTTGCCCTCTCTATCTAGGATAACATGTTTCGTTCGATTAGAAGGCGATTTCATTCATTGGATGGCCGCTTGGGTTTGATTTATAGGTGATTTCATTCGATAATTGGACGATTTTGTTCAACGAATGGATGATTTCAGCTGATTTGTCTTCGCTGTGCGCTCAAGATGCACCACAACAACAAATATCTGGAGACAAAAGGGACTTTGTCACTACCGTGGAGCCATTGCAGCAGCCATTTTCTACCGTTTTTGGCCTGGCGGAACCATTTCGGTGGGGGAATTTTATGCCATGACAGGTCCACTAAGTAGGGGCTGCTTGAATGCATTGCGAGTGCCGAAGCAATATCTGATTCCTGTGCTGTTAATTACTTCCTGTCTGTAGACTTTGGATTTAGCAATTACTACGTTAAGGACGAGTTGCTGAAGACGTTTTGTGGCAGTCCACCTTACGCAGCTCCTGAGCTGTTTGAAGGCACAAGCTACAGCGGACCACAGGCCGACATCTGGGTGAGTGGGGACGAGGTGCAGAGGGAGGGAAGAGCGTGGGGCGGAGAGAATTGAGTTGTGATGGAGTGATGAGTAATGTGTGTGAGTTTATAATTACTTCACTGTTGTTACCTATTTATTGTGGAAGAGGTGTGAAGGGTGTGGTTGATTCTCACTCCACTCTCCTTCCCACAGAGCCTTGGTGTTGTGCTGTATGTGTTAGTGTGTGGAGCTGTTCCGTTTGATGGTCACAATCTGCACAGCCTCAAGGCCCGAGTGCTGGACGGGCGGTTCAGGATACCATTCTACATGTCTCAAGGTGGGTATACAGTCACATCCATTTGTTAGCCAATGTTGTGTCTCTTACAGATCTGTGGTCCCTCTCTGTCAGCTGTTACCCTTCTGGTCAGACCTTTTATTGTCTTTAGCTCTTACATATCTCAATAGTAACTATCTGACTCTTATTCACAGTCAGGGCTCTTATCTCATGTCTTTGGCAATTGTATTGTCCCTGAATTCTTATCTTACAGAGTGTGAACAGCTTATCCGACGCATGCTGGTGACTAACCCAGCCAAGAGGCAGCCTCTCAGCAAGGTGCTCACACACAAGTGGATGACGGCTGAGAGAAAGGGCGGGGCTGTGGGCGGGGAGGGAGAACCAAGGAAAGAAATGGAGCAACGCATGCAGGTGTACGAGGACAACGGTATGGTGCAGTGGTGTGAACCTGTGCTGGTGGCTGTTCAACAGTTGGGACTAGACGTGAACGAAGTGAAGAGGGTGAGCTGGAGTGTGGAAGGGAGAGTAGTAAAGTGAAAAAGAAGAGATTTGGAGGGAGGGTGCATGATGGTACTAGGTTTGTTGTCTGTATTGTATAATAGCCCTTTGTGCTATCCTTCACTTTCTCTCCCTCTTGATCTTCACATAGGCTGTTGAGGATAAGATGTACAATGACCTTGCTGCTATCTACTATATGCTACTTGAGCAGTGGTCCAAGGGGAAGCTTGTTGCTAGGCGACCCAGCCTACCGACAATGTTGCAGCCACCCCGCATTGTCATTGACCCGAGTACTGCCCACCCCACTGCAATGGTTGGCTCACTATTGATGGAGGGAGGGGCAATGGGTCCAGGGGAAGAGCTGAGGAGAAGCCCTATAGAGATTACTGGTGAGGGAGGAGGGGGGGGAAGGAGGGGGAGGGGGAAAGGAGGGAAGGGGAGGGGAGTACGGGAGAAAAAAGGAGGAGGGGGAGGGAGGATCCGAGGGGAGGGGAGGGGGAGGGGATGTGGAAGGGAGGGGAAGAAAGAGTTGGAGTCCATTCAGTGTCTATTCTTGTGTTGGGTACTGCAGTAGAGGCAGATATTTGTGACCTGTACTTCGGTATTTAGTACATACGTAGCTTGTGACGTCTTCAATGTGTGAATGTGTGGTGTTTGTTGTGCTCTGTATGCTAGCACTCCAGCACTGTCTGCTATTTATGATCACCGCCATTCCCTACCTCCTACCATCTCGCTCCCCATGTACACATACACACACAAACGCACGCACACACATGCACGCACACACACACACACACACACACACACACACACACACACACGCACGCACACACACATCTCCACAGGTCCTGACCCAAGTGTTGGCAACTTCCTAGCTGGACGAAGACAAACCATTGTTGGGATTCCTCCCACACCCGATCAGTTGCAGCATCTCACCCAGTTGGCAGAGCAGGGCATGCAGCAGGGAGTGGGTGGGGCAGAGGAAGGGGCTGAAGTGGACGGGTCGGCCAGTAGACTTGGGGCCACACCCAATGTGATTGTTCAAAACGAGCCAATGCACCCTCAGCCACTTCACCACCGCCCTCCTCGTGAGTTGGAGAAGACATGACACACATTCTTCTTATTTGATAATCATGTTACTATCTCTGTGGCCACCAAAGATGTGCATGTGTGCTCATAGATATGGGGAGATGTTTGCTCTGGGTTCTTTTGATGGTCACACCACTGATGAATGAATCTTCGTAATCAGTTTAATATGTACATTCCATTAGCGTTTGAACTGTATTAATCCAATTACATGCAAACTGTGTAAGGCTATCAGGTGACTTCATTTAATGATACCATGTTTTGTGCTTGCACTGTAAGATACCAGTGTGAACGTACACACTTGGTCAGGTATTGCATAATGTTGAAGTGTTGCATTGTACAGTGGAACCTGTCTAAGACAGCCACCTATGGCAAGTTCTAATGGCCTTTACAGAGAGGTGGCTGCACTACAGAGGTTGCAGTGTTTTAGTGCCACGTATGCTAATGCTGGTTTAGGCCAGGGAGGTTGACTAGAGAGGTGGCCGCCTAACACTAGTCTTGCTTCCAGACCCTATTTCTCTGCGTGTATCATTGCACAACTGCAGAGGAATGGGTCTGGTCAGACTTAACTGGATCCTGGGTTGCCATGGAATGTGTGGAATGTGTGACGTCATCAAAGCCACTTTAGAGCTTTGGATTATACGGCCAGCAGGGTTAGAAGAAGCCACAGTGAATGCTGCGAGCTACTCAGCGTTGTAGGGATGAAGCGTTCGGTGATATTTCTGTCGATTTCACCATTACACAAAGTTGTCAGGTGTTGTGTGCGGCCATTGGAGGAGTCAAACTGGACAGTACACGCAAGTGAGAGAGCTGCTCGTCTGCCAAAGGGTCACACTATACTGGAACGCGTCCTCAACGAGCGAATAGTCAAAATTGTGGCTCGTTGGAGCCGTGTCCCACTACACTGTAACTCTCTAGCGAATACGCAGCTCTGTCACACCGGGCTAAACTACCTATTTCTGTCTCGTCGCTCTTTATGGACTCCTCTGGCCCACCGAAACCCGGAATCCGGCGTACACAACTTCCTGAAGAGGTGAAAAACCTTCTTTCTGAAGAGCAGCATGTTCCCTTGCCCAAGATCAAAGGAGTTCGTTAACTACATGCATCTTTCCTGCGATCTGATTGGTCTACTCAAATTCCAGTAGAGATCCCAAGAACATGTTAAGTCTGACCAGATCCTATTCCAAGCATTCCATTGCACAATACCATACGTATATGCTTTTTACTTTTGCGGGATTAAACTTTCGCAGTGTTCTTGGATCAGCAACCATTCTTGAAAGTTTCACCTCGCGAAAACTTATACAAGGCTTTATTTCTCCTGCTTGAGACTCTGCAACCACAGAAGTAAAACGCGAAAAACGTGAAAAACTCACGAATAATGAAAGTTTAACCCTGCGAAAGTTTAAACATATAAGGTAATAGGGGCTAGCGCATGAGACTAATCCTAACACAGTGACCATCTTAGACAGATTCCACTGCATGCCAATTGAACAACTCACATTTCTTGCAATCAAATTAAAACTGATCAGTAGCCATGTGTCAGGCGTAATGCTATGTCTTCTTTCCACTTCCAATTTAGAGTCAATCTACTCAGCGCTGGGACTCCCCACTCCCCAGGGTGGCGGTGTTGTTCGCAACAGCCGCATCGCTCGAAGACGCGTTTCTGATGGTGCATGGAAGCTGAATGAATACCAGCAGATGATGCAAGTGCGCCACACCAACACAAACCAGTTGGCCATGATCGTAGGCTCCGGTCAGATGAGTGGATCCATCACGGCTAGTGGTGGGCTGGAGGGCAGTGGGAGTATGCGTCAGATCAAGGAAGACTTCCGTAAATTGCATACGATACAGAAACAGTATGGTCGGCTGCCTCAGTCACGCATCGCATACAAGCCACTGATGAACCTGACTCAAGTGGATCCCCAGAGTGTCCACAGTGTAATGCCTGGTGTGGGTCCGGTTCAGGGAATCATAGGGGGAGCCCCCCATGCCAGTGGCAATCTCTCTGACCTCGCCACCCCAATGTCCCTGCAGGAACAAGTGGCACAGTCCCAGAAGGTGTGTCTGCTCTCCTGGTAATGGTGTGTGATGCTTGTAGGGTGTGAACTGCTGAAACTGACTGTGATTTCATTTAATAAAGTAGCAATTTGCTAGTGTTTGGAGAATGTTGGATGCATTAAAGTAGGCTAGGTTGTGTAAGTTATTATAATGGAGCTAGGCCGATTTTTTGTCCACACTAATCTCGGGAACCGTGCGGAGGGTTCGCAGAAAACGCGTTCCGAATGTCGAAGCGCTATCCGGAGGGTGTCCTCGGCTGGGTTTCTCTGCGAAAGCTTGCGAAATGAAGGTTTTGCGCCAACACGCCATACGTTACTATAGGACGCCATTTTTGTTTTACGGAGGAAAGCGAAGTAGATTACGGGGTAGACTAGGGTTGTGTAAGCTCAAGTTGTATTCTAATAATGGCTGCAGGATCTAATACTAGAAATAATAAAAATTTTCTACAAAAATTGTAAGGATGTAGGGATGGCATAAAAAGTACAGAAACAAGTAAAGGCTGTTACACAGTGGAGCAGTAACCATCGTCCCTGCATTCAAGGGTGTAGGACTATAAGGTGCGACATTCTTGCATGTAGGGACCAAGGTTAATGCTCCACTGTGTAACAGTCTTTACTTGTTTCTGTACTTTTTTGTGCCATCCCTACATCCTTACAATTTTTGTAGAAAGTTTTTATTATTTCTAGTTTCTGTACTTTTTATAGTGGACAGCTAAGCTGAAGCAACACACTTAGTCTCAACCATAGGCATTGGTGCAGGCATTATACTTCATTCCTGTAATCCTGAAGCTCAAGGCAGTGCTGAAAATAACTATTTGGTCATGCTAGGACATATGTCCAAGCAAACTCAGTTATGGTCGGACACTCAGATATTATGGTCGGACGTTATATTTCAATAATTTATGAATGTGAGCACTCTTTAATAGTAATCTGCATATAAGTCTGTCAAGTAAACATGAGCAAGTGACAAGATACAGCAATACAATCAGCAATATATTTCAATAATTAATGGGGGCATATGAAGCGACCCCCTAGCCTGCAGCTCTTCCTTGCTCCTTTTTTAGCAGCAGCAGTGCGTGCGCGTGCTGGTCCGACTGGGCATGGTCTTTGACGTTGCTTGCGTGAACTGAATCGGCACCGACGATCCATCGTTCGCTGAAATTGCGTCCGCCCCTGATGCTCGCCTTAAACTTGCTGCAGACGGAGCACCTCAGTCGCTTGACAGCTTTCTTCCCGCCTTCTGAGACTGTGTCGCAGTCGAGCCATGACACGGTTTGATACTCGCGATCTAATTCCGTGCGCCACTTCTTGAAGGTTTCGTAAGTGACAGCTCGCTTCTGTGCAGGTTCGCTCTCGATCGCTTTGCCAGGGCCCCTCTTAATCTTACCGCTAATACTCGATTCAGGCGCAAACAAAGGAACAATGGGTAAAACGTCTGCGAAACGTTTTACACTTTGTTCCTCCGTTACAGATTAACAGTCTGCCATTTTGTGTTCGGTCAAAATGGCCGACCATTGCCTGAAATGTCCGCACCAATGGATTTTTGCGCGGAAATTGACCGATGACCGACCGTTATTTTCAGCACTGCAAGGTGTGGGCTAGCACCTAGGTTCCGCGCTAACCCAGCGAGAAACGGCGACCGGAAGCCAACCGTGGCGGGGAAATGCGCGCACGACCGCGAAAGTCTTTCAAACGACACACAAGCTAACTGGTGCAGCTGCTAACAATGGCACCAGTCACTCTGGTTTCATCCGGTTTAATTACGTAATTTGAAAATGGCGTCCGTCCCGCTTGGCCAAGCAACACGGCAGGATTCGTGGCAAGTGCTGTCTTCTGCACTAACTCGTGCCGCCTTCTAACCTACAAAGGAATGCAGCCAGCCCAAAATGGTGCAATATGGTGTGAGAAGTATTTTCCTGGTCCCTCTGGTTCGTGCGTGACGGCTGTCGAAGAAGAAGAAGAAGAAGAAGAATAAGAAGACGAAACGTGAGAAATGTCGAGGGCGCTATCTACGTGTAGGCGCACCTTCGCTGGGAAGTAAGGTTAGTCATGCGCACTGCTCAGTTCCCGCTTTGTCATGGTAAGCTTCGTTTGCCGGTTTTCGGCCTTATTCAGGAGTAGCGCGACTTTTCGTTTGTATTACAGCATACAAACAACCACTGCCATCCCTACATAGCTCCACATGCTGATACGGACAGGAGTGTGAAGCACCTGAGTGTGTTTGGTTAGATGAGCACCTCAGTAGAAGAGAGATGTTTAAAGTGTTGAACGAAACAAGCAACGAATTCTTTCCCAGGATCCCATGGTAGACTCTAGTCAAACTAGGGGGATTTGGTGAGATGCAAGGGACGCTGTGGACAGATGTCATTTCTGACCGTAAAATGAAGCAGTCAACTGATTTAGGTTTAGGATATTACATTCAGTAACACTGACTTGAAGCCAGATTGCTGAGCAGCGAACATCTATTTGAGGTGGCTTTTAAGCAACTTTAACAGTGACTTGATAGAATGGCAGAGTCTTGGACCAAATGAAAGGGTCTGTTGTTGACAACAGGAAACGTCTGAGTTCCCGTACAGCTCTTGTATATCTCAGATGTGCTTGGCTAGCAAACATTCAAAATATGCCGCAATTCTTTAGAATGTTTCAAACTGTAAACTAGTTGTACACAGTATGCTATAGAATTGATTGGCACTGTGCCCACAGAAGTATGCAAGTTAAAGTACATCGAAGCAGGTAGAAATACTGTGTATATCCAAACTCCACATTTCATGTATTGCTACGTCATTCAACAAGTTGGTCCTAGTGACTAAAGTTCAGCATGAGGTTGGAGGGGATTCGCTTTAGTGATGTCATTCATCTTGTGTGTCCTGCTATGCAGTGCACTGTACTCTTCCCTCCCCTCCCTTTCCCATCCCCAGTCCCCTCCCCATGCTGCTGGTCCTGCCCCTGACCTCCAGTCCCAGCTAAGGCCATTCCAAGGCCTTGACCTCCAACGCCAACTGCAGCAGCTGAACATCAGCCAGCGTAGTGGTGGAGACACTAGCCCGGAGCGCCAGGGGAGCCCTACACAGGGCCACATGTCTGGAAGGGCGTCACCCACCTCATCAGGAAACAGCTCTCGAAAGCCCTCGATTGGTGCACCTGCACCACCACCACCACAGTCGATGATGACCCAGTACTTAGGAGCCCACCTGCCCATTTTGGGTGCAGCTGCGAGTGGCACAAGAGGGGGTATCCCACAGCCAACACCCATGGCCAGTATTCTTAATGTGAGCGCATGCAAGTCATGTAACAGACACAGTATTACATACAGAGTGAAATGTAAGTAGTTTATGTCTCCTTTTAACCTCCTCACTATTCTCTCCTCCCTGATCCTAGCAGCAGCAGCAGTCAATCAACTCGCCCAAACTCCCCAACCAGTTTTCTCCTGTCGTTAAGGATCCTAACAACACCCACCGCAAACTCCACTCCACTCGGAGCAGCCCAGGAGCATCCTCTGATGCCGTGAGACCAAACGCCATCAACCCAGCAAGTAGACTGGCAGACGCTTCCAATCTTGCTCAGCAGGCATCCTACATTCATCCAACACCTATTCTCTATGCAAGCCCTCCTGCAATGGCTACCGGTCAGTTTGTGAGTCCACTGCCGGTAGTCCCGGCAGTGGTTGCCCCTACCCTTCAAACACAGCTCCACCACGGATGTAGTGTGGTGGTGTCTAATGCAGTGACTAATGGGAACCCAGTGCATGGTCAGAGCAACATGGAGGCACCAGGTGGGTGTGTCAGGGACTGTGTGTGAATATTCCACTGCACTGGGCATGTGTCTAGGTAGACAGCCAGCTTTGAACCCAAGTACGGCGAAAGCGCCGTGGGCAGGAAAGAAAAACGTGGGTCCAGCAACAGTGGCTTTGGATTGCACAATGTTCCACCAATGAGATCGTTTAGACCAATGAGATTGTTTAGACCAATGAGATTGTTTAGACCAAAATCTTGGTCAATAGTAAGAATTAGTCAACATTTTCTACAAAAATAGCAAGGATGTAAGGATGGCACAAAAAGTACAGAAACAAGTAAAGGCTGTTACACAGTGGAGCATTAACCATGGTCCCTACATGCAAGAATGTCACACCTTATAGTCCTACACCCTTGAATGCAGGGACGATGGTTAATGTTCCACTGTTTAACAGCCTTTACTGGTTTCTGTACTTTTTGTGCCATCCCTACATCCTTGCTATTTTGTAGAAAATTTTTATTATTTCTAGTTTCTGTACTTCTTATGGTGTGCAAGCTGCACATGCTAAGTGCCACTAGAGGACATCCATGCAGGTTACAGTATAGGACCTTATTTCTGTAATCCTGGAGCTTGAGGTGTCAGCTATCTCCTAGCTTCCGTGCCAGCCCACCTAAGAGCTTAGAAACAGTGACCGGAAGTTAGCCGAGTACTAATTAAAAATGGCAGAATACGTATGTCCACAGATGACCTTTTGAAACGTCACGCAAGCTAACTTCGGCCAAAGCCTTGTCTCGTGTAGACCTCAAACGGCCTCCTGACGGTGTTGGTTGGCTTTTGGACAGAAACTGAAGGAACAGTAGGCGGAAAACTGCTGTTCCTCAACGTCATCATAAAATGGCGTCTTGCGCGTAGCAACGTCTCCCGAATAACTCGGTAACCCCAGTGTGGGAACAATATGCTTTCAGAGCCTATATATACCTCGAAAGAATACAGTTCGGTTAATTTGCAGTAGTTTCGTTTTCGAATTAGTTCCATAGCTAATTCTGTTTGTCAGTTACAGCTGGCGAAGAAGAATATGAAGAAGAATATGAAGATGAAGAATATGAAGATGAAAATGGATGTTTTCAAGTTTCATTTTCTCGCCGACAGACCACGTTCGCTTGCCTTCCAGGTCAGTTTAGTGTATGAATATTTTGTATTTAGCCCTACGAAGCCTCTTTTTGGTGGATTTCAACGCTTTTTGCGATTTCATCCCTATGCCAATGTATTGTGAATTTGAAACATTCTGTACCATATCTACATAGAGAGTACTACCGTACTCTCTGATTCATAGCTTGTAGTAATGTATAGCACGGGCGAGTGGCGAATGAAGATGGACGATTGCAGATTCTGATAATATGATGGCTAGCCTCGTTCCCAGGCCGTCCGAGTTAATTAGCGCGGGGGCGGAAAGGACGGCCTGGGCACCACTGTTCCCGTGCCCCCCCAAAACTGGGGGGGGGGGGGTGCCGGAAAACTTTGTATATGTTCCCATAATCTACATGTAGAAAAGTATAGGTGAACCATGAAATGGACAGCTGGGAAACGCTCAGAAAAGTCGGAACCGGTCCAGTTTGGGTAGAAAATTACCGACGTTAGTCAGTTTGCCAAGATGCTTCGATATGCAGTGCCAGTGATTTTCAACACTGCGCACGGGACTGACGGAAGCAAAGCAGTCTCGCTAACGTCGTCTGGATCTAATACGGCTCGCGGTAAGGTTGTGCGCCGACCATTGCATACATGTGAGCCTGTCTGACCCTTCGTTTTGTTCCAAAATAGCATTTCTCTGCTATTGTAAGCTTAGCCATTCCTGGTAGCTGCTACGTATGCGAGTGCAAAGGGATACCCACAGCGAGGAAGCTTCCAGAAGCCGCGCTCTTCGCGACAGCCTTGCCGTTCGTCTTCTCTAAGGCAAGGCAGGCAAATAACTAGAGCTAAAGCTCTTACGAGCTAGTTATTTGCTGGAAAATCTTTGCGCATGCGCAAACAGTGGTTCCCAGGCCGTCCTTTCCGCCCCTGTGCTAATTAACTCGGACGGCCTGGGAACGAGGCTATATGATGGCATGTACCGAGAGCTTTGTAAGTCTATCGCATTTTCTTAAGCTTGGGTGTCTTTACTTCAGTTGGAGAGGTTGCCGATGTCAAGTGCCATGTTTAAGGATTGCACAATCCAAAGCCACTGTTGCTGGACCCACGTTTTTACTTCCTGTCCCCGGCGATTCAGTGCTTTTGCCATATGTGGGTCCAAAGCTGGCTGGACTAGTGTCTAGGTAGACAGCACTACGTGGTGTTCTTAGAGCGGTAGCCTCATATCTGCCAATGTGACTCTTAATACTTGTGAAGTAGATTGTTCATCCCTCCTCCCTCCCCTCCCCAGCCCCTCCCTCCACTGAGGCATATCTGTCAGCTGCTTGCAACCAGCTGGATGCTGTGCTGACTAACATCGGCCTCTCCCACCACCGTGTGTCCCCAAGCGAATTCCTCGTACAGTACAACAGCACAGTGCTCAAGATTGTCCTCAGTCAAACTTCCAATGGCCACATTAACCTGGAGCCACTCCACACGCAGGGAGATGTTGATGTCTACCAGACCATCATTCGAGAAATCAGCAGCAAACTAGTGCAGCCCTCCGTGGTGTAGCTAGCCCCACTACAGTGACCACCACCTCCTCTGTACTTTACAAACCACCCCAAACTCCCCTCAATGTGTGTGTGATGTATATATGCTGTGCATTGCACTTGACAACCATGACATTTAATTAATGACGTCATATTTCCTACTAACTGTATAATTGTACTATTTCGGGAAACAAGGACTCTCCCGTGAGTCGCCTTCGGCCTGAGCCGAATGCGCGCTAACTGGCTTGCGACTTATGCGCAGAGCGTGCATACTCAGTGGTAGAGGAGGTTTCGTATACGCGGTTTCGTTGATTTGAAGGAGCTCCTGTGCGTTCCACATTAGCCGTGAGCCTCACTTTATCCGAGTCGACCGCGGAGTGCCAGAGCTAGTTTGCCAGCTACCAAGGTGAGTTAACTAGCGGTATTTAGTCCTTGTATGTTGTGTGTGAGAGTGAGAGGAGTCTGCCGATACCACTAGTACTACTTTATGATGTTCGGTGGTGGCACCGTATAGATGTAAGCCTTTACTTCGTCGTAATTATTGAGTTCAGCGGAGTTAGCTATAAATTATTATGGCTAACTATATTTGATGCCAAGTTGTTTTGTACAGTTACCTGTGTATATACCTACCCTGTAAGCCAACCCTGAGTAACTAGTCTCGTACCCAGATCGCCTGGCATGACGCGTATTGAACCACTTCCATTTGTTCACATGCTATAGAATGATTCCACTACTTCAACAAGAAATTGGTCAGTCAATTAGCTAAGGTTGTTGAATTTACCTAATGTTGGCTGTGCAACTGTGATTGCATATATGGCTGCAGATAAGTCAACTGTTTGTTCTGTGTGTGACGCTAGCTAGCTGGGCATGCATGCAACAGTGTACTCTAATGACACTCGAGACAGTCCTTACTTTTCTTTCTCCGTAAAGAAACATTCAAAGAGGACAGATGGACCAGTCACCTGCTGCAGACTGCCCACTGGTGAAGGTGTGTGATGCCAGTCAAGAAGGCCACAAGACTGTAAATGAAGCTGTGATAAAAGTAGTTGATGGTAGCGTTGAAAACCCTCATGACCTAGCTCAGCAGTCTGAACTCCTCAACATAGATGCATTGAATGAGGGGGCAGGTGGACGTCCAGGAATATGGGCAAATGTGCCTCAAGATGTGGTTTTTAGGTTTCGCACTGAGCTGTTCACAATTTGCTCAACACTGAAGAAGGTGTGTGATCCAAGTCAAGGTGGTCATGAGGCTGTGAAAGAGGCAGTGATGAAGCGTTTCGGTACGCAGACTATGGAGAATGAAGTACAAACTGTTGATTGGCCAGTGAAGGAGCAGGATGGTTTGTGGCATGCAAATGCAGCTACAGTTGGTGGAGATGTTGGGGCAGAGACAGAAGAACATGAGTACAAGTCACTGATGGACTATGTTGATGGTGAGAGTCAACCCTTGAATACATTGCGTGGCCTTCACGAGCGGGTGAACATGCCTATTAACAAACAGGTAATCAATGCTATGCTGAACAGCCCTAATGGAGGCAGCATACATTTTGGTATAGGAGACGATGGCATTGTGGAGGAGGGGCTGCACCTAGACCATGAGCAGAACCATGCCATGGATGAGCTTAGAAAGAAGGTCGGTAGCATACTGAATAGCTTCCAGCCTCCAGTTGAGTCGTATTTTGCACAAGTTGAACCAATCAATCTTCGGAATGACAAGTGGGAGCTAACCAGTCGGTGGCGCTTTGACATTGCCGTGAAACCACATGGAGAGGGTGTTAAAGTAGACGGACATGCTTACCATCGTGTGGGACCACAAACTGTGTGTATGACAGAAGAACAGTTTGCATGGAGATTCATGGTTGAGTCTACAAGTTCTTTGCCAAAGTCACGAGCTAAGCCTGGAGGTGGATCTCATAGGAAACCTTTGCCTTTACCACATGAAGAAAGCCCGGTGAAGGAGATATTGGAGGATGGGAGCAGACAGTCACATGGGAAGAGCCGAAAGGACCAAAAGGAACCTTCTCAGAAGCAATCCAGGAAGAAAGATAAGAGGAGGCAGTGAGGACTGACTAGGAACGAGAAAGTTGAAACACTGGAAAAGTATCACGCAATTGACGAGGAACGGTATGTTGCATGCTTCAAAGGTGTCATTGGTGGAGATGCTAAAATGTATCAGAGACTCCACTTGTCTGGCAACTGTGTCCTGAGCTCTGTCTTCCATATAGGTTTCTGCTGGTAAGACCTTCCTTGCAAATGCCGTTCAAGTTCCATGTGTGCGCTAATCACTCTTGTTTCTTGGCCCAACATCTTCATCTTTTCCAAGTTGCAGCACGTTAAATTGCTGTGAGTACCATTATTACAATTGTATCTGTAATATACCCTGTTGCCATGGTCAACGGAGTGTGCATAGTCTGGTGTGTGTGTGTGTGTGTGTGTGTGTGTGTGTGTGTGTGTGTGTGTGTGTGTGTGTGTGTGTGTGTGTGTGTGTGTGTGTGTGTGTGTGTGTGTGTGTGTGTGTGTGTGTGTGTGTGTGTGTGTGCTTGTGTAGTACAGCAGTAAATGCTAGTATTTGCAGTGTGTGTAGTATGATGCAATCTTACTATGAGTAATGATACGTACATTACACCATCCATTGCCCACCATACACCACCAACTATGAATAATTATACATTACACCATCCATTGCCCCACCCCTCCCTGCTCATATTGCCCCACCCCTCTCTGCTCATATTGCCTCACCCCTCCCTGCTCATATTGCCCCACCCCTCCCTGCTCATATTGCCCCGCCCCTCCCTGCTCATATTGCCCCACCCCTCCCTGCTCATATTGCCCCGCCCCTCCCTGCTCATATTGCCCCACCCCTCCCTGCTCATATTGTCCTACCCCTCCTTGCTCATATTGCCCCACCCCTTCCTTCTCCTGTTAACTGTAGGTCCACTGTCAGTTGTGAGCAGGTATTTGAGAGACAGCCACAGAAGAAGACAGCCAAGACACTGCACACATTCTGCATCATCTCACTAATGAGACTGCACACTCATCTCATGCCTCATGTGTCGGAGACACTTTTAGCTAGCCATCTCAGCCACCTTTCTTTATAGCAGTCAGCTGGACATACTATGTGTATGCTTGAGGAGATATCTTTAGTGGTTTTAGGGCTTCTAGTCCTGATTGACTTAAGCTTTGTGCTTTCTCTTGATTGTGTGACTAAAGTGTTGGACAAGTACATTGATTCTGTATTAATGTGGTAAAGTGTATGTTGAAGCACGTGCAAATCTACCTTTAATTCCAATTAATACTATGCATGTGATTGAGTGACAGTACATGCACAGTCTGTTGAGTCTATTACATAGAAACCCTAAGATCACGGTACAATCATAGACACTCCCTCTATGGTACAATAATAGAGTTGTAATGAAATTAGCTTAGAACCCGTCCAAATCCAAGTTAAATTGGGATCGAGCGTGCACGTGAGCAGACTCCATAATTTCTCCTTTTTTGGAGAGTGACGTCAAAAGACAATTGAGTGGGATGCACGTGCCTTAAATTATAAGGGATAGCGGAGACGTATTGAAACAGATCGCTCTGCTACTGAGGACAGATCGGTCTCTTGGGTCTAGTTTTGGTGTATGACTGAACACAATAGAGCTACTTCTAGGTCCATCTTCTTTGTGCACGCGAGGACGTGATAGAACGAGCGACAGTTTGATCTGATCGCAGCGCAGTCTCCGCTGAAAGTGGTGGCCAACCTTGCGCCCTCGCGCTCAGCTAGCCATAGACAGTGGATCGGTTGAAGGTAAGCTGGGTAAGTGTGTCGTGGTGATGGGTGATGGAGGTGGGACGAGTGGCGAGTTGGTGGACCCGGGCTGGGATGGGAACCCCATTACTGCACCCTATAGCACTGCGAAGTTCATTCAAACCACCTCACAGACAGTGGACCTTACAACTGAACACATCTCATGTGGGAGTGGCTAGTGTTACATATATATATATATCCTGAAGTGGAAGAGATCAAAGGCTAGTGACATATCTGAGTCTGAAGAACCATTAAAACCAGCGATTCACAGCATGCATGCATGCACAGACTGCAGTAGCAGTTAATATAAGAGGGTTTATGAGGCTCTTCTTTCGATTCCCTTGCTCACTGAATTTAATCTAAAGATGATAAAATAAACACCGTGGCTGTTGGCATGGTTAAGGTAAAACGGGGCAACTTGGAACAAAATTTACTTTTCTGTGTCTCGTAACCAAACAAATTAAACTGGATCGCCGAAAACGTGTTAACACACGAGGTTATCCCTCCCCAGTCACAGGACAGTAAACAGACTTGGATTTCGCTCGTTCTTCTAGGCATACGGGCAATGAAATTGCAGCCGTGTAGAGAAATGGCGGATGGGGTAACTTGGAACAGTTGCGGTTAGGACAAGCTACGATGCCGCGATGTTGAATAAGGAGCGATCAGTCGTAGGTCGATCATCGGCCACCACGTGAAGAGGTTCACTACCAGAGTCGTAGCTTTCAGTAGCTTGGTGGCTTTGAAGAATCTGTTTACGATATTATATTTCATGTTTGTCGCATTTGAAGATGAGAGTAGAGGACTCCGCGCTGACGCCAGACGTCCGGGCAGCACAGGTCAGGAAGGGCACCAGGTTGCCTTCAGAAACGACCAAACTAAGTGTTTCTAGAAGTGCCCGTTCCGCTGTTAGAAGGTTCGTTCCAAGTTACCCTGCGTTCCAAGTTACCCCGCCTTACCTTACACTTGGAACGCACTTCGCAATTTTCCTCAAGAGTATATAGAAACTGATACTCTTGGCCGGCCACGGACGGAGCTTCAAGGAACTCTCGATTGATTATGAACTCAACTCAAGAAATGCAGTTTCAAGGTACATCTATATAGCCTATATCCCTTCAGTGCGCGTGTGATCAAATCTTGTGGGTAATCCAGTAGTGTTTCCCAAATCCCAAAGTGTAGCGTAACTGTGCTTGCTTCCCAATCAAACCAATTTGCAATTGGCGACGTACACGTGCCCTTGTAGCTTGCTAGCTACAAATAAGGTAACACATAATGTAGCTAATTACAAAACAGACTGATGAATAAAGTACAATATAGCATGCAGGAAAAGAATGGAATGATATAGTTATGGCAGTTGAGAATACTGAAGCCAGTGCTAGTGCTGCCTCTGGGCTGTGGCGCAACATTTCCTGCAGAACCAGACCTTTGCCTTGGGTGGTTGTTTGATGCCAAGACACTCAAAATGATACCATCCTAAGCAGCACTCACACACAGGGAATGATTTGGACTCCTAGAATTCAGACAACATCTTCTTGAGGTCGCTGTATGAAGAAGACTTCTCACCGACAACAAAAGCCTCGGATGAGTGGTCCTCTTCCACCGGGTCATATGCAGCTTCCTCCTGTGAAGAATCCAGTTAATGTACTAGAGCTGAATCCTCTGAACCATCCATCATGAAGGATGCCATGAGCAGCGGCTCATGATTGGCTTTATTATACAGGCGGGGCACCCTGTGATGCGAACAGGCTAGAAAGTCTTAAATTTTACCACTACCTGACACTAAGTGTACCATGCATCTGATTGGTGCTCATGATCATAGCTGCTCACATGACCAATTGCCGGACCGATAGCCGTGAAATGGCTGTCCGGTTACCGGGACCAATAGCCACTCCGTAAAGTAGAACAGATTACATCCGCTCAAGTTCAATCTGCCATTTTCTTTATATTCCCGGTGATAGTGTGACCAATTTGTCACGTTGACATTCTGTATCATGAACAAGCCCTTGTCTCCAGGCCCTTTGTGTTAATTGCGGGTAGGAGAAAGAAGGCCTGGCAGCCACTGATCAGTGACGTCATACTTGGCACCTAAATGGTGCGTTGACAGATTGCATAAGATTGAATACTAATGGATGGCAATGTGCTCAGCCTTCATAACGCTTTGCAGATACAGAGTTTGCTCGTTGGACGTTTCTCCAAAACACTCGTCCTCATTCAGCTGAAAGGGGCTGAGCGAAGACCTCCTGGGTGCCTTAGTCGGCTGCTGTTGGCAATCGAGAATGACAACAGTTTACCGTTGTATGTTTGCGGAGGCTTTGAACTCGGTCCACCATCAAGGATACAAGGGGAGACACGACGAGCGTAATACTGCCAGACTTACTTCCAGCGAAGTGGAAGAGAAATGGCAGCACCTCATAGCAGACTGACTTCCTGAAACCAGTCGGTAGCCGCAAAAATACGTCCTCTGATCATAGAGGTAGCGAATAGCAGTCAACTGTTCATGCTTAAGCGTGATACCAGAAAGTCCAACACGAGAAAGAGTGTATGATAGAGTGTCATTGAATCACCTTTCATCCGTCGCCTGCGCAGTAGCCATTTGCTGTAGTTGACTTTATTGGATAGTATATGAACACGTCAGTTTCCGTTCCCATACTTTTGGGGGATTTTTACGCATATGCAAACAGTGTATACCAGGCCGTCCTTCCTACACTAATTATTGCGGACGACTTGGGACGAGGCTAATTATAAAGATAACATATATTAAAGATATTTAGCCAGCAAATCGCATGTAACTCACACATGCATATGGTTCATAACTTACATTCTTACTCGTACAAGTAAAATTAAATATACACGCATCACTTTACATGGTCATTGATTGGCAATTTTGAACGTGCAAAGCGACAGAGAATCAATGGGATTGAAGATGCAAGAAAGCTAACATGGTCTTTGTGAAATGCTATTTGCTAGAGTATCAGATATGGGTAAGATCCCCTGCCTGGGGCAATTGCATCGTAAGGCATCACAGAAAGATTGCAGCAAGTGGAGAAGTTGTAGTGGAACTGAATGCACAACCTACTACCACTAAATGATAGTCAACCTTGGTAGTTCTCTTGGAAGTCAACTAGCCAAAGATTTGATTTATTTACCAAACGATTCGGCAGCTGACTGCATGCTGTCTTCTTCAGTAGTATATAATGCCCTACAGAGTGTGTGGACTGGTGGTTAAATAGGTGAGGGTGACAGCTAATGATGTGACAGATGATGATGAATGAAATTAAATTGTAATTGGAATGAATGTTTGTAATTAGCAGTTGTGGGGTGAAATTGTGAATGTTTAATGTGGTTAAAATTACGAAGGTTTAATGAGTCAACCTTCTTGGCTGGACACTTCCTAAGGAGAGTGTAGCATGCAAGTGAGAGAACAAAGGGAAAGAAAGAGCTGACAGGGAAAATTGGCAAAGCAGGTTGTCTTGTATAATTCCCTTGTGTAAAGTGTAGAATATTGCATGTGATAATGTTATAGCCAAAGGTCTTCCACATGCTTACCCACTAACTTTCTTCAACAATAGGACACCTATTGATGGGTTCCCTACTTGTGTCTCTTTCTTCTGCATAGAGAATCCCAACAATGGGAGAGATACTCTATCCTTGTGTCCACAAACTAACACTTCACTGACGTGAATATTAACCCACTAGGGCCCATAGACGCAAATTTGCGTGTAACATTTGTATGCATGTAAGGCCCAATGATGCAGATTTTTGTCAAGACAAACTTTCCCTTCGTTTGGCTGCCAAGAATGGAGGAATGATACAAACTTTTCATAGCACGCCTAGTAGTCATTTGGCTATCATTTGGAATTCTCGCCATCTTATCTGGTTGTTCTTGGGCCGCACAATCAAGCGCCGAATGTTTTGCGAAGTTACGCACCATTTTGGTGCATCACCAGAAAGCTACCCCGTACCACGTAGCGACAAGAGCGAATGCAGTCGGCTGTTGAACAACAAATTGTCCAGCCAGGCCAGCCGCTAGAGCGACTCCTAGGTCCTTTTCTGAGTCATAGAAGTGCCAACAAGTAAATACAAGCATTTGCTTATTGTTCTTGTCTTCTTCGGCTACACATGCTTGCAAAGAATCTAGAGGTGGACCATGAACATCCCATAGTATTCAGAAACAGCACCATGGAATGCAACACCCAATATTAACAATTTGTGCAGAGGAAGCCAGGAAAGCCACCGAAAAGCAAAAGTACGGAGCTTGTAAGTAGCCACCATTTTTAAGTTGGGCTTACAGTACTTGAGCGCGAAGTTCAAAATTGTGTCCTAATAGGTTAACCAGATAAAGGATTGACATCTCTTTGTTAAACGTCTAATTAGCTCTCCAAGATTACATCCGGTATACGATTTTTGCTCTAAAATAAGTATTAGTTAACACGTCATACATTCATATTTGTATGAGTAACATTTAACTTGCATGGGTTTAGCGTTTTTACTATCATATATAAGTATTATTTGTGCTCAATTCACACGAGTGTAGAATGGCTAGGTATCTTTAATCACTGCTGTAAGCATCAATGTCAGTGTCATTTTCAACATAGTGGGACTTCTGCCAGCTAATACCCATGGGTGCGTCATGTTAAAGCCCCCTGGAAATTTTGGTTTTGCTGTAACGAAAACAGCAAAATTGCTGCCAAAATTTTTTGACTGAAATGACGATGTCACTTTTACCCACTGATATTTGTTATGGTAGCATTTTTGAATGTGCAACGAACACATCTCATTTGTCTACTCATCAAATAAAATTGTGCATACATTGAACAAAACCCAATTAAATCGCGATAGCCCAGGTAAAATAAGATTAGTGAATGAAATCACCTATTCATGGAACAATTCCGGTTATCCTGGATTATGAAGGCGTCCCATCTTCAGGCAGACATCAGCACACAAAGTTCGACAATCAATTAGCGCTGTGATGACTAGCCTCATCCCCAGGCTCTTCGCGCTAATTGCGGGGAGGAGAAAAGGGCCTGGGAGCCACTGTTCTGTGACGTCATACTTCCGTACCAAAATGGCGCGTCGATGGCGGATTACATAAGGTTCAATGGGCGGCAATGAGCACAGCCTTCGTAAGGCTTTGCACATGCAGAGTTCGCTCGTCAGGCGTGTCTCCAAACCCATCGTCCTCATTGTTCAGCCAAAAGGGGTTGAAGGAAGACCTTCCTGGGCGCCTTAGTCGGCTACTGTTGGTGCCAATCGAGGATGGCAACGGTTTGCCACAGTACGTGTGTAAGCCTAGCAACTGTTCAGTCCATCGAAGAACAATGCTGCCAGACTTACTAACAGCCTGTCCTCCGTAACCTGTGCAGTAGCCATTGTTGTAGTTGACTTTTATGGATAATATATGGATGTGTCAGTTTCTGTTCCCCTACCTTTGGGGGAAATTTGCGCATGCGCTAACAGTGTATACCAGGCCAATTTTTCCGCCTATGCTAATTATCGCAGGCGGCCTGGGGACAAGGCTATGTGATGACAAATTGTGAGGATGGGGAATCATTTTGGCCGCCGTTTCGTCCCAAAGGGCTAATTTGGTTGTGATGTGTGTATCATCTACTGTGTTCATGCCATCCCACACCACTTGCAGTTTTCCCCTTTACATTTCTCTTACTCAGCAAAGAGAACTATAAAGGGGTCAGATGGATCAATCACCTGCTGCAAGAGCTCTGGTAGTGGCTGTGCAACTGGTCTTCGACAAATGGAAATTAATCTGGGCTGCCACGACTGGTGACACAGAAACCGTTGTAGACCTTTTAGACCGAGGTATTCCAATTGACACAAAGGATGATGAAGGGATGTCCTTATTACATTTGGCAGTGCAGGGTGGTCATGTTGCCACAATGAGACTTCTCATCAGGAGGGGATGTAACGTAGACTCAGCTGATGGTAGTGGGCTCACTCCACTGCACTGGGCTGCTGCAATGGGACAGACAAAGGCTGCTCGAGAGCTGATTCAGAATGGTGCAAACAAGTCAATGGATGTTGATGAGTTTGGGACTCCACTTCATCAAGCAGCCACTGAGGGACATGTGGAGACTGTTGAAGCCATGTTGGAGGAAGGGTGTCCTATTGATGCAGTGGACTGTTTTGGAGCCTCTGTTCTGCTAGGTGCAGCTAGAGGTGGCCATGTTGAAGTAATGAGGAAGTTGGTAGGCAGAGGGTGTGATGTGAATGCAGCGAATGCACACGGTCAAACTCCCCTTGTTGCTGCAGTTATTAGTGACGAAACAGAAGCAGTTCGTTTACTGCTTAGACTTGGTGCAACCACGTCAGTGGTTACTGGCGAGTATGGGACTCCGCTTCATCTAGCAGCCATTAATGGGCAAGAGGAGACTGTTGTAGCCATGTTAGAGGAAGGATGCCCTATTGGTGTAGTGAACAGTGATGGAGCCACTGTTCTGCATTGTGCAGCTGAACATGGCCATGTTGAAGTAGTGAGGGAGTTGGTACATAGAGGGTGTGATGTGAATGCAGTGAAAGCAAACGGCTGTACTCCCCTCCATGATGCTGCAGTTCATGGTAGAACAGAAGCAGCTCGTGAACTGATCAAACTTGGTGCAACTAATTCCATCGTTGCTGGTATTTGTGGGACTCCACTTCATCAAGCTGTCCTTGACGGCCATGTAGAGACTGTTATGGCCATGTTGGAGGAAGGGTGTCCTATTGGTATTACGGACATTGTTGGATCAACTGTTCTGCATTTTGCATCTCAAGGTGGCCATCTTGAAGTAATGAGAGAGTTGGTAGTCAGAGGGTGCGATGTGAATGCTGCAAGAGCAGATGGCTGTACTCCCCTCCACATTGCTGCTGCTTGTGGTAGAACAGAAGCAATTCGTGAACTGATCAAACTTGGTGCAACCAAGTCAGTGGTTGCTGGCAGTCATGGGACTCCACTTCATCAAGCAGCCACAGGGGGGCATTTGGAGACTGTTGAAGCCATGTTGGAGGAAGGATGTCCTATTGATGCAGTGAACAGTGATGGGGCCACTCTTGTACATTTTGCAGCTAGACGTGGTCATGTTGAAGTAGTGAGGGAGTTGGTAGGCAGAGGTTGTGATGTGAACGCAGTTGCAGACAACGGCTGTACTCCCCTCCATGTTGCTGCTGTTCATGGTAGAACAGAAGCAGTTCATGAACTAATCAGACTTGGTGCATCCAAGTCAGTGATTGCTGGTGATCATGGTACTCCACTTCATCAAGCAGCCCTTGAGGGACGCGTGGACACTGTTGAGGCCATATTGGAGGAAGGCTGTCCTATTGATGCAGTAAACAGTGCTGGATCGACTGCTTTGCATTGTGCAGCTGAACGTGGTCATGTTGAAGTAGTGAGAAGGCTAGTAGGCAGAGGGTGTGATGTGAATGCAGCTTCAGCGAATGGCTATACTCCCCTCCATGATGCTGCTGCTCATGGTAGAACAGAAGCAGTTCTTAAATTGATTGAAGCTGGTGCAACCATGTCTGTGGTTGCAGGTAAAAGTGGAACTCCACTTCATCTGGCAGCCCTTGAGGGACGTGTAGAGACTGTTATTGCCATATTGGAAGAAGGGTGCCCCATTGGTGTAGTGAATGCGGTTGGATCCACTGCTTTGCATCATGCAGCTGGACGGGGCCATGTTGAAGTAATGAGAGAGTTGGTAAGCAGAGGGTGTGATGTGAATGCAGTGGAAGTAGATGGCTGTACTGCCCTCCATAATGCTGTCACAGGTGGAAGAACAGAAGCAGCTCGAGAATTGATAAGACTTGGAGCAACCAAATCAGTGGTTGCTGGTAAATTTGGGACTCCACTTCATCAAGCAGCTATAAAAGGAGATGTGGAGACTGTTGTAGCCATGTTGGAGGTAGGGTGTCCCACTGATGTAGTGAATAGAAATGGATCCACTGTTCTGCACTTTGCAGCTGAAGGTGGACATGTTGAAGTTATGAGGGAGTTGGTAGGCAGAGGGTGTGATGTGAATGCAGCAAAAGCAAATGGTTGTACTCCACTCCATGATGCTGCTATTCATGGTAGAACAGAAGCAGTTCGTGAACTCATTGAAATGGGTGCAACCAAGTCAGTGGTTGCTGGTAATTGTGGGACTCCACTTCATCAAGCAGCCCTTGGGGGACATGTGGAGACTGTTGTAGCCATGTTGGAGGCAGGGTGTCCTATTGGTGCCGTGGACAGCGAAGGAGCATCTGTTCTTCATTGTGCAGCTCAAGGTGGCCATGTTGAAGTGATGAAGGAGTTGGTAGGCAGAGGGCATAATGTGAATGCTGCGAAAGCAAATGGCTGTACTCCCCTCCATTATGCTGCTACCAATGGTAGAACAGAAGCAGTTTGTGAACTGTTACAAGTTGGTGCAACCAAGTCATTGGACACAAGCGTATGGGGGACTCCACTTCATCAAGCATCCCTTAAAGGGCATGTGGAGATTGTTAAGGCCCTTTTGGAAGATGACGTTTGTGAACCCGCTTTACCCAAACACAGTTTTACACCCCCAAAGGAGCCCGCTCAGGCAACGGATCGTACTGTCAATTGCACTGCACTTGGTGTGACTCCCATCATGTTTGCTGCTTTGTATGGACAGGTGGAAGTGTTCAAGCTGCTGACCACCAAAGGTGTGGATATCTCTAACAAAGACACTTTTTCTGTATCTACCTTTGAACACTGCTTTGTTGGTGGTAATTCCAGCTACCTAGGCAAGCTCTGTGAGGCATGTGGCATTGGGAGCAGTGGAGAAGGGCTGAGGAGTGCTTTAACAACATTGATCACTCAGGGACTGGTTGATGCACACAAAGTGCTGTGTTTGTGTGCCATGTCTGGGGACAGTGTATTCCTGGAAGACCAGTTCATTCAGCTAGTTGCTTCTGATACTTGTGCTATGCCTGGAGCTGTGGAATGTGCCAAATACTACTTTCACATTGATGAAGGTGAAGGTGTTCCGTTCCTTAACCAACTCAGAATACCAAATGAGAGTGCCTTGAACCCACTACACATATCACTGCTATTGTTGAAATGCTTTGAAATGGGTTTTGCCATGAGTTCAGATCAAGATGTTACAAAAGACCATACTTCATTCATCACCAAGCTGTTGTCCCACCCTTCGTTGATGGAGATAGTCAATGATGACTTCCCAAATGGTCTAAGTCCTCTTGACCTAGCCCAGCAGTTTGAACTCATCAACATAGCTGCATTGATTGAGGGGGCAGGCGGACGTCCAGGAATGTGGGCGAATGTACCTCGAGATGTGTTTTTTAGGTTTCGCACTGAGCTTTTCACAATTTGCTCAACACTGAAGAAGGTGAGTGATCCAAGCCAAGGTGGTCATGAGACTGTGAAGAAGGCAGTGGTGACATCTTTATGTACACAGACTGTGGACATCGAGGTACAAACTGATGATTGGCCAGTGAAGGAGCTGGATGGTTTGTGGCATCCCAATGCAGCTACAGTTGGTGCTAATGTTGGGGCAGAAAGAGATGACCACGAATTTAAGTCTTTGATGGATTACATTGATGGTGTGAGTCAACCCTTGAATACATTGTGTGGCCTTCATGAGCGGGTAAATAAGCATACTTACAGAAAGGCAATCAATGCTATGCTGAACATCCGCACTGGAGGCACTATACATTTTGGCATTGGAGATGATGGCATTGTGGAGGAGGGGCTGCACCTTGACCATGAGCAGAAACATGCCATTTGGGAGCTTCAGAAGCATGTCGCTGACATACTGAATAACTTCCAGCCTCCAGTTGAGTCGTATTTTGCACAAGTTGAACCAATCAACCTCCGGAATGACAGTCGGAAGCTAACCGGTCGGTGGCGCTTTGACATTGTCGTGAAACCACACAGAGTAGGTGTTAAAGTAGATGGACGTGCTTACCACCGTGTGGGACCACAAACCATGTGTATGACAGAAGATCAGTTTGCACAAAGATTCATGGTTAAGTCTGCGACTTCTTTGTTGAAGTCACGAGCCAAGCCTGGAGGTGCATCTCACAGGAAACCTTTACCTTTACCATATGAAGAAAGACCAGGGAAGGAGAAATTGGAAGATGAGAGCCGAGTGTCACTTGGGAAGAGCCGAAAGGACCAGAAGGAACCGTCTCAGAAGCAATCCAGGAAGAAGGATAAAAGGAGGCAGTGAGGACGGACTAACTGCTGTCTATTAGTTGTTGTACATTTTCATTTAGGCATGTTTACATCTAGAAGGAATTCAACTATTTTAGAATCTACAAAACTAAATAGTAAATGTTATTTTAGCATTTTTTCTTAACACCTGGCAAATCTTTATCGAACAGCAATCATTCCCTGCAAGTGGTAGTTTGTACAAAGTCACTCCCAGCTATCCTGCCTCCTCCCCATGTGACCGAGGACTGCTGCTGTGCTATCTTTTGTGAGCTGCAATGAATAGAACGGAAACTGTGAACAGCAAATGTTAATTTATGGATTCAATTAAGGCAATGGGAAGCCATCAAGCAATCTTCTGTTGTTGCTTATCACCTAGTATTACTGTATGAGGCTTGAGCTGCAATTGCGCATCAAAACTGTTGCCTACTACCGACAAGGAGCCAACAGTGAGCCAATGCCTGCAGACATGTTGGTGGAGAGACTCAAGGATGCCAAGTGTGTGAAGGGAGAAGTATGGAGCTTTGAGAGTCACTGCTCACACTGTTGACAGTGCACAAGTAGCCAGCAGTGCAGCTGTGATGGGAGAGTGCACAGTAGCCAGCAGTGTAGCTGGATGGGAGAGTGCACAGTAGCCAGCAGTGTAGCTGTGATGGGAGAGTGCACAGTAGCCAGCAGTGCAGCTGTGATGGGAGAGTGCACAGTAGCCAGCAGTGCAGCTGTGATGGGAGAGTGCACACTTGATGGTGAGTGGAATTGAGTGAGTTGTGTCTCTCTCTATCTGTGTGATCTGTTTTGTGTGTGTGTGCGCGCGCGCCTGTGTGTGTGTGTGTGTTCGTGTGTGTGTGTGTGTGTGTGTGTGTGTGTGTGTGTGTGTGTGTGTGTGTGTGTGCATGTGTGCTGATGTGGTGTGGGTTTGCATGATTGATTGTACACACTTGTGCACTCTGTTCTTGTTTCCTCCTCTCACTATTCCAGATGGAACATTTGACTGCAGTGTCATGTCCTCTCAGCCATTTACAATTCTCTTGGTTTCATTTGTCTCATGCTCACTACCTCCGGTGTGTGGATATGGTATACACTTCAGACCTCACTCCATTGAACAGTCTAGCAGACAAGATTGGTTACTACCACCAACGAACTCTTTAGTAACATCCCCAAATGACACCGCCCTATTGACCACGCCCTCTGAGGACCCCACCCCTTTACTGCTGAAGACACATCAATGAAATGATGCAGCAGTCGAGATAGCCCGGATGAAGTGTGTGGACCTTGTACAATGTGTCAGCCTCTGGCCGTGGTGCTCACACACAAGTGGATGATGGCTGAGAGGAAGGGTGGGGCTGGGGGCGGGGAGGGAGAGCCAAGGAAAGAAATGGAGCGATGCATGCAGATGCGTTCAATGAAGTCAAGAGGGTGAGCTGGAGTGTGTAGCAAGAGCATGCAGTGATGAAGAAGAATGGGTTTGAAGGGAGAGTGCATGATGGTAGTAGGTTTGTTATCTGTATTGTATAATAGCCCTTTGTGCTATCCTTCACTTTCTCTCCCTCTTGTTCTTCACATAGGCTGTTGAGGATAAGATGTACAATGACTTTGCTGCTATCTACTACATGCTACTTGAGCAGTGGTCCAAGGGGAAGCTTGTTGCTAGGCGACCCAGCCTGCCGACAATGTTGCAGCCACCCCGCATTGTCATTGACCCGAGTACTGCCCACCCCACTGCAATGGTTGGCTCACTATTGATGGAGGGAGGGGCAATGGGTCCAGGGGAGGAGCTGAGGAGAAGCCCTATAGAGATTACTGGTGAGGGAGGGGAGAGGAGGGAAAGGGTTGGGAGAAGGAGGAATTGGAAAGGACATAGGAGGAGCAAGGAGACATTGTGTGGTATCCTAAGATGCATCAATGTCAATGTTTGGTATGTACTAGAAGTGAGTGTGCTATAGTTGCCTACATGGAGTGTCTGCAGTGCCCATTGCCACTGTTGTATACAGGGAGTGTGTGCAAGTGGAGAGGGTCTGGCGTGCTAGATTACTTTTAGTAACGTCATAAGGTGGAGTGTGTTAACAGTTGACTAAGTGACAAATGGCACATACGTATGTACGTGGGTGGTGTGTGTGTGTGTGTGTGTGTGTGTGTGTGTGTGTGTGTGTGTGTGTGTGTGTGTGTGTGTGTGTGTGTGTGTGTGGTGGGTGGGTGTGTGTATGTGTGTGGGTGTGTGTGTGTGTGTGTGTGTGTGTGTGTGTGTGTGTGTGTGTGTGTGTGTGTGTGTGTGTGTGTGTGTGTGTGTGTGTGTGTGTGTGTGTGTGTGTGTGTGTGTGTGTGTGTGTGTGTGTGTGTGTGTCTACTGACAGTAGTGCTGTGTACCACTGCATATCTCTTCTCCTCTCTACCATACGTAGGTGACTAAGTGGAGTGGTGGAGTCAGATGGCTACAACTCCACATCATGTGACAGTCACATGACTGCATTTCTCATGTTTGTACCTGTGGACTTCTCCCTCCGTCCACTCTTTGAGACCTGCAATGTGTTCTCTGATTGAAGGTGTGTGTGTATTTGTGTGTCCATGTCACACTGACAGTACCGTGTGTTGTATCACTTCACAATCTCCTCTCTTCTCCACTCTATGACCAAGTGGAGTGGAGGAGACAGCTGACTCCCCGCTGTGTCAGCTGACAGTCATATGTGAGAGAGTCCTCTTTCTGGAATAGAGTTTGCACTGCCTGGAATAGACAGGTTCCACTGTTCAGAAATCACCTCTCTAATGAGGGCACTGCCTGGAATATACAGGTTCCACTGTTCAGAAGTCACCTCTCTATTGAGGGCACTTTCTGGAATAGACAGGTTCCACTGTTCAGAAATCACCTCTCTATTGAGGGCACTGCCTGCTGTCCTACGTAACACCTAACCCACCACTGGAGTCAGGAGAGAAGTGAGGTAAGATGGAGTCCATGGGAAATAGTGTGCGAGTTGATATCTATTTCACTGTTCTTTGCTATTGTATTGCATGTGAAGTGGAAGAGGTGTGAAGGGTGTGGTTGATTCTCACTCCACTCTCCTTCCCACAGAGCCTTGGTGTTGTGCTGTATGTGTTAGTGTGTGGAGCTGTTCCGTTTGATGGTCACAATCTGCACAGCCTCAAGGCCCGAGTGCTGGACGGGCGGTTCAGGATACCATTCTACATGTCTCAAGGTGGGTATACAGTCACATCCATTTGTTAGCCAATGTTGTGTCTCTTACAGATCTGTGACCCCTAGCTCCTGTTGGGCTCTTTGCTTGTTGCAGAGCTTTCTACTTTAACAGCCTGGGCTCTTATCACAATATATCATATCTTTGGCCCTTTTATAGCTCTATAGTAACTGGCTGCTACTGTATCTCTCAACGTACCTGACTCTAATTCACAGTCTGGGTTCCTATCTAATACAGTATCTATGGTTTATGTATTGCCCCTGGGCTCCTATTATTCCGAGAGTAAGCAGCTTATCCGACGCATGTTGGTGACTAACCCAGCCAAGAGGCAGGCTCTCAGCAAGGTCCTCACACATAAGGGAGATGACGGCTGGGAGAAAGGGTGGGGCTGTGGGAGGGGAAGGAGAGCCAATGATTTTGGGCACAGGTGGGAGTAGTACCCACAGCCAACACCCATGGCCAGTATTCTTAATGTGAGTGCATGCAAGTCATGTGACAGACACAGTACTTTACTAACACATTACTATTTACATACAGAGTGAAATGTAAGTAGTTTTTGTCTCCTCTTAACCTCCTCACTATTATTCTCTCCTCCTCCCCAATCCTAACAGCAGCAGCAGTCAATCAACTCGCCCTAACTCCCCAACCAGTTTTCTCCTGTCGTTAAGGATCCGAACAACACCCACCGCAAATTCCACTCCACTCGGAGCAGCCCAGGAGCATCCTCTGATGCAGTGAGACCAAATGCCCTAAACCCAGCAAGTGGACTGGCAGATGCTCCCAATCTTGCTCAACAGGCATCCTACATCCTTCCACCACCTATTCTCTATGCAAGCCCTCCTGCAATGGCTGCCGGTCAGTTTGTGAGTCCACTGCTGGTAGTCCCGGCAGTGGTTGCCCCTCCCCTTCAAACACAGCTCCACCACGGATGTAGTGTGGTGGTGTCTAATGCAGTGACTAATGGGAACCCAGTGCATGGTCAGAGCAACATGGAGGCACCAGGTGGGTGTGTCAGGGGTGTGTCTAGGGTGTGTGAGGTCGTTCCTGTGGTATGTCAGGAGGTGTGTCTAGGGTGTGTGTGAGCACATCTCTGGTGTGTCCGGCCTAGGTTGTGCATTAAGATGTGTGTTGAGAGTTGTTGAGAGTGTGTCAGTGAACATCACTCAGTGTGTGTGTGTGGAGTGTCTAATCACAAGACTGTAGTACATCTCTTAACAGGTCATGAGGTGAATGTGTGTGCGTGCGTGTGTGCGCGCGTGTGTGTGTGCAGTAGCAATTGCTAGTATTTGCAGTGTGTGTAGTATGATGCGACCTTACTATGAATAATTTTACATTACACCATCTAATGCCCCACCCCTCCCTGCTCATATTGCCCCACCCCTCCCTGCTCATATTGCCCCACCCCTCCCTGCTCATATTGCTCCACCCCTCCCTGCTCATATTGCCCCACCCCTCCCTGCTCCTGCTAACTGTAGGTCCACTGTCAGTTGTGAGCAGGTATTTGAGAGACAGTCACAGAAGAAGACAGCCAAGACACTGCACACATTCTGCATCACCTCACTAATGAGACTGCACACTCATCACATGTCTCATGTGGTTAGAGACACTTTTAGCTAGTCATCTCAACCACCTTTCTTTATAGCAGTCAGCTGGACATACTATGTGTATGCTTGAGGAGATATCTTTAGTGGTTTTAGGGCGTCTAGTCCTGATTGGCGTAAGCTTTGCACTTTCTCTAGATCTTGATCTTGAGAATAAAGTGTTGGACAAGTACATTGATTCTTGTAGCTATGTGCTTAGCTAAGTCTATTGTATTTCCAATACTGTGCTTGCTATTGAGAGAAAGCACAAACTCAGTCAGGACTAGCTATGTGCACAGAACCCCTAAATCGTGGTATAATCACATAGTTGTAATGAAATTAGCTTAGAACATGTCCAAATCCAATATAAATTGCATGCATGGGACAAGAGTGCACGTGAGCAGATCTCCTAATTTGGAGAGTGACGTCAGAAGACAACTGGCCATGTGGTACCGGTGAGGCGCCTGAAGGATAAAGGAGACGTATTGAAACCGATCGCTCTGCTACTGAGGACAGATCGATCGGTCTCTTGGGTCTTAAGTTTTGGTGTATGACTGAACGCAATAGAGCTACTTCTAGGTCCATCTTCTTTGTGCACGCGAGGACCGATCTTGCGCCTTCGCTTTGTGCAAGTGGTGTCCGACCTTGCGCCCTCGCGCTCAGCTAGCCATAGACGGTGGATCAGTTGAAGGTGAGCTGGGTAAGTGTGTCGTGGCGATGGGTGATGGAGGTGGGACGAGTGACGAGTTGGTGGACCTGGGCTGGGATGGGAACCCCATTACTGCGCCCTATAGCACTGCGAAGTTCATTCACACCACCTCACAGACAGCGGACCTTACAACTGAACACATCTCATGTGAGAGTGACTAGTGTTACATATATAGCTACTTGCCAGATTTGCTCCCCAGAGGGATCGAATTCAAAGCATTGTAGCTAGCTGAGTCAGATTGCTGCAATTCGTATGTAACCTGCCAATTATCAGCCGCTGTAGACTAAATCTCAGCCATGCAGTGTCCACAGAACGTCCTATAAACTTTATATTGTATTGATAGCGAGAGGTGAAATCTCGTGCTCCTTTTTAGTGTGTGTGACGGTGGAAGAGAAATTGGATCAACTGACTTTGCAGATAGAACCAAATATGGTACAATGATGTAATTGGAAGTATCCTATGACAATCCCAACAACTTATAACTACTGTCACCTCTACAACAGCTTGGCTTTGGTCACCTCTACAACAACTTTGTTTAGGGCCGTCTGTTAAATTAGTGTTAAGGCGGGTTATGTTTTGTAGCTGTCATGCTCAATCCCCAGCTCTGTCATTGGCCGTGTCCGTAAACATCTTTTTGAAGTAGAGTCAAGCCAGTAGATGCTGTTATAACTGATTACTTGCCTTAGCTACCAACTTTCACTTCATTTTCATACTTCCTCCTTGTCTCAGCTTTAGGGAGGTGCCTCATGATTAAGTTCAGATTGTCCTGAAGACCTGGAAGACTTGTCCAACTGTAGTCAATTGCAACCTGCAGCATTCAGCAGTTAGTGAACTACACACATACATGCACACCCACCTCAATCACATTCATGTGTGACTGCAAACCTCCTTCACTATATGTGAGTGGATTAGACAAAAGGGGGCTATTTGTCACTATGTATAAAGTGTCACTACAGATGAAAACATGCAACCGAGTGATGTTTTGAGTAAATTCGTTTTTTTTTGCATTTTTCGTACCAGTGGTATTGTCCCAACACCCTGGCCAATTTTGAAACCAGTAGTCTTTTCCAGCGCTTCAAACCAGGAAGAATTGTTACGCCGTCGCCATGTTTACGGATATAACTACAGAAGGGTTATGGGCCATTTTCTCATAATTGCACCGTGTGTATTTTTGTACTTTGAGCGAGCGTATCTCGGGAACGGGAGCAGCTATTGAAGCAAACAAAGTGCAACGAAGAGCTCATCTACTGTGTGTCCACCCAGTACCACTAACTGAATTGACAAATAGCAACAAGTGGGCCCTTTTGTCAAGTTCGCTCACCTATATCTCTGTGAGGCTAGGTCCTTTCATGATAAGCTATAGAACTTATCACGGCTGTAGACCTCGGGCAACACTGTGTTTTGTCTATTTGAGCATGACGGCCACACAGACCAAATAGCAAATGTCTATAAACATGTATACACAAGAAAGGTGAATGCTAAGCACCCTAACCAAATGATATTTCACTCAATTGCATATAGTTGGCTCACTGCCACATGGCAGCTAGTTCTTATCAGATATCACGCTTGTGACGTCTATTTAGGAACATGCCCAACAAGAATGGCTACTCCAATCTTAATGTTTTAGCGTGCTTTGGTGAAACTAGCAAAACGGTGACGGTGAAGAACTGTCATGACGTAAATGTTCCCCCCGCCGAAATGGTTCCGCCGGGCCAAAAGCGGCAGAAAATGGCTGCTAAGGGTTCCACCGTAGTGACAAATTTCCTTTCGTCTCCCAATATTCGTTGTTGTGGTAGATCTTGAGTGCTCAGTGAAGACCTGTCAGCTGAAATTGTCTATTCATTGAACAAAATCGTCCACTCATCGAACGAAATCGCCTATAAATCGAACCAAAGCACCCATCCCATGAGCGAAATTGTCTTTTCATCAAACGAAACATGTTGTCCTGGATCGAGAATGCGTCCCAACTTGACGACAAATCTGACCGTCAAGGCGCTGGTGATTTAGCAGAGGGGGAACCATTTCGGTTGCTGTTTCGGTTCCGCAGGGGGCCTAATTGTGGGGGGTCCAAATTTGGCATGACAGAACAATTGAAGGCAGTAGATAGGCTTCATTTGATGTATTGAAGATGGCAGTGCACCCAAAGCCAGCCTGGAGTGCACATGAGAGAAAAGCGTCATAGGCTGCTCTTACCCCATTTTGTCTTTTCATATTCTCCTCCTTTCCACTGAATTTTTGCATGCTCCTAGCACACGACACAGGACACCTATTCACCTAAATAGTGCATGAGGACTTATGTACCTAGGTCAAGGACTAGGATCCGAGCGCCGGTGGCAATTCGATAAGTAGAGTATTTGAACAAGTTTTACCATGTCTCATACCATGTTGGCCGGCTATCATTAATACTGAACTCATAGTGCCAACTTGCATAAGACAACGGGAAGACCATGTTGGAAATTGTGGTAGTTATGGAGTCAGAGTGAAGAAGAACCTCACACACAATGAGCAGAAAGTGGGTTTACTAAGGGTCACGGTGGGAGTGTGTAAGAGAGGAGGATTGGAAGGGGCTGTTCCCCCAATGTGACGGGAACTTAGTTAACTACAAATCCTGTGCCTATTACAGTGCTGCTCGTGTCTCCCAGGACATGCTTCATACGTGTGTACTCAACTATCCTCTTTTCCATTAATAATTTTGTGCCATTCCACTATATAGTTATTCATTTCTGTTTCTTGGCAACCCATGCGTTGTTTTGTGCGTTCGTATATGAACACATGTTCATGTGTGTGTGTGTGTGCGTTCACGTAACAAGTCTATCACACCATACATGAGAATCATCCTATAAATGGGACAAGTGGACCAAACACCTGCTTCAGCTGTTTGGCAGCAGGTTTCCCCTAAACAGGTGATGTTGCACAGTAGAGCTTTCCAATTTTGTTCTCAAGACTGGGTGTGATAGTCAGTACTAACCACTGCTATTAGTTCTGTCATTTTGCATGATCAGCAGGTGGTGACAATTCTCATTCAAACAGAACATGGCTGGAATTACCGTAAATATTCAAAAAATTTGAAACTCTAATTTTTGCAAACTTTCCACAGTTTTGCCTTGAAACATTCTAAAATTTTGAATCTATAGGTGACTCTAAAATTAGAATAGACCTCTAACTTCGGCAACGGTTACTGGGGTACTGCATGATACACCTTATGAAAACTAATAATGGTAAACAAACCTAACGAAGCAGTGTTGCCTTCAGAGATATCCGAAGCTGGTTCAGGTTAGCTACTGGCTAACCGCTACAAGTAACGCATGTGGCAGTTATGGCCTTCCTGTCCTGGAAGTTCATTTCTGACCCATAAGAAATTATCTTCTTTTAGACATGATTCCTGTGAATATTGCACCACACGGCAACGAGGGAAGCGCCAGTGGTGGCCATTTTACTCACAGAACCTTCCAGAAAATGGCGGCCGAGAGTGCCTCCAATTTTGCAAGAGTCTCTAATGTTTGCAAGGTGCGAATGAAATGAACATAAGTATTTTTTCCTAAACTTCGAAAAGTCAAAATTGAAAACTCTCAAAATTTCACAATTTCTTAGAATATTTACGGTAGAAGGAATGCCTCAACTGTATTCTTATGACTATAGATGAGAATAGCATAAGTGTTTCCATAACAAGAACCATTATATGTCCAAGTGAACGGACAGCACACCATGCTATTGACTTGTACTTACCTTTGGTGAGATGCTCCTCTAAGCAGCAGCACTCCAGCCACTGAGACAAGCTATTACGTAGAGCGTGTTACTGCAGATTGACTGGAGTGCCATCGACGATACCAGCATCAGTTAACGGTGTGTGTGTGCGAGTGTGAGCTATGTGGACGGCCTGTGGCTTCCAAGTATCATAATTATACGTATGGTGGAATTGTAAAACTTGAATGAGCATATCTTGAGTGAGCGCATGAGCATGTGTTGTCTGTAAACCAACCCTAGTTCACCACGTAGCTAGCTGCTTAGCTACTAGATGTAAATTTACAGAAGGCCTATTTCTTCTATGTTGTCCACAATGAGTAACTAGTCTACCCTGGAGTCAGGTATTTAATAATATGGTGGACAGAGTATTCTACTTGATGTATTGTCCGCAATTCCCAGTCTTCTGTAAAAACATTGTGTTCCTGTGAGAAATGAGATGATTTTATATCTTCATTTCCAGTTGTTGCATGTGAATGTGACCACTCACATCTGGTAATTAGTCCCACATAACCAGTCTGCCATTTTGCTGAGATTCAGTTTTTTTGTAGAGGCGGAGTCACAGCAAAATGGCGGTCTGGCTACGCAAGATTAACTGATTTTATGATACTGAGCACTTACTTTTGTGTTTTCAGCTCAATCAGCGACAGCTAGCTACCACCTTGGCTGTGACTTGTCACAATTGAAGCTGCACTTGAAAATCCCATCTGTAATGCACATGTTCAGGAATTACTCCTTCAATTTTTGATGATAGCCACCAAACATGGTAGGAATGTGGAGAACTGTAGCAAGAGTAACACAGTTCAGCTGAATTTGGGTTAAAACTGTTCCATCTGAGTTGTTCTGTGTTTTACGGTTGTCGCCATATCTAAGAAATAGGGGAAAGATCATGTTTGGTTGTTCACAAACTCCTTCAATATTCTACCAAATTTATCGAAATTGGAAGAGTATATATCACGGCAATCCGGGGTGTGACTTAAGGTGGTTGGCGTCTTTGCCGCTGGACTTCTTTAGACGAAATGAATTAACAAAAATTCTGTTTGCATGGAGTTTTGTGGAGTGAATCTATGGAATGTTCCTTCATTGAACAGGCAGTTTCAATTGGTTGTACTGCTCAAGCTTCAACTGATAGATGGGAATCCAGCCTGAAGTGTGGGTATTCAGCTAGTATGCTTAAACTACAATGTGCCCACAATCCATCTGTGGTACGGATTGATATATCCTACTGGGTGAGGACTTGACCATGACAAAGCTCTCAGCCATGTCTCTCAGCTAGATTATCGCATGCACATCAGGTGACCTGCAGTGTATGTGCAGTTGTGCAATCAACTTAAGCAGAGGGCTATTCAGTTGTTGTATACATAATGTCTTTTGGTGTCATTGGTGGAGCGGATTACATCTTCCTCTGGTCTCCAAAGAGTCCTCCCACTTCAACATTTTCTTTCTTGTTTAACGCACTCCTGCTACATATGCTTAACTGAAGACTGATGGAAAAGTCTGGAGTACGTTCGTATAAGTGCATAAACTTCGCTGATCATTCACCCACATTACTCTCCAAAGCCAAACCTATCCCCATCCAAGGGTCGTTAACATTTTGGAAGAAATGCAATATCATCATTGTCTGGCATATCTCCCAGACCCACTCCTGCTAATTTCAGAGGTATGCCAAGTGGTTGTCATGACTGTCATTCATCTTATACCTACGTATGGCTCACGGCTGAGTTTTGGTTCACTTGAAATTTGCTGCGCTGACCTTAATACCTGAACAGTTAGTCCTGCTGCTTATGCACGGCACCAAGTGAGGTGAAAGTTCAGAGGTGAGTTGTGAGTCGAATGACGTTCATGACAACCATTTTGCTTACCACTGTACGCTAGAGTATGTACACATCCACACCAGACTCTTCTTACCATGCTATTAATGCTATTTCCAATGAGTAATGGGTCAATCAAGACTTGTGAATTTACCACTTTCCCAACAAGTCCACAATTTCATTTGCTGTGTGTGTGTGTGTGTGTGTGTGTGTGTGTGTGTGTGTGTGTGTGTGTGTGTGTGTGTGTGTGTGTGTGTGTGTGTGTGTGTGTGTGTGTGTGTGTGTGTGTGTGTGTGTGTGTGTGTGTGTGTGTGTGTGTGTGTGTGTGTGTGTGTATGTGTGTGTGTTCATGCAACAGTGCATTCACTAAGAACACAGCTTCTTCTCTTCTCTGTAAAGATTAAAAGGTACAGATGGACCAGTCACCTGCTGCAGCTGCTCAGCGATTGGCTGTCAACAAATGTGCATTAATTAGAGCTGTCAGAACTGGTGACACAGAAACTGTTGCAGACCTGTTAGACAGAGGTGTCCCAATTGATACTAAAGATGATGAGGGGAAGTGTTTATTGCATTGGGCAGCAGAGGGTGGTCATGTGACCACAATGAGGCTTCTCATCAGGAGGGGATGTGATGTAGACTCAGTTGATGATAGAGGGGACACTCCACTGCACTGGGCTGCTGCAATGGGACAGACAAAGGCAGTTCGAGAGCTGATTAGAATGGAAGCCACCAAGTCAGTGGTTGCTGAAGACCGTTGTACCCCACTTCATCGAGCATCCGTTAAAGGACATGCGGAGACTGTTGTAGCCATGTTAGAGGAAGGGTTTCTTATTGATGCTGTGGACAGTGTTGAAGCTACTGTTCTGCATTTTGCAGCTCAAGGTGGTCATGTTGAAGTAATTAAGCTGCTGGTTGGTAGAGGGTGTGATGTGAATGCAGTGAAAGCAAATGGCTGTACTCCCCTCCATGATGCTGCTGGTTGTGGTAAAACAGAAGCAGTTCATGAACTGATCAAACTTGGTGCAACCAAATCAGTGATTGCTGGTAATTGTGGGACTCCACTTCATCAAGCAGCTCTTGAGGGACATGTGGAGACTGTTGAAGGCATGTTGGCGGAAGGGTGTCCTATTGACGTAGTGGACAGTAATGGTGCGACTGTTCTGCATTTTGCAGCTCAAGGTGGTCATGTAGATCTAGTGAGGATGTTGGTAGACAGAGGGTGTGATGTGAATGCAGTGAAAGCAAATGGCTGTACTCCCCTCCATGATGCTGCTGGTAGTGGTAGAACAGAAGCAGTTCGTGAACTAATCAAACTTGGTGCAACCAAGTCAGTGGTTGCTGGTAATTTTGGGACTCCACTTCATCAAGCAGCCCTTAAGGGACATGTGGAGACTGTTGAAGGCATGTTGGCGGAAGGGTGTCCTATTGACGTAGTGGACAGTAATGGTGCGACTGTTCTGCATTTTGCAGCTGCAGGTGGTCATGTTGAACTAGTGAGGATGTTGGTAGACAGAGGGTGTGATGTGAATGCAGTTTCAGCAAATGGCTGTACTCCCCTCCATGATGCTGCTGAGAATGGTAGAACAGAAGCAGTTCATGAACTAATCAAACTTGGTGCAACCAAGTCAGTGGTTGCTGGTAATTGTGGGACTCCACTTGATCAAGCAGCCCTTGAGGGACATGTGGAGACTGTTGAAGGCATGTTGGCGGAAGGGTGTCCTATTGACGTAGTGGACAGTAATGGTGCGACTGTTCTGCATTTTGCAGCTCAAGGTGGTCATGTAGATCTAGTGAGGATGTTGGTAGACAGAGGGTGTGATGTGAATGCAGTGAAAGCAAATGGCTGTACTCCCCTCCATGATGCTGCTGGTAGTGGTAGAACAGAAGCAGTTCGTGAACTAATCAAACTTGGTGCAACCAAGTCAGTGGTTGCTGGTAATTTTGGGACTCCACTTCATCAAGCAGCCCTTAAGGGACATGTGGAGACTGTTGAAGGCATGTTGGCGGAAGGGTGTCCTATTGACGTAGTGGACAGTAATGGTGCGACTGTTCTGCATTTTGCAGCTGCAGGTGGTCATGTTGAACTAGTGAGGATGTTGGTAGACAGAGGGTGTGATGTGAATGCAGTTTCAGCAAATGGCTGTACTCCCCTCCATGATGCTGCTGAGAATGGTAGAACAGAAGCAGTTCATGAACTAATCAAACTTGGTGCAACCAAGTCAGTGGTTGCTGGTAATTGTGGGACTCCACTTGATCAAGCAGCCCTTGAGGGACATGTGGAGACTGTTGAAGGCATGTTGGCGGAAGGGTGTCCTATTGACGTAGTGGACAGTAATGGTGCGACTGTTCTGCATTTTGCAGCTTACGGTGGCCATGTTGAAGTATTGAGGATGTTGGTAGACAGAGAGTGTGATGTGAATGCAGTGCAAGCAAATGGCTATACTCCCCTCCATGATGCTGCTGAGAATGGTAGAACAGAAGCAGTTCGTGAACTGATCAGACTTGGTGCAAGCAAGTCAGCGGTTGCTTCCGGTGCGCTTGGCACACCACTTCATCAAGCTGTCTTGAAAGGACATGTGGAGACTATTGAGGCCATCCTGGAGTGTAAGTCTGATCATGAAATGACCAGATGTGATGTTGTGCCCTTGGAGGCAGAGATATCTGAACATGTTGGAATGATGTCAGAATGTAATGTCATTGATACTCGTGATTCAACTGGTCTGACTCCTCTCATGTGGGCTACATTTTGTGGACAGGTGGAGGCATTCAAATTCCTGACCTCCAAAGGTGGAGCTATCACTGACAGAGACACTCATTCTGTGTCTACACTTGAACAGTGCTTTGTTGGTGGTCATGCCAGCAAACTGAGCCAGTTCTGTGAGGCATGTGGCATTGGGAGCAGTGGAGAAGGGCTGAGGGGTACTTTAGCAACCTTGATCACTAGTGGTCTGATTGATGCAAGCAAAGTGCTGTGTTTGTGTGCCATAACTGGAGAAAGTGCATTCCTAGAAGAACAATTCAGTGAACTAGTTGCTTCTGATACTAGTGTGTTTCCAGGAGCAGTGAAATTTGCCAAGTATTATTTTGACAAAGGTGAAGGTGTTCCATTCCTTAACCAGCTCCATATACCAGATGAGGATGCCTTGAGTCCATTACACATTTCAATACTATCGATGAAGTGCTTTAAAATGGGCTTTGATGGGCATGTGGTTGATAATAGTGCCATGGACCACACTTCATTCATCACCAAGCTGTTGTCCCACCCTGTATTGAAGAAATCAGTCAATGAACACTTCCCAAATGGTTTAAGTCTGCTTGACCTAGCTCGGCGGTTTGAACTCCCCAACATAGCTGCATTGATTGAGGGGGCAGGTGGACGTCCAGGAGTGTGGGCAGACATACCACATGAAATTGAAGATAAGCATCCTCAGGCACTGCCTCAGCTGAAAGAGGCTTATGCTTCCATCAAGGCTATTGCTGATGATGGTGAGTATGGTCAGGAGTTCATCAAAAGAGTGTTTTCAAGCATCCTTGGTGGACAGCCTGTGTACAGTGTAGGGTATGCAGCTGATGACAGTCAGTTGGTGAACGAGCAGGTCTTGGGCCAGTGTCCTGACCTTGGGGATGTAGTCGCACATGTCCTACCTCACATCCAAGTGAGACACTGGAAGAGAGTTGGACTGGCTCTTGGCATGAAGGAGTGCACACTGGATGGTCTTGGTCAACAATTTCCGAATGATGACGATCGGTATCTGGAGACCCTGAGCTACTGGTTGGAGCACGGTAGCAGTGTGACCTGGAAGACCCTGTTGGATGTCTTGGGCCTCTCTGAAGTAGAATGCACTATGGTTAAGCTCAGAGGCAAGATTGTATCAGAACTGGGAGGAGCTCACCAGGTAAGTGTGCAGTGTTGTGTGTTGAGTGAAGGTGCTGTGTGGTGTGCTGTCTGGAGGAGGCAAGTGCTGCTCTCTTGTCATGTGTGCTTGTGTTTGTGCTGCCTCCTCTTTTCTTCCTTCCCCCTCCTCCCCTCTAATTGATTGATCTTATTTAATGTGGGGAACCTTTAGCCAGAAGGCTACTCTTCCAGGCACCCACAACACATACATAATACAAACAACATAGACACACATACAGTAAGATCAGTTTGTTATTCGTTCAGTGGGGCTGTTTGTTGTCAAGGGGTGCTGCCACTGAAAAGTTCTCTGCCATGGCCTGGGCTTGAGCTTGAACCTGAAACATCCCATAATCATGGATCTTGAAGCGTGTGCTTCAGCTCCAGACCATCAGCACCCCCCTCTAATCCCCTCCCCCTCCCTTATTCTCTCAGGTCTCTCCTCAGCTGGCCAGCTCCTCAAGGTCTCTTGTTCACATTGAGAGGACAGCAGAGCTGAGTTGGCCATTGGCAAAGCGGAGGAGGACATCAGATGAAGAAGGTACAAGGACTGTGTTCAGTTGGTGATCTATTTGCCTAAGTAAAGTGTCATCACCTCCAATTGTTGCTCATCCTCCAGGTGTGCCTTGGCAGAGGAAGCGGTCCCCAGAGTGTGACACTCAAGACCATCCACCAGCTAAGACAGTAGCTGGATGGGACTTGAGTGATAGTGGAAGAATTGTAGAGGCTGTGAGTGTCCCCACTTCTGCTCCAGTTGTGAGTGGAGGAACAGTTGCTACAGAGAGGAGTCCACCTGTCTGTGAAGGTGAGCTGTGTGGAGTGTCTCCGTACTTCTTTCCCTCATGACTATCCTCTAAGGTGTGTTGAGGCCTTGTACTAGCTCGAACTGTGCACTGGATTGTGTGTGGTTAAGGCTCTAACCAGCATACTATTATTTGTTCAAGCCTACCTAGGTCTCACGCATGCATTACTGGCTGCTTCACCACTTACATCTCTCTTGTGGTTCAGCCACACTTGTGCAGGTTGTTCAGAAACATGCTGAGAGGTTTCTCAAAGAAATGAACTGCAAAGCAATTGTAGCTGAGCTAAGAGCATTGGAGCTAGTTCCAGAGAGTGTTGAGAGTGACATCCATTGTTCAAAGAGTAGGGAGCAAGGTAACGCCGTCCTCTTGAACTATCTCAAAGAGGATGCAGATGAGGAAACGGTGACAAAAGTGTTCAGAATGGCTTCTGAGAAGGCAGGCTACAAAAAGATGAACACGTTTGCTGCCTTCATGCTAAGGAAACTAGAAGAAGGAGGTTTGTATTGGTGTATTCTGTACACACAGATATACGTATGGTGTAAGACACTGTCGGGTACACTGGTGTACATTGGACTTAGCTGGCATGGCTTCCTAAATCCAGCAAGCAAGCGCTTCAGTCATTGTCACTATTCTGCCATCTTCCTATGATACCATGCTACATTTATTTTATACCATGACTATTTCTATGTACCTTATTTGTCCGAATAGAGGCCCGAGCATTTATTTCTATCAAAAGGTTTCGTCCCGGCCTTTATTAAAATCTGTACAAAATGAACTAATTTTCTAGCCATGTTTACTATATAAAATCTGAGATAACACATGGCTGTCATCTATGTCTGCACGTGTTGAGCTCTTTCTAGAAGGTGCGAGTCCTCAGAAGTTGACAACATCAGAATTTGGTCTGATCTAGTGACACCCATCTCCCTCACAACGGCTTCTTTCGTGGCTCTTCTACACTCACTTCAGACCTTTAGATGCAGGAAGAAGTACGTGGTGTGCTTTCTCTTGGACAACACTACTGCTTAGGGGAGTCCAATCAGTCACTACGCATTGCACTGTGTTTGATTCGTACCTAAAGTGCTGTTCTTTGACCATAATCGAACTATTTTAATTCTAATCCTTTTTCCACGAGTGCTGTAACATACAAAGGCTTTCAAGCCTCCTTTTCATTTGGCCAATCTGCTGATGCTCGCCTGCTGCCTGTGACCTCGCACGCAATTGTACCACTCCAATACAGAAAAAGAGAACAGGCTGCCAAAATCTGCCGCAGTAAATTACCGACAATGATCTCAATGTCAGTCTTCACAGCGACCGCATATACGACGCCGTTCGGATTGCCTACGGCTTCCTTGCTCTCTTTAGAGCACTCTTCTTCCACCTCCGGTGTGCAAAACTCTTTGGAAACGTAGTGTCCTTGCGCTGCTGTCAGTTGTGAACTCCATGCTGACGATAAATCTATAGGCCTGGCACTTGTTAAGCAGGAAAACTATATGATTGCACAAATTTTGATGAAGAAATATTGGCGGATTGCTTTCAAAACCACCAATTCGCCAAAATAAATTCCCCGCCAAACCTTCCGGCCATACGGTATGTGTTATTAATCAAGTTAATAATCAAGTTTAAATAGGCTGCGAACCCACTAATTTGAAATATTAAAGACCTTGCTAAACCAGATTGTGCCTCTTTATGTTATAGCACAAAACGATCTGACTGGATAGTCTACCTGGGAACTGACAGACTCTTCTTTGTGAGATTCCGTCAGAATATTAAACAGTTGAAAGTGTTAGCACATAGTGAATTTTGAATGTGAGGTTTAATACCACAAGACCAACAACAAAGCAAGCTCTGCTCTAGTGTGTGTGCACACTAGAGTGGGGCTTGACTTGTCTCAATGCATGCAGGAGTAAATTAGTTTGTAAATGTTCAATGTGTTGAGCTGTATGCACATGGCTGAAGTGTTTGACCCCTCACACATCCCTCCTTCCATTCCACAGCTGTACATGTCCCACCACCTGGTGGAGCAGCTGGTGGACAAGTGACCAGTATACAGGATGTAACCCACCCATCTGGTAAGGGCATTGAATACAGTGACTTGTTGTTATCATAAGATGTTCACATTGTTGTGTTATATAACACATGTGATAGAGGCCCTTGGGGAGAAAGCTGATTCAAAGTGGAGACGTCTTGGCACTTTTCTTCGCTTTGAGCCCTCACTGTTGGACACAATTCAGAGAGCCAATAGCAAGAGTGTCACTGACTGCATGCTAGACCTGGTTACCAAGTGGGTGGACAAGTATGAAGGAAGTGGTGATCTCCCTCGCACATGGCAGACAGTGGTGAAGGCAGTGAGGAAATTAAGGTCTAGGAAACTGGCAGAGGAATTGGCAAAGACGTATGGAGTGAGCAGTAAGTGAGCGAGCAGTTTTATGTGATATGTTTACTCTTTTTGGTGTGCATGTGCATGTGCATGTGTGTGTGTGTGTGTGTGTGTGTGTGTGTGTGTGTGTGTGCATGCGTGCGTGCGTGTGTGTGTGCATGCGTGCGTGCGCGTGTGTGTGTGCATGCATGTATGTAAGTGCTCAACGTTATTTCATTACTTATTCTATTGTAATGCAGATGATGTTGAGACAGGTGTGGATAGACAGATTCCACTTGGTGGCTCAACTGAATCACAGCCTGTTCCGTTGGACAGTAGCAGTGCTTGTCCACACACTTCCCAGTTGCAGCCTCCTCCACCCAAGCGAGCCAAGACAGTAGGGAAAAGGAAACCAATACCGGCCAAGAAGAAGGCAAAGAAGCGTTCCTCTTCGCAGTCCACTTCCCAGAAACAGTTGAGAAATTTTTGGCCTGGCTCAAACCCGACCACACCTTCACTGCAGAGAGATGAAACCCTGCAACTTCAGGACAGAGAGAGCCAAATAGATAGCAGCCAACCTGCTGGACATCCTTCGTTGCTTCGTCCAACCCACTCATCCTCCTCATCTTCATTGGGCATTTTCAGTGGGAGCTCTGGAGAAATGGCATGTGAACCTTTCTCCCAACCCAGTAGGTGTATATGTGTGTGTGTATGATGGTTCTGCCATATCTTTCTTGCTTGAGGGATGTGTTTGGTTGCATACAGTGGAGGCAAGGGTTATTCATGCATAGTTATAGGCCCATACCTGAGGGCAAATTCAGGTGGGTTCCCAGCCTATCGTTTGAAATTTAAGGGGTTTAACCAATCATAACTGCCTATTTATTTGGGTGCATTTTGTAAACTGGCTCCGTATAACTCCATGAATGCAGAAATTTCTTATGTTAATTCATTTCGTTTATAGGATTCCAGAGGTGAAGGGGCTAACCACCTTAAGGCACTCTCCAGATTGCCATGATTTAGTTTGGCGAAGATTGGTTGAAAATAGGAAAAGTTTATGCACAACGAAAGACGATCTTTGCCCTTTCTCTTAGATATGGCGGCGACCATAAAAAACGCAAGAACTTGAACAGACGATGTTAGCCTAAATTTCGGCTTGACCAAGTTACACTCCCAGCGCCTCTCCAAATTCCTGCCACGTTTTGTGACATTCTGTCTAAAACTGAAGGAGTGATTCCTGAACATCGAAATGTCCATTACATTTATTAAAATAAGATGTTTGCTTAGGGAAGAAGGGGTTTATCAGACAGCACGGTAGTGCTGTCTATGTAGGGATGGCAGTGGTTGTTTGTATGCTGTAATACAAACGAAAAGTCGCGCTACTCCTGAACAGGACCGAAAACCGGCGAACGAAGCTTACCATGACGAAGCGGGGACTAAACAGTGCACATATATAACCTTACTTCACAGCGAAGGTGCGCCTATACGTAGATAGCGCCCTCGACATTTCCCACGTTTCGTCTTCTTCTTATTCTTCTTATTCTTCTTCTTTGACAGCCGTAGCGCACGAACCAGAGAGACCAGGAGAATACTTCACACACCATATTGCACCATTTTTGGCTGGCTGCATTCCTTTGTAGGTTAGAAGGCGGTGCGAGTTAGCACGGAAGACGGCGCTTGCCACGACTCCTGCCGTGTTACTTGGCCAAGCGGGACGGATGCCATTTTCTAATTACGTAATTAAACCGGATGAAACCGGAGTGACTAGTGCCATTGCTAGCAGCTGCAGCAGTTAGCTTGCGCGCCGTTTGAAGGACTTTCGTGGTCGTGCGTGCATTTCCTCGCCACGGTTGGCTTCCGGTTGCCGTTTCTCGCTGGGTTAGCGTGGAACCTCGGTGCTAGCCCACACCTTGAGCTTCAGGATTACAGAAATGAGGTATAATGCCTGCACCAATGCCCTAAGGTTGAGACTAAGTGTGTTGTTTCAGCTTAGCTGTCCACTATAAAAAGTACAGAAACTAGAAATAATAAAAATTTTCTACAAAAATTGTAAGGATGTAGGGATGGCATAAAAAGTACAGAAACAAGTAAAGGCTGTTACACAGTGGAGCATTAACCATCGTCCCTACATTCAAGGATGTAGGACTATACGGTGCGACATTCTTGCATGTAGGGACCATGGTTAATGCTCCACTGTGTAACAGCCTTTACTTGTTTCTGTTCTTTTTATGCCATCCCTACATCCTTACAATTTTTGTAGAAATTTTTTATTATTTCTATTAATTGGAACTTCAGCATTCAGTTGTAAGCAGCCTTAAAGCAGGTGTGTTTCCAGTCATTGAATCGACGACGACGTACATTTGTATGCTGTTAGCACTCATCATGTCCTCAAGCCCGTTGTCACCTAAATGGCACCTACACCTAACTACTTACTGTGGCAGGCAGGACAGTGTGCTACAGAGTTGTCATTACATCACTGTAAGCAACAGTGCCATCTCAGTCAATACATCACCTTTCAGTTAGTCTACTCCCAGTGGCTGTTGTATTATTCAGAGCTGTGTGTACTGGTACTCTCAGGTGACTGTTCTTCAGACACAGAGGACATGCCTCCACCTGCCAAGAGGTCCAAGGCGACTCACTCCTCTTCCTCATTGGGCAGTGCCGGCAGGGGCTCTGAAGAGACTCTCTTTCATTTTGGTAAGTGTGACTGTCCACTGAAGTTCTACACAGAGACATGTTGTACAAAGTCAAAATCTTGTGTGAGCGGGGCTAGTGTGTGTGAGAGAGAATGTGTGTGTGTCAATCCACTCACACTGGCAGTTGTGACACATGTCAGTGTGTGTACTTGTACTCCTCAGGTGACTGTCCTTCAGACACAGAGGACATGGCTCCACCTGCCAAGAGGTCCAAGGCAACTCACTCCTCTTCCTCATTGGGCAGTGTCAGCAGGGGCTCTGAAGAGACTCTCTCTCAACCTGGTGAGTGTAAACAGTTGACTGAAGGTCTACACAGGGAGATGCTTCACACTACGATGAAGATCTTGTGTGAGCTAGGCTACTGTGTATATGTGTGTGTGTGTGTGTGTGTGTGTGTGTGTGTGTGTGTGCATGCATGCGTGTGTGTATGTATTTGTGTGTATATGCACGTGAGAGTGTGCATGTACAGTATAGTGTGTGTATGGGTGGGTAGGTGGCTGTGCATGTATTTGGGTGTGGGTGTCCCAGTGTTCGGCATGCGCAGAAGTTGTGTGAGAATGCCAGGAAGGTGACAGATTTGCGGCCAATAGTAATGGTTTTGGCTTGGTGTGACACACTGTCCTATACAGTACTACCATAAACCTACATAGCTCGAAATGGAATTATCACAAAACCACTGCAATCTCACTATATATATAATCTTGCATTGAATCTCACTATAATTTGAGTTCCTCGGTGACTTTAAAGTTCAGTTAAACCTTCTTATTCTGCAGCTGGCAAGGGTTATGAGCTGCAGGTTATTGCGTTCTTGTATATAATGGCAATATTATGTACGCATGTTTGGTATGCAACAAGATGTCATTTGATGTCAAGATTACTGACTTCAAGGAGCCACTGCTATCTTCAGAGCGCATCGACGTGACTATGAATGTGCAGAGAGACAGATGTTGGCATCATTCATTTGTTTTGCCATCGACTTACCAAGGCTGCCAGTTTTACTACTAAGGTCACCATGGTACCATTTTATATAGTTGGAGCCTTCCTAAATTCTTTAGCTAATGATACAACTCTGCTTGGCCCTCTCTATTGCAGCAATTCTTGTTGCAAGTGATGCATAGGAATACTCTAGGGAATGGTCACTTTGTACAGCATGCAAACAGCAGTTCCTGAGCATTCAACCATCCTCACTGCTACATAGGCTAACTGCCAAGCTTACGGTTTAAGGTATGTGTTAATAGTCAAGTTAAAATAGACTGCAAACCCACTAATTTGGAATTCTAAAGACCTTGCTAAACCAGATTGTGCCTCTTTATGTTATAGCACACAAAAGATCTGTCTGGATAGCCTACTATACCTGGGGACTGACAGACTCTTATTTGTGAGATTCCGTCAGAATATTAAACAGTTGAAATTGTTAGCCCATAGTAAATTTTGAGTGTGAGGTTTAATACCACAAGACCAACAACAAAAGCAAGCTCTGCTCTAGTGTGTGTGCACACTAGAGTGGGGCTTGACTTGTCTCAATGCATGCAGGAGTAAATTAATAATTTGTAAATTTTCAATGTGTTGAGCTGTATGCACATGGCTGAAGTGTTTGACCCCTCACACATCCCTCCTTCCATTCCACAGCTGTACATGTCCCACCACCTGGTGGACAAGTGACCAGTATACAGGATGTAACCCACGCATCT
>OZ025868.1:15527029-15882029 GCA_964019415.1 Ianthella basta | reverse complement strand
CCATGTTTGAATTTGCTCCATTCAATGCCATTAACTTTGGAACAGTTTGGGACAGGTCCAAGTGTCCTCATTAGAGAGGTGTCTTTATTTCAGACGTAGTTTTGTACACATCTCTATGTAGCTGGGACAGTAGGCACTGACCTCATTAGAGAGGTGTCTTTATTTCAGAGGTAGTTTTGTACACATCTCTATGTAGCTGGGACAGTAGGCACTGTCCTCATTAGAGAGGTGTCCTTATTTCAGAGGTAGTTTTGTACACATCTCTATGTAGCTGGGACAAGATGAGATAACGTCTGCACACATGTACAATGTATATGCATATGCACAGACGGACACATCATATGCACACATGTGTACATGCACTGCATGCTGTGAGTGCTATGGAATCATCTTCCTGTAGCTGCATGGCTAATTTAAGGGGACACCTGCCAAGAAGAAGGAAGAAAAGTACTCCTCTTTATAGCTCACTCAGAAACTGTTGAGCAATTGCTGGACTTCTTCAAGCCCAGCCACACCTTCACTGCAGAGGGATGAAACCCAGAGTGCAACTTCATGGTGAAGAGAGCCAAATGGATTGCTGCCAAGCTGTAGGGCATCCCTCACTAATTCATCTAACTACTCATCCTCGGCTTCACCTGTTATTTCAGTGAGGGATCTGGAGGAATGGAACCTGGAGTTATGTTCCAACCCGGTAGGTGTGCATGTACGTATGTACGAATGAATGTATGTGTATGACTGCTTATAAGAGCCCAGTTGGTTTCTTATTTCAGCTATATACTTGCTATTTGGTTAGTCTTGTACATACCTAAGCCCCCACCCAAAATTTTTGTGGTTTGACAGTTTGAAGACGCAAGTACTTAATAAGGTAATGAACTGTGTGTGTGCATGCACACAATCTTGAGAATTTAGCTAATAATTGAGTACCCTATAAACCACATGGCACTATGTGTGCTGTAGTTATTCATACATTTGTGTCCTTGAGACATAGCCGTTTGCTGCCATGTGCCATACCTACTTCCAATAGCTATTATGCCTTGAGTGAGAGGTGTGCAGTGAGAGGTGTACAGTGAGAGGTGAACAGTGTGAGGCATACAGTGAGAGGCGTACAGTGAGAGGTGTACAGTGAGAGGTGTACAGTGAGAGGTGTACAGTGAGAGGCGTACAGTGAGAGGTGAGAGGTGTACGGGGAGAGGCGTACGGTGAGAGGTGTACAGTGAGAGGTGTACAGTGAGAGGTGTACAGTGAGAGGTGTACAGTGAGAGGTGAGAGGCGTACGGTGAGAGGCGTACAGTGAGAGGCATACGGTGAGAGGCGTACGGTGAGAGGTGTACAGTGAGAGGTGTACAGTGAGAGGTGTACAGCGAGAGGTGTACAGTGAGAGGTGTACAGTGAGAGGTGTATAGTGAGAGGCGTACAGTGAGAGGTGTACAGTGAGAGGCGTACAGTGAGAGGTGTACAGTGAGAGGTGTACAGTGAGAGGTGTACAGTGAGAGGCGTACAATGAGAGGTGTACGGTGAGAAGTGTGCGGTGAGAGGCGTACAGTGAGAGGCGTACAATGAGAGGTGTACGGTGAGAAGTGTGCGGTGAGAGGCGTACAGTGAGAGGTGTACAGTGAGAGGTGTACAGTGAGAGGTGAACAGTGCCATAGTACTTGTGCATGTGTTGCTGCTCACATCTCACTCAGCTCACTCTCTACTTGTGTAGTTAGAAGAGATCATCACTGGTCGTCTTGAGCCATACCACAGCTACACTGAACTCAATCAGTACCAAAGAGGCTGTGCCATTTGAAAGCTTTCCACCTTTAGACATATCACACTCCTGTGTCAGCTGACAGTCACATGACTGCACCCTTATGTTCCCATGTGTCTACCTGTGGACTCCTGCCCCCACTCTGTCGAGACCTCCAGTGGTCGTCACTGAAGGTGTGTGTGTTTTGTGTGGACATGTGCACACATGACATGAACTGCTCTGCGATGATCCCTCCACTTCCTCACTGTAGATGCCTGAGTAGACTGAGGTGGTTGAAGTAGCCATTCGACAAAACTATTTCTTGTAACTCATCAGTTTGATGCCCCCACCCCCTTGGCGACACCCTCAGCTGATCCAAATTCATTGGATGAGGATACCCCTCCTCCTCATCCTAGACCCGCCCCCAATGGCTCACCTTGTTCACGGATGTAGTGTGGTGGTGTCTAATGCAGTGACTAATGGGAACCCAGTGCATGGTCAGAGCAACATGGAGGCACCAGGTGGGTGTGTCAGGGGGCGTATCTAGGGTGTGTGAGGATGCTCATCTCTGTGGTGTGTCCGTCCTAGGTTGTACATCAGTTGTGTGTTGAGGGTTGTTGAGAGTGTCAGTGAACATCACTCAGTGTGTGTGGGTGAGTGTCTAATCTAACTATTGATGAACTGATTGACAAGATTGTATCAGAACTGGGAAGAGCTCACCAGGTAAGTGTGCAGTGTTGTGTGTTGAGTGAAGGTGCTGTGTGGTGTGCTGTCTGGAGGAGGCAAGTGCTGCTCTCCTGCCATGTGTGCTTGTGTTTGTACTGCCTCCTCTTTTCTTTCTTCCCCCACCCCCCTGTAATCCCCCTCCCCTCCTAATTCCCTCCCCATCCTCTGTATCTCTTTTGTTTCTCTTATGCTCTCAGGTCTCTCCTCAGCTGGCCAGCTCCTCAAGGTCTCTTGTTCACATTGAGAGGACAGCAGAGTTGAGTTGGCCATTGGCAAAGCAGAGGAGGACATCAGATGAAGAAGGTACAAGGACTGTGTTCAGTTGGTGATCTATTTGCCCAAGTAATGTGTCATCACCTCCAATCGTTGCTCATCCTCCAGGTGTGCCTTGGCAGAGGAAGCGGTCCCCAGAGAGTGACACTCAAGACCATCCACCAGCTAAGACAGCAGCTAGATGGGACTTGACTGATAGTGGAAGAGGTCGCGAGTGTTCCCCTCAGCAGACTTGTCCAGTTGTGAGTGGAGGAGCAGTTGCTACAGAGAATAGTCCACCCGTCTGTGAAGGTGAGCTGTGTTGAGTGTCTCCGTACTTCTTTCCCTCATGACTATCCTCTAAGGTGTGTTGGGGCCTTGTACTAGCTCGGACTGTGCACTGGATTGTGTGTGGTTAAGGCTCTAACCAGCATACTATTATTTGTTCAAGCCTACCTAGGTCTCACGCATGCTTTACTGGCTGCTTCACCAGTTACATCTCTCTTGTGGTTCAGCCACACTTGTGCAGGTTGTTCAGAAACATGCTGAGAGGTTTCTCAAAGAAATGAACTGCAAAGCAATTGCAGCTGAGCTGAGAGCATTGGGGCTAGTTCCAGAGAGTGTTGAGAGTGACATCCATTGTTCAAAGAGTAGGGAGCAAGGTAACGCCGTCCTCTTGAACTATCTCAAAGAGGATGCAGATGAGGAAACGGTGACAGAAGTGTTCAGAATTGCTTCTGAGAAGGCAAGCTACAAAAAGATGAACAAGTTTGCTGCCTTCATGCTAAGGAAACTACGAGAAGGAGGTTTGTATTAGTGTATTCTGTACACACAGATATACGTATGGTGTAAGACACTGTCGGGTACACTGGTGTACATTGGACTTAGCTGGCATGGCTTCCTAAATCCAGCAAGCAAGTGCTTCAGTCATTGTCACTATTCTGCCATCTTTCTATGGTGCCATGCTACTATTGTTTTATACCACTAGCAATGCCTATTTCTATGTACCTTATTTGTCTGAATAGAGGCCCGGGCATCTATTTCCTTTAAGAGGTTTTGTCCCAGCCTTTATTAAAAATCTGTACAAAATAAAATGATTTCCTAGCCATGTTTACTGTATAAAATCTGAGATAAAAATAAAAATGACTACCATCGATGTCTGCACGAGTTGAGCTCTTTCTAGAAGGCACGAGTCCTCAGAAGTCAACAACATCACAAATTGGTCTGATCTAGCGACACCCACCTCCCTCACAGCGGCTTCTTTCACGGCTCTTCTACGCTCACTTCAGACCTTTAGATGCAGGAAGAAGTATGTGGTGTGCTTTCTCTTGGACAATGCTACTCCTTAGGGGAGTCCAATCAGTCACCACGCGTTGCACTGTGTTTGATTCGTACCTAAAGCATGCACCTCAGATGCTGAAGAGTGTCTGTGTGTGGATTCCAGACTGACCCAGCATCAATTTGAACCCGGCTTCTATTTGAGCCCCAGCCTCTATTGAGCCCAGCTTCTAGATGGACAAATATGGTACATAAATGGTCGTGATAGAAATATTTGTGACTGCTGCATTCGTGAAAGTTGTGAATCTTACTGACAGCGAAATATTGCAATACCCATCAAGCTAGTGTAAGAGCACTTTGTGCATTGTAAGATGGCCAGTGGTACCCTCTTCCTTGTTCTGTGCATCAGGTCTCACTCCTCATGGTGGCCCCACCCCTTGACCATGCCCTCTGAGGACCCCACCCCTTTACTGCTGAAGACACATCAATCAAATGATGCAGCAGTCAAGATAGCCTGGATGTAGTTTGTGGACCTTGTACAATGTGTCAGCCTCTGACCGTGGTGCTCACACACAAGTGGATGATGGCTGAGAGGAAGGGTGGGGCTGGGGGCGGGGAGGGAGAGCCAAGGAAAGAAATGGAGCGACGCATGCAGATGCGTTCAATGAAGTCAAGAGGGTGAGCTGGAGTGTGTAGCGAGAGCATGCAGTGATGAAGAAGAAGGGGTTTGGAGGGAGAGTGCATGAAGACAGTAAGAGTGTAGACTGTATGCTAGAATAGCCCTTTGTGCTACCCTTCACTTTCTCTCCCTCTTGATCTTCACATAGGCTGTTGAGGATAAGATGTACAATGACTTTGCTGCTATCTACTACATGCTACTTGAGCAGTGGTCCAAGGGGAAGCTTGTTGCTAGGCGACCCAGCCTGCCGACAATGTTGCAGCCACCCCGCATTGTCATTGACCCGAGTACTGCCCACCCCACTGCAATGGTTGGCTCACTATTGATGGAGGGAGGGGCAATGGGTCCAGGGGAGGAGTTGAGGAGAAGCCCTATAGAGATTATTGGTGAGGGAGGAATGGAGGGGAGGGGAGGGGAGGGAAGGGGAGGGGGAAAGGAGAAATTGGAGAGGACATAGGAGGAGCAATGAGACTTGCGTGGTATCCTAAGATGCATCAATGTCAATGTTTGGTATGTACTAGAAGTGAGTGTGCTATAGTTGCCTACATGGAGTGTCTGCAGTGCCCATTGTCACTGTTGTATACAGGGAGTGTGTGCAAGTGGAGAGGGTCTGGCGTGCTAGATTACTTTTAGTAACGTCCTAAGGTGGAGTGTGTTAACAGTTGACTGAGTGACAAATGGCACATACGTACATAGGTGATGTGTGTGTGTGTGTGTGTGTGTGTGTGTGTGTGTGTGTGTGTGTGTGTGTGTGTGTGTGTGTGTGTGTGTGTGTGTGTGTGTGTGTGTGTGTGTGTGTGTGTGTGTCTACTGACAGTAGTGTCGTGTACCACTGCATATCTCTTCTCTCTACCATACGTAGGTGACTAAGTGGAGTGGTGGAGTCAGATGGCTACAACTCCATATCATGTGACAGTCACATGACTGCATTTTCTCATATTTGTACCTGTGGACTTCTCCCTCCGTCCACTCTTTGAGACCTGCAATGTGTTCTCTGATTGAAGGTGTGTGTGTATTTGTGTGTCCATGTCACACTGACAGTACTGTGTGTTATATCACTTCACGATCTCCTCTCTTCTCCACTGTATGACTAAGTGGAGTGGAGGAGGCAGCTGACTACCCGCTGTGTCAGCTGACAGTCATATGAGAGAGAGTCCTCTTTCTGGAATAGAGTCTGCACTGCCTGGAATAGACAGGTTCCACTGTTCAGAAATCACCTCTCTATTGACGGCACAACCTGGAATAGACAGGTTCCACTGTTCAGAAACCACCTCTCTAATGAGGGCACTGCCTGGAATAGACAGGTTCCACTGTTCAGAAATCACCTCTCTAATGAGGGCACTGCCTGCTGTCCTACGTAACACCTAACTCACCACTGAAGGGGGTGGAGTCAGGAGAGAAGTGAGGTAAGATGGAGTGCATGGGGAATAGTGTGCGAGTTGTTATTCACTTCATTGTTCTTTGCTATTGTATTGCATGTGAAGTGGAAGAGGTGTGAAGGGTGTGGTTGATTCTCACTCCACTCTCCTTCCCACAGAGCCTTGGTGTTGTGCTGTATGTGTTAGTGTGTGGAGCTGTTCCATTTGATGGTCACAATCTGCACAGCCTCAAGGCCCGAGTGCTGGACGGGCGGTTCAGGATACCATTCTACATGTCTCATGTACATGTGTGTGTGTGTGTGTGTGTGTGTGTGTGTGTGTGTGTGTCTACTGACAGTAGTGTCGTGTACATGTCTCAAGGTGGGTATACAGTCACATCCATTTGTTAGCCAATGTTGTGTCTCTTACAGATCTGTGGTCCCTCTCTGTTGGGCTCTTATTCTAGTCAAACCTTTTGTCATTTTGGCCCTTTCATATCTCTATACTATAGTAACTGGCTGCTGCTGTATCTCTCAACGTAACTGGCTCTTATTCACAGTCTGAGCTCTTATGTCGTATCTACGTATGGCTTATGTATTGCCCCTGGGCTCTTATCTCATGTCTATGGTTTATGTATTGCCCCCGGGCTCTTATCTCATGTTTATGGCTTACGTATGTATTGCCTCTGGGCTCTTATCCTTCAGAGAGTGAGCAGCTTATCCGACGCATGACTAAGGGCAGGGACTGAGAGAAAGGGCAGGGCTGTGGGCGGGGAGGGAGAACCAAGGAAAGAAATGGAGCAATGCATGCGGGTGTACGAGGACGACAGTATGGTGCAGTGGTGTGAACCTGTGCTGGTGGCTGTTCAACAGTTAGGACTAGATGTGAACGAAGTCAAGAGGGTGAGCTGGAGTGTGGAAGGGAGAGTAGTAAAGTGAATAAGAAGAGATTTGGAGGGAGAGTGCATGATGGTAGTAGGTTTGTTGTCTGTATTGTATAATAGCCCTTTGTGCTGCCCTTCACTTTCTCTCCCTCTTGATCTTCACATACTGTAGGCTGTTGAGGATAAGATGTACAATGACTTTGATGTTCACTGACTCCCAGTGGATGAGGAGGTCCCTCCTCCTCATCCAGGACCTGCCCCCAGTGGCACACCTGTAATTGCCATTCCCTAGGTTGGACTCCTCCCCTTTGGTCCCTGAAGGTGTGTGTGGTGTGTGACAGTGGTGTACTGGAGCAGTGTGTTCCTTACATTGACTCCCTTGTACTCACACCACCTCCATACCATTCCTCCCATGCCCAGTCCCCTCCCCATGCTGCTGGTCCAGCCCCTGACCTCCACTCCCAGCTAATGCCATTCCAGGGTCTTGACCTCCAACACCAACTGCAGCAGCTCAACATCAGCCAGTGTAGTGGTGGAGACACTAGCCCAGCAGTGGTTGCCCCTCCCCTTCAAACACAGCTCCACCACGGATGTAGTGTGGTGGTGTCTAATGCAGTGCCTAACGGGAACCCAGTGCATGGTCAGAGCAACATGCAGGCACCAGGTGGGTGTGTCAGGGGGCGTGTCTAGGGTGTGTGGGTAATATGATGGAGGTGAGCCTCATCAACACCAACCAGTTAGTGGAGTGTGCAAGGGGTGTGTTTGGGGGTGTGTCTGGGTCATATACGTAGCATTGGTAAGTGTTTCAGTGCATGTCCAGAGTGTGTAAGTGCAGTGTTCTGTCTGTGGGTGGCAACAGGATGGAATGAGGATTGAGTAAAAAGATGAAAAATTACTTTGATGATTCCATTGCAGCGGGAGCATGCTTTAGATCAAGGAAGACTTCCGTAAACTTCATGTGATACAGAAAAAGTATGGTCGGCTGCCTCAGTCACACATCACATACAAGCCAGTGATGAACTTGACTCAAGTGGACCCCCAGAGTGTCCACAGTCTAATGTCTGGTGTGGGTGGGGTCCAAGGGATTGTGGGAGGAGTGCCCCATGTCAGCTACAGCACCTCTCTGACCTGTGCTAGAGGTGTGTGTGTGTGTGTGTGTGTGTGTGTGTGTGTGTGTGTGTGTGTGTGTGTGTGTTGTGTTTGTGTGTGTGTATGTATTTGTGTGTGTGTGTGTGTGTGTGTGTGTGTGTGTGTGTGTGTGTGTGTGTGTGTGTGTGTGCTTGTGTATGTGTTGTGTGTGTGTGTGTGTGTGTGTGTGTGTGTGTGTGTGTGTGTGTGTGTGTGTGTGTGTGTGCATGTGTGTGTTCATGAATGTGAAAGTGAATGTCAATATGTGAAGGTGCCACAACAGCACTGGATAGGTGTCTAGTTAGGGTCCTAGCCCCATCTGTATCATCTTGACTCTACGATACCCACTGTCCCCTCCTCCCCCTCTTCCCCAGCCCCTCCCTCCATTGAGGCTTATCTGTTGGCGGATGTGGTGCTCAAGCAATTCCCTCCTTCAGTAGCAGTAGCACAGTGCTCAACTCTATAGCGTCATTACGTCATTTTTAATTGCATGCATGTGACGAGAGCAGTAGCAGTTACTAATTTAGCGATTGTCATTTCTGGAATCATAGATACGTACAGGATATGCTGGAATGGAACCTTTATAGAGCTTCTGTGGTAGGTGCACGTGGCCGCGCGGGAAGTGGGAAAACACGTACATTCGTTGGCAGAATAGCTGGACGGAGTGAAGTCGTGGCGTGAGTCAATTGCAACCTGCAGCATTCAACAGTTAGTGAACTACACGCATACATGCCAACCTCAATCACATTCATGCGTGACTGCAAACCTTCACTTTATGTGAGTGGATTAGACAAAAGGGGCACTAAAGTATGTGTCACTACAGACGAAAACATGCAACCGTGTGATGTTTTGATTCAGATCGTTTTTTGCGTCTTTCGTACCAGTGGTATTGTCCCAACACCCTGGCCAAGTTTGAAACCCGTAGTCCTTTCTTGCGCTTCAAACTAGGAAGAATTGCTACGCCGTCGCCATGTTTACGGATGTAACAACGGAAGGGTTATGGGCCGTTTTCTCATATTTGCACCAGGCGTATTTTTGTACTTTGAGCGAGCGTATCTCGGGAACGGGAGCAGCTATTGAAGCAAAACAAAGTGCAACGAAGAGCTCATCTACTGTGTGTCCACCCAGTACCACTAACTCAATCGACAAATAGCGACAAGTGAGCCCTTTTGTCAAATTCACTCACCTATATCCCTGGGAGGCTAGGTCCTTTCATGATAAGCTATAGTGCTTATCACGACTGTAGACCTCGGGCAACACTGTGTTTTGTGTATTTGAGCATGACGGCCACACAGACCAAATAGCAAATGTCTATAAACATGTATACACAGAAAAAGTGAATGCTAAGCACCCTAACCAAATGATATTTCACTCAATTGCATATAGTTGGCACACTGCAACATGGCAGCTAGTTCTTATCAGACACCACACTCGTGACGTCTATTTGGAATGTGCCCAATAAAAATGGCTACTCCTATTTCAATGTATCAGTGTGCTTTGGTGAAGTTAGCCGAACAGCGACTGTGAAGAAGAATTGAAGGCCTTGCATGGATAGGCTTCATTCGACGTATTGAAGATGGCAGTGCACCCATAGCCTGCCTGCAGTGCATGTGCGAGAAAGCGTCATAGGCTGCTCTTACCCCATTTTGTCTTTCCGTATTCTCCTTTCTCCGTGAGAAAAAGTGCAATAGGTTTCTCTTACCCCATTTGTCTCAGTTTCATATTCTCCTCCTTTCCACTGAATTTTTGCGTGTTCCGAGTGCACAATGCAGGGCACCTGTACACCTAAATAGTGCATGAGGATTTACATACCTAGGTCAAGGACTAGGATCTGAGTGCCAGTGGCAATCCAATAAGTAGAGCGTTGGAGCAAGTTTTACCATGTCTCATACCATGTTGGCCGGCTATCATTATTATTGAACTCATAGGACCAACTTGCATAAGACAAGGGAAGACCATGTTTGAAATTGTGATAGTTATGGAGTGAAGAAGAACCTCACTCACAATTGGCAGAAAGTGGGTTTACTTGAGGTCATGGTGCATGGGAATGTGAAAAGAGGCAGGATTGGAAGGGGCTGATCCTCCAAAGTGACAGGAACTTAGTTACTATAAATCCTGTGTCTATTACGGTGCTGCTCGTGTCTTCCAGGACATGCTTCATATCTGTGTCCTCAACTATTGTCTTTTCTTCTGGTTCACAAAATCTTGAGCATTCACACCACTGATTCAATGAAGTTAATCGCAGGACATTTCGACCCAAGGGGTGTCTTTGTCAACTACTGGGGCCTGTTCTAAGGTAAATACATTCATACCAAAGCAAGCGTGTCACGTGTATGCACACATAACGTGACAATAGTTAATAGAAGTCTCAAGCACTGGAAGTAATAACACACTGTGCTACATTTGTAAACCAGCTTTTACATTGTGTCGTCATGTGGTAACCTACTACCCATCATGCATGATAGATGGTATAGTTTAGTGATGACTTATTTAGGCTAAACGATCACCAACTGAGTTGTAATCTGGTGAAACAACAGCAGTGCACAAAATGCCACAGAGGGTAAAATGAAGCATGTGCAAATATACCTTTCCAATATTATATTCATGTGATATCATCCTACGAGTATAGTGGACAGTGACACACATCGCATGTGGGACATGTCCATTATGTAAACAATGGGGCATTCGTGCGGCCGATTTTGACCTTCGTATTTTAGCTTATATCTTCTACCGGCTGAGCTGGATCAGAGCGGGACAAGTACGAAAGTAAAGACAAGAAACCCGTCTATAACTCCGTGCATAAGCGTTGTTATTAGTTCTTTGTTAAATCGAGTTACATCGACAATTACGAAGCCACCGAAAAAGCAGAAAACGGTGAAACAGAAATCGATGGAAGGGCACAGCGGGTAGAGAATGGCATCATTGGGTGCGCAACAGTACTATCTAACTTTTGCATGAGGGATTAGTCGATCAACCAACCTACTGAGAGCTTACACTAAGAAAACTACCACTACGTGCTAATCTAAAAAAGTTCGGGTCGCCTAACTCTAGATAGGAATGGTGCAAAGCTTAATCCCTCATGGAAAAGTTAGAAAATTCGCCTGACTAACCATTTCAATCTTTATCCGGCCAAAACATCGCCTCAGCGATTTCTGTAACGGCGGTTTGTGAAAGCAATGGCAGTAAAGCCTCTTCACCAAGCGCATCACATGACGTTCTCGTGACAAACCTTATATGGAGTACAAAACGGAAGCAAGCAGATGACGTCACTAAACGTACGCAGAGTTCGAAGTGCCAGATTCCTTCGTATAAAGGGTTGAAGCGTCGATCCCTTCGAAGTTTGAGAACGATGAAGACATCAGCTCTGTTTCCCTCTTAACAAAACTTCTTCTTGTCCTCTTAAATGTTGTTTCTTGCCACCGCCGGATATGACGTTCGATCTCTCAATCCTCACAAATCACGCGCACATCACATGCAGCAAATGCGTAGTCATGGCAACATAGGAATTTCACACCTCAAGGTGTGAATTCCTCAAGGTTCACGTTATGTAAACAGACTGGACATGTCCCACATGCGATCCATGGTCATGTATTCTGGATATGACCTGTTGTGTACATGTAGCAATTCAATCACACCTCTCTTGAGAATCCTTTTCCTTATTTATGCCTCTCATGTTCTGTAAAGATACCTGTAAACGGGACAGATGGACCAGTCACCTGCTGCAGCTGCTATAAAGGTGGCTCTGAAATTGGCGTATAATAAACGGGCAGTAATTTTAGCTGTTAGAAGAGGTGACACAGAAGCTGTTGTAGACCTGTTAGACCTGTCAGGTGTCCCAATTGACACTAGGGATGATGAGGGGAAGTCCTTATTGCATTGGACAGCACAAGGTGATCACGTGACCACAATGAGGCTTCTTATGAGGAGGGGATGTGATGTAGACTCAGTTGATGGTAGAGGGCTCACTCCACTGCACTTGGCTGCTGCAATGGGACAGACAAAGGCAGTTCGAGAATTGATAAGGAATGGTGCAACCAAGTCAGTGGTTGCTGGTACTTTTGGGACTCCACTTCATCAAGCAGCCCTTAGTGGACATGTGGAGACTGTTGTATCCATGTTGGAGGAAGGGTGTCCTATTGATGTGGTGAATAGTAATGGATCCACTATTTTACATTTTGCAGCTCATGGTGGCAATGTTGAAATAGTGAGGATGTTGGTAGACCGAGGCTGTAATGTGAGTGCAATGGAAGCAGATGGCTATACTCCCCTCCACTTCGCTGCTGGTTGTGGTAGAACAGAAGCAGTTCATGAACTAATCAAACTTGGTGCAACCAAATCAGCGGTTGCTGCTAACCATGGGACTCCACTTCATCAAGCAGCCCTTAATGGACATGTGGAGACTGTTGAAGCTATGTTGGCAGAAGGGTGTCCTATTGATGCAGTGAACAGTGATGGGAAGACTGTTTTGCATTTTGCAGCTCGAGGTGGCCATGTTGAAGTTGTGAGAAAATTGGTAGACAGAGGGTGTGATGTGAATGCAGTGAAAGCAAATGGCTGTACTCCTCTCCACTCTGCTGCTGGCTGTGGTAGAACAGAAGCAGTTCGTGAACTAATTAAACTTGGTGCGACCAAGTCAGTAGTTGCTGGTAACCATGGGACTCCACTTCATCAAGCAGCCCTTAATGGACATGTGGAGACTGTTGAAGCCATGTTGGCAGAAGGGTGTCCTATTGATGCAATGAACAGTGTTGGAGCCACTGTTCTGCATTTTGCAGCTCAATGTAGCAGTGTTGAAGTGGTGAGAAAATTGGTAGACAGAGGGTGTGATGTGAATGCAGTGAAAGCAAATGGCTGTACTCCTCTCCACTCTGCTGCTGGTTGTGGTAGAACAGAAGCAGTTTGTGAATTGATCAAACTTGGTGCAACCAAGTCAGTGGTTGCTGGTAATTGTGGTACTGCACTTCATCAAGCAACCCTTGATGGATGTGTGGAGACTGTTGAAGCTATGTTGGCAGAAGGGTGTCCTATTGATGCAGTGAACAGTGTTGGAGCCACTGTTCTGCATTGTGCAGCTCAAGGTGGCAGTGTTGAAGTGGTGAGAAAATTGGTAGACAGAGGGTGTGATGTGAATGCAGTGAAAGCAAATGGCTGTACTCCTCTCCACTCTGCTGCTGGTTGTGGTAGAACAGAAGCAGTTCGTGAACTAATTAAACTTAGTGCGACCAAGTCAGTGGTTGCTGGTAAATTTGGAACTCCACTTCATCAAGCAGCCCTTAATGGACATGTGGAGACTGTTGAAGTCCTTTTGGAGGATGATACTGATTTGACCACAGTTGATGTAGCAAAGATACAAACTGACTGTAATCTCATTAGTGTTTGTGATTCAGTTGGTGAGACTCCTGTCATGTATGCTGTGCAGGGTGGACAGGTGGAGGTATTCAGATTTCTGACCTCCAAAGGTGGGGCTATCACTGACAGAGACATTCATTCTGTGTCTACACCTGAACAGTGCTTTGTTGGTGGTCATGTCAGCAAACTGAGCCAGTTCTGTGAGGCATGTGGCATTGGGAGCAGTGGAGAAGGGCTGAGGGGTGCTTTAGCAACCTTGATCACTAAGGGTCTGGTTGATGCACACAAAGTGCTGTGTTTGTGTGCCATTTCTGGAGACAGTGTATTTCTGGAAGATCAATTTATTGAGTTAGTTGCTTCTGATGAATGTTTAATGCCTGCAGCAGTGAGATGTGCTAAGTATTACTTCCACCGTGGTGAAGGTGTTCCATTCATTAACCAGCTCCGTTTATTGGATGGGGATTCCTTAAGCCCATTGCACATATCACTGCTGTCATTGAAATGCTTCAGAATGGATTTCGCTGACTATTCAATCCAAATGGGTACTAACGAGCACACTTCATTCATCACTAAGCTGTTGTCCCATCCTGTGTTGAAGGGAACAGTCAATGAACACTTCCCAAATGGTCTAAGTCCTCTTGACCTAGCTCGGCAGTTTGAACTCCATGACATAGCTGCTTTGATTGAGGGGGCAGGTGGACGTCCAGGAGTGTGGGCAAATGTACCTCCACACTTCCTCAGTAAGCATCGTACTGACCTCATATCTGCTTATACTGTGCTGAATAGTGTGCGTAAGTTGAACGGATGGGGACAGGAGGTTAAGGAGGTTTTCTTGAGTATCCTTGGTGGACAGACTATAAAGGAGCAGGTCTTGGGGCAGCGTCCTGAGCTTGGGGATGTAGTCAAACTTGTCCTACCTCACATCCAAGTGAGACACTGGAAGAGAGTTGGACTGGCTCTTGGCATGAAGAAGATCACACTCGACGGTCTTGGGCAGCAATTCCCGAATGACGACGATCGTTATCTGGAGACCCTGAGCTACTGGTTGGAGCATGGTAGCAGTGTGACCTGGAAGACCCTGTTGGATGTCTTGGGTCACTTTGAGACTAAACACACTATTGCTGAACTGACAGACAATATTGTATCAGAACTGGGAGGAGCTCACCAGGTAAGTGTGCAGTGTTGTGTGTTGAGTGAAGGTGCTGTGTGGTGTGCTGTCTGGAGGAGGCAAGTGTTGCTCTCCTGTCATGTGTGCTTGTGTTTGTGCTGCCTCCTCCTCCTCCTCTCAGATGGTAGCTGTGAGTGGTCCCTTCAGACCTGTCTCCAGTTCTGCTCCAGTTGTGAGTGGAGGAGCAGTTGCTGCAGAGAGGAGTCCACCCATCTGTGGAGGTGAGCTCGCATGTGGGACATGTCTGTTTTGAGAGGTCGGTTCATTGCAGTAAGCCACTGCAACGGCCAGGCCGGGCTAGGTTGAACAAAGGCTAATCACTGGATATTATATGTCTGTTTTGTTTACTACTTTGTTGTATATGTCTGTTTTGTTTACTTAAGGAAGTATGACACCTGAAAGGTGTGAATTCCTGTGTTGCCATGGCTACGCGAGCGTTGTCATGTGACATTCGCGTGATTTGACAAAAGGTCATGACGAAATGGCCTTAAAATGTAGTGTTTCGCTGCTATGTACGTTCTTGAAGACGGGAGGAAGCCAAATTGCAGAAGTTTGATCGAATCGTTCGAGCGGAACCGTCGAATCATGGGAAGCACACAACGATTGTCAGCCATTTTCCGAAAATGTCACGAGAATACCACGTGAGATCACATGCTAATAGGCTTTCACCTTGTACTTTCAGAAAAACGTTGTGTTGCTGTCGATGAGAAGGCTTCTTGTCGAACTGAACACTGAAATGGTTAGTCAAGTAAATTCTCTAGCTTTTGCATGAGGCATAATGCTGCGCATCCTTCCTATCTAGAGTTATGTGACCCGACATTTTGAACACCAACAAGTTGTGATAGTTTTCTTGCTATAAGTTGTCAGCGGATTGCTTTAACAACTTATGTCTCATGCAAAAGTTAGATAATACGAATACGCATCCAATCATACCTTTCTCTAGCGGCTGTGACTTTTCCTCGATAGCGACATCGGCATTTACTGTTGTTTCAGTGGCTTTGCAATTGTCGGTATTCCTCGATGTACAAAAGTATTATTAACAACGCTTATTCACAGTGTTACAGAGCGGTCCCTTGGCTTCCGTTCGGTGCTTCTTCCGCTCAGATCCAGCAAAGCTGCTAGGAGATATTAGCCAAAATACTTAGGTCAAAATCGGCTGCGCATTGTTTACATAGCCATGTCCCACATGCGAGCTGTGTGGAGTGTCTTCTCCTTCAGTGAGGCTGGGATGGATTGCTATTCCCTAAGGAGTGTTGTGTGGAATAAGGATCACCAGTTGTGATCGAGTGTGTCCCCTCCCCTCCACAGACTCTCTCCTCCTCTCCAAGCCCACCATGTTGGAGCTGCTTGACCACATGGTCCTCCGTGTGGCTGCCCGCTGGTACCACTTTGGTCTAGCCCTTGGAGTGGAGGACTACCTTCTGGAGGACATCAAGGCCACTGAGAGGGGTGAGGTGGAGGCCTGCTGCACTGACATGCTCAAGCGCTGGCTCAGAGGGGAGCGGGCCACAGGAGGGGAGGAGCGTAGCTGGTCTACTGTGTTGGGGGCAGTTCAAAGGTGCCTCGGACAGGAGGCAGCTTCACGCATTGCTGGAGCACTGCAGTCAGCACAGTGAGTTGTGTGCTTCCTGGAGGTGGAATGAAATAGGGTAATCCTATTACTACATGTCCTTTACTTTAGGTATCCCTCCCACTCTTCATGATGCCCCACCCCCTTGAACCCACCTTCTGAGGACCCCTCCCTTATAGAGCTTTCCACCTTTAGACATATCACACTCCTGTGTCAGCTGACAGTCACATGACTGCACCCTTATGTTCCCATGTGTCTACCTGTGGACTCCTGCCCCCACTCTGTCGAGTCCTCCAGTGGTCTTCACTGAAGGTGTATGTTTGTGTGGACATGTGCACACATGAGATGAACTGCTCCATGATGATCCCTCCACTTCCTCACTGTAGATAACTGAGTAGACTTAGGCAGTTGAAGTAACCATTTGACGTACCCCTGAAACCATTTCCTTTACAGTCACTCATCTGTTTGATGACCCCACCCCCTTGGCGACTTCCTCAGCTGATCCCTCCTCCTCACCCTGGGCCCACCCCCAATGACTCACCTTGTTTGCAGTCCCTGTTTTGGGTCTCTCCTGTGGACTCCTCCCCCTTTGGTCCCTGAAGGTGTGTGTGGTGTGTGACAGTGGTGTACTGGAGCAGTGTGTTCCCTTTCATTGACTCCCTTGTACTCACACCACCTCCATACCATTCCTCCCATGCCCAGTCCCCTCCCCATGCTACTGGTCCAGCCTCTGCAGTGACTAATGGGAACCCAGTACATGGTCAGAGCAACATGGAGGCACCAGGTGGATGTGTCGGGGACCGTGTCTAGGGTGTGTGTGAGAACGTTTCTGGGGTGTGTCAAGGGAGCGTCCAGGATGTGTATGGGTGAGGATGTCTCAATGGTGTGTCAGGCATTACTAAATGTTTTCAGTGCGTGTCAAGATGTGTGTGTGCGGTGTTGTCTGTGAATGGTGACACAGTGGATTGAGGAGTGAATGGTCTAAGTCATTTTAATTATTCCATTGCAGTGGGAGCAAGCGTCAGATCAAGGAAGATTTCCATAAACTTCATGTGATGCAGAAACAGTATGGTCGGCTGCCTCAGTCATGCACCACATACAAGCCAGTGATGAACTTGACTCAAGTGGACCCCCAGAGTGTCCACAGTCTAATGTCTGGTGTGGGAGGTTTAGGGGATTGTGGCAGGAGTCTCCCATTTCAGTGGCAACCTCTCTGACCTGTGCTAGAGGTGTGTGTGTGTGTGTGTGTGTGTGTGTGTGTGTGTGTGTGTGTATGTTTAGGAAAGCCAATGTGAATGTGCCACAACAGTACTGGATAGGTGTCTAGTTAGAGTCACACAGCCTCTTCTTTTTATCATCTTGACCCTACAGTACTTCTTTATTAGCAGGTTACCCACTTTCCCCTCCCCCTCCTCCCCAGCCCCTCCCTCCACTGAGGCATATCTGTCAGCTGCTTGCAACCAGCTGGATGCTGTGCTGACTAACATCGGCCTCTCCCACCACGGTGTGTCCCCAAGCGAGTTCCTCGTACAGTACAACAGCACAGTGCTCAACTATGTAGCCCCATTACAGTGACGTCAGTCTGTGATACTTAATTTATGCATGTTGCACGTGACGACTGGCAGTAGTGTGGCTACTAATATTTGGCGATTTTCATTTTTGGGATGGAGTCGCGCGCTCTGCACGTGGCCGCGCTGGGAAGTCGACAAACATCCATTAGCAGCTGCAGACTAGAAGGGCGGAGTGAAGTGTTTCTGGCGTTTGAGATTCGCGTCGTACAGCTGCAGTTTGTGCTGGAGGTTGACCAGGGCAGCGCAGTTATTTTGTGGATATGTACCCCGCGCGCACTGTGCGCGAGCGTCAGCGAATTAAATCGAAGCAATACGTGTACACGGGCAGGGTAGCAGGACGCTTATTCTGTGCACGTGGATTTGACAGACCATGCAAAGAGGAAGAAGTAAGGAGTGAAACTGTGCATGGCGTACACGATCTTTAGAATGTGTGCATTCAATTGTACGTGTGGTGCATATCATGCTAGCTAGTTACTCTAGGTTACACACGACATAACTGTTGCTATTGTATGACATTGTATGCGCTCTAGTGTTGTACGTCCGCGTCCGCTTGGGCATTATATACCAGAACGTACGTGAGGCAGAGCAACCTGTTTATTGCATGCCATGTGTCATCTTAGCTACGTACATCGGATACAGTGAGTTGGGAATTTGCCTTTGAACTGTTGTTGGCCAGTGAATCTGAACACAGTATCAAAGAGGATGGGGCAGTCGCTTTCAAACAGTCTTCCTCTGCCCTTGGCCTTGCAGCTAAAACGGCTAGCAAACACAGGGTAGTTATACCAGGAAACCTGTACTTTAGGTGAAAGGTGTGGATAACCGCTAAATTCCTTTCATTAACAGTTTCGGAGGGAGAAACTTAGTGATGTCACGAATGACATCACTGACATCACTAAGCTAGAGCTTACGCGTCAAACCAGCACTCAGCTAGAGTGCTCACACAACAGACCAGCACTCCACTAGAGTGCTCATACAATAGACCAAAACTCAGCTAGAGTGCTTATACAACACACCAGCACTTCGAAGTACTCACACAACAGACTAGCCCTATGCTAGAGTGCTTGCATAGCAGATAAGCACTTGCTACAGTTCTCACACAAGAGTCTTTGCCCAATGAAGTTATTCTCTGTATTCCAGTATTAGTCTACAGCATAAATCAAGTTGGTACTGAGTATGTGTAGAGCGAGACAGCGTGTGTAATGAGAAAATGTTCGTGGAGCGAAGCAGCGCGTCGAATGAGACTGTGTTAAATTAGCTACGTACGTAGCACGTAGAGTGAGACAGCGCGCGGAGAGAGGCAGTGCGTTGAGTGAGGTCGCGTACGGAATGAGGCAGTGTGTGAAGTGAGACAGCGCATGGACTAAAACAGCGTGTGGACTGGGGCTGCGTGTGGAGTTAGGCAGCGCGTGGAGGGAGACAGCGCGTGGAGGGAGACAACGCGTGAATTGAAGCTTTGCGGTGACTTAGGCAGCGTGAAATGTGGCACACATGGATGCACCCCAACGTACCTTTACTAAATCATACTCTTCCAGTTCTGTGGGCCTGACAACAATAGCAGATACTGTTCTCGATCTGCTGCACTTCGGTTGACGAGCGGCGTCCTAACTTTCCTTTAACACATTGCTAGTCGATAACGTAAGTGACGTTTGTTGACGTCATCACAATGGCCGGTTTGTTGTTCAGGAAATTTTGTATAAAAAACCGGCATACTTAGAGCCCCATCTTGGTGAGTGTGCTGCACATCATCGTGTTTAGTAGTAAATATACCTTCATATTCGACTGAGAACAGAAGTGTGCTGTAGTCTCTTTTCGAGAAAATAGCATTTGAACGTGCGAATTGTGACAAAATTACTACCAAAAAGGTGTTTTTCTTTATTGTCTCTGCGAACAGATGCATATATGCCCAGTTCTCAGTCGATTCTGAAACTTTACATTCCCCTACACCTAACCAGCGCAGCTACGTGTGTTTCAGGCGTCGTCTAGATATGCCGGTTTTGCTCTGAATGTCGGCGAGTATGCCATTTTCAACACCTTCAAACATCTTTATCCAAGCTTTCTCCATTGCGCTGACTGACTTTTCTGATAAAGCTAAGATCATACTTCCTTCTCCTGCCATTCGTTTTTCGTAGAATAATTCAGAGAGCGAAAATATAATGTTTTAAAAAGGTGCAAATTTAGCGGCCATGTTAGCGGTTTCCAGGTATAACTACCCTGTGAACGTGCTTGAAATGACATAGACCTGCGTGCGTGTGGGGTGTACCTCAAGTAGCTAGCTATGTAACCTCGAGCTTAACCACTTTGGTACAAGTGACTCTGCTAGGTATATTGAACAAGTTTAAAGGCATCATACAATTTAGTATACTGAAATGACCGTCTTTTAGTGAATTCAGTTGTGCTATTTCATCTGTTGTGCTCTGTGTGTGAATGTGTTTGTGTTTGTGTGCATGCATGTTTGTGTGTATGGCCATAGAACAAAGGACTCAAATTTCACACTTTTGGAACGCTTCTATCACAAACAGCACTACACCCTGACACTGCATGTGGGAAGGAGGGCGTGCAGAGTGACATTCCACCCCACTTTACACCTCTCTCCACTATATACCCATGGAGTGCATGTCAGAAAGATCAATGCTGTAAACAGCAACTCGCAGACTTTTCCTTAAGGGTGTACAGCTGATTTCAGAAAGGTTGTCCAAAAAGTAAATGGCAAATGGCGTGACGTCATAGCAAATGGCAATACTGTACAATATAGGAGTGACATAATGGCAATCAGTTAAACTAATAGTGATGTCACGTCATTTGGTTGTTCTGCCATTTGCCATTTTGGCCAACCGTCCTGAAATCGACTGTAGCTAGATGCATATGTGGCTTTGGGGACTTCACTACCCAAAGATTTTGAACCTTAACCTATATTTTTATCCAAGTCATAGACTAATGTTAACTTAGGCACACTCGTGCTGGCTGGCCATGCATGACCATGGATGGTGACTATAAGTCACAATAATGGTGCTCCAATAAACAACTAAACCATGAATTTGAAATCAGTCCAGAACACTGGTACGAACTATGAAAGTATGCACTTGAATTGTCCAAACATATACTTTCTGTTGTCACTGTGGGTTACAAATTCATTAGTTACACTAAGCCCAGGCACCGTATTTGCTCTTTCCTGATGGACGTGTAGAATCACACACCAGTTGAGCTGCACTTGACTGATTGTTGTACGCTACCACATTTTAAGAGTGCGAAGTGCACTAAAGCTTCTCTCATTCTGAGCTTTAGTTGCAGGCATTACCAGAGTCAACTTGACCTTCTTGAAGTATTTCTTATGTGCAGTGAACAAGGATTTCAAGTAGGAAACTGTTGACTGTAAATCCGGCAAAGAGGTGTCCCTCCCGGAATGTCAACATGTTATATAGAGGTGTGTGCAGACGGTATACTGGTCGTTACTCTGAAAATCAGTCCCATAGAATGCTATGACCTCCTTTAGTGCTTCTGACTGTTACGGTTGTTTGCTGGCCGGGATGGTTAGGGCTGTCACCTGTCGTGTCTGTAAACCCTTCTGTTCAGACTTATTTCTGAGTACTAAAGTGATCAATCAGTTCACTCCAAATAGATCCTCCAGTAGTAATCCTTTGCTGTTCTAGGATTTGTGGGTGCACCTTCACCATGCATCTACGTACAAACCTGTGGGGTACCTCCTTTGTCTGGGGAGAGTAGTGAATGACACATCAAACATGGACCGTCTTCCCTCCACATAGTCCCAGGATAGATAAAAGCACTCATCCAAGTGACTACATTGAAAAGTTGTAAGTGTTAAAGAGATGGGAATTGACCTCCACATGCTGAAATGCAACGAGCAAAATAGATTTGACAGCCATGCATGTTGAAAATCTCTCTAAATATTCTAAAGAAACTCACAAACTTTATTGTCTGTGCAGCAACTCTGCCAATTTGTGCTCTCAAGCATCTCTGAATCTCTAGTAGCCCCCATAACAACATCCCATGTGTCATCTGAAGTGCTTGATAATTCTCTGCAATGGTTGGTACTTCAGCCCTGAGTCCTGACAGTCCATCGCTTTGGAGACAGAAAATATATTCCTGGGGATCCAGCAGTGACATCATCCTTCACTTTCTAGGGAATGACATCACACTTATATAGGTGATTTCTTGATCAATTTGGTTATCTAATAGACTGTATCAAGAGCATCTCCTCCCATTATTTTCAGACTCCTGTTGCATGCATCTTGAGCAACCAGGTTCAAAGTGTGGCCATGTAGTGGTGTATATCAGCTCTGGCCTCTATAGAGCAGATATCCTGGACCTATAGCTGCAGCACTAACTTTACACCTGACCTGACCTGACCTGCTTGATCTTTCATATTATAGCACTGACCATGACAGTTGTCTGATTTCTGAAATTCCAGTGCAACAGAGCATCTTCAATTAACTGTTTCTGCTACCATTTCTGCCACAGTTGAGTCCAGGCTGTATGCCGTTTTATGTCACTTCTTCATGGACTTTCTAATCTGAATCTACATGTATAGCACAGGCAGCAAAACACCTATTTGGTGCCTGCCATCCGAGGCACCTCTGCACTATACAAGGTGCCACTCACTTGTGGAGTAATTCATCTTCTGAGAGAGATGGGTGGATGGTGAATTATAAGCCACACCATATGTTGTCTCAAAGTAGTGGTTGTACTGAAGAGTGGAGGAGAGGGGGCAGTGCTATCTGATCACAAGCTCACAATACGCTCACATACGATTACATACAAGTCATCTGAAAAATACCCTTTTATGATACATGTATACCAGACTCACTTGCGAAGGCAGTGGCTTCCGTCTCCGTAGTTCCTTCCCGTCACCATCAAACTGTTCGATCCTCCACCCAGTTTCCCATAAGGGTAGAAGAGGAATACTGGCTTTCTTTTAGCCAGCCATAGCCCCTTGGTCGCTGATTAAATGCCATCCGAGGCTTTTACACTGATACTTTCTTCAGCAAGACACAACTGTTAATGACGTAGAGCAATTAGAGTTGTAGGTTATACCATAATATAATGTTGTTTCAAAGTAATGGTACTAGAGAGCGAAGTGGAGGGGGGTCAGTGGGTCAGTGGGGGTCTGCCTTCAGAGTGGGCAGGAAAGGCATTCGGCTCCCGCTCTGTGTGGTGTTGGAGGATGGAACAAACAAACTGCATAATGTACACTGATGCTGCTATGCGCAGAACAGTCATCAGAGTACAGCTTGCTTCTCATCACTGCATCAAAAGCAGCAACACATGCATACTAATTTGGCAGTGACTGTAATATATGATAATAGTCCAGATATCATCAAACAACAGCATGTCTACTCCGCAGCCACAGTTCATCATCAGCTCTAGGGCTGGGAACGAGACTACATCAGCTCTTGCCTGTTCCGGTTAGCAGTTTTGCTATGAATATCATTATGGCATAAGGGCTTGCCCAACCGCCACAGTAAATTCCGCTAAATGCAAAAATTTTATCAATCTGGCAAAATATGTGAGCGGATTTGAGAAAACGACCCACTTTGCGCAATATGTAAACAATAGATATGGGTCAAAACAATCATGCGGGTGATATTTCACCGAAAAACGGATTTTGGTATCATTCATATCTATGGTAATGTCCCTATCTTGTGGCCAAGTTTGGATCTTTAATTCCTTCTCTAAAGCTCAAACGAAGACTTCGAATTTACCTGGTGGCCATCGGGGGCCACGTATACGAACATGTTATGTAAGCGTAAAAAGCTATACGCACGTTATTCAAGGCAACCAGGCCTTGCTCGAAGTCAACATACGTACACTACTCCAGCATTCCCGACGAGCGTGAAGACCTTCCCGTGCTGAGGACGAAGCAGATACGCTTCCCACTATGACCAACCCAACTGTCCACCATTTGTGCCGTGACCGGAAGTCCATGTTCTTAACGCCTTTTTTTAGCCAAACACCTAACGTAATTTCACATTTTAGGCAAGCATATCTCGGGAACTGAAGCAGCTATCGAAGCGCAACAAAGGGTAATAGAGAGCCCAACCACTCTGCTTTAGCACGGTGTCACTAACTCAAAATCGATAAACTGCGCGAAGTGGGTCATTTTCTCAAATCCGCTCACAATTTTGTGCCATTCCACTATATAGTTATTCATTTCTGTTTCTTGGCAACCCATGCGTTGTTTTGTGCGTTCGTATATGAACACATGGTCATGTGTGTGCGTGTGTGTTCACATAACAAGTCTATCAGACCATACATGAGAATCATCCTATAAATGGGACAAGTGAATCAAACACCTGCTTCAGCTGTTTGGCAGCAGGTTTCCCCTAAACCGGCTATATTGCACAGTAGAACTTTTCAATTTTGTTCTCAAGACTGGGTGTGATAGTCAGTACTATACCCACTACTATTAGTTCTGTCATTTTGCATGATCAGCAGGTGGTGACAATTCTCATTCAAATAGAATATGGCTGGAATTACCGTAAATATTCTAAAAATTTGAAACTCAAATTTTTGCAAACTTTCCAGGGTTTTGCCTTGAAACATTCTAAAATTTTGAATCCTTGGGTGACTCTAAAATTAGAATAGACCTCTAATTTCAGCAACAGTTACTGGGGTACTGCATGATACACCTTATGAAAACTAATAACGGTAAACACACCTAACGAAGCAGTGTTGCCTTCAGAGATATCCAAAGCTGGTTCAGGTTAGCTACTGGCTAGCCGCTACAAGTAACGCATGTGGCAGCTATGGCTTTCCTGTCCTGGAAGTTCATTTCCGACCCATAAGAAATCCTCTTCTTTTAGACATGATTCCTGTGAATACTGCACCACACGGTGACGAGGGAAGCGCCAGTGGTGGCCATTTTACTCACAGAACCTTCCAGAAAATGGCGGCCGAGAGTGCCTCCTATTTTGCAAGAGTCTCTAATGTTTGCAAGGTGCGAATGAAATGAACATAAGTATTTTTTCCTAAACTTCGAAAAGTCAAAATTGAAAACTCTCAAATTTTCACAATTTCTTAGAATATTTACGGTAGAAGGAATGCCTCAACTGTATTCTTATGACTGTAGACAAGAATAGCATAAGTGTTTCCGCAACAAGAACCATTATATGTCCAAGTGAACAGACAGCACACCATGCTATTGACTTGTACTTACCTTTGGTGAGATGCTCCTCTAAGCAGCAGCACTCCAGCCACTGAGACAAGCTACCTTACTGATCAGTTGTTAAGCGCATGCGCTTAAAGCTCTGGCAGGAAGAAAATATACGCCTAATAAAGAATGTGTGCTTAACAAAGGAATAGTTCAAGAAATTATAATGATATGCAAACGTCCTGTTAAGATGGCCGCCGCGTAGCGCAGTAAGTGAGTTCTCATTCAAGCATTATTTTTACTAGCTTATAGTCATTGTTTCACTTCAGGCAAGTGGCTAGGTTACCAGGGAGTCCTTTTATGTGCCTAATAGAAGGGGTGAACCCCTGAAATCACTATGTGCCTAACAGTTAGGGTGAAAATCTGGTAAAGAAATGTGCGCTTAACAGACGTTATGCGCTTATAAGGGGGTGCAGGGGAAATTGCAGTAATCTTAAATAGTTGACAATAACACACATCCATGGTCATGTGTTCTGAATATCACCCGTTGCGTTCATGGAACATTTCAATTCTACCTCACTTGAGAATCCATTTCCCTTACTTCTCTTATACTTTTATTGCTCTGTAAAGAGACTTACAAACTATACAGATGGACCAATCACCTGCTGCAACTGCTCAGCAATTGGCTGTCAGCAAACGTGCATTAATTAGAGCTGTCAGAACTGGTGACACAGAAACTGTTGTAGACCTGTTAGACAGAGGTGTCCCAATTGACACTAAGGATGATGAGGGGAAGTCCTTATTGCATTGGGCAGCCAAGGGTGGTCATGTGACCACAATGAGACTCCTCATCAGGAGGGGATGTGATGTAGACTCAGTTGATGGTAGAGGGCTCACTCCACTGCACTGGGCTGCTGCAATGGGACAGACAAAGGCAGTTCGAGAACTAATCAGACTTGGTGCAACCAAATCAGCGGTTGCTGGTAATTTTGGTACTCCACTTCATCAAGCAGCCCTTAATGGACATGTGGAGACTGTTGAAGCTATGTCGGTAGAAGGGTGTCCTATTAATGTAGTGGACAGTAATTGTGCGACTGTTCTGCATTTTGCAGCTCAAGGTGGTCATGTTGAAGTAATTAAGGTGTTGGTAGGCAGAGGGTGTGATGTGAATGCAGTGAAAGCAGATGGCCGTACTCCCCTCCACTCTGCTGCTGGTCGTGGTAGAACAGAAGCAGTTCATGAACTAATCAGACTTGGTGCAACCAAGTCAGTGGTTGCTGGTAATTGTGGGACTCCACTTCATCAAGCAGCCCTTAATGGACATGTGGAGACTGTTGAAGCTATGTCGGTAGAAGGGTGTCCTATTAATGTAGTGGACAGTAATGGTGCGACTGTTCTGCATTTTGCAGCTCAAGGTGGTCATGTTGAAGTAATTAAGGTGTTGGTAGGCAGAGGGTGTGATGTGAATGCAGTGAAAGCAAATGGCCGTACTCCCCTCCATGATGCTGCTGAGAATGGTAGAACAGAAGCAGTTGATGAACTAATCAGAGTTGGTGCAACCAAGTCAGTGGTTGCTGGTAGGTTTGGGACTCCACTTCATCAAGCAGCCCTTAATGGACATGTGGAGACTGTTGAAGCCATGTTGGCAGAAGGGTGTCCTATTGATGTAGTGGACAGTGATGGAGTGACTGTTCTGCATTCTGCAGCTGTAGGTGGTCATGTGGAAGTGTTTAAGGTGTTGGTAGGCAGAGGATGTGATGTGAATGCAGTGAAAGGTGGAGCTATCACTGACAGAGACACTCATTCGGTGTCTACACTTGAGCACTGCTTTGTTGGTGGCTATGCCAGCAAACTGAGCCAGTTCTGTGAGGCATGTGGCATTGGGAGCAGTAGAGAAGGGCTGAGGGGTGCTTTAGCAACCTTGATCACTAAGGGTCTGGTTGATGCACACAAAGTGCTGTGTTTGTGTGCCATATCTGGAGACAGTGTATTCCTAGAAGACCAGTTTAGTGAAATAGTTGCTTCTGAAGCCTGTGCCATGCCTGCAGCTATAAAAAGTGCCAAATACTATTTCTGTATAGGTGAAGGTGTTACCTTCTTAAACCAGCTTGGTATACCAGATGACATTGCCTTGTATCCTTTGCAGTTGTCGCTGCTGTCATTGAAATGCTTTGAAATGGGGTTTGCCGTAGGTGGCATTCGAGATGGTACCACGGACCACACCTTATTCGTTACCAAGCTGTTGTCCCACCCTGTGTTGAAGGAAACAGTCAATGAGAACTTCCCAAATGGTCTAAGTCCTCTTGACCTAGCTCGGCAGTTTGAACTCCATGACCTAGCTGCTTTGATTGAGGGGGCAGGTGGGCGTTCAGGAGTGTGGGCGGACATACCACGAGAAGTGTTTTTGAGTTATTGTGGTGAGCTTTTCACCATTTCTTCATCACTGAAGAAGGTCTGTGATCCCAGCCAAGGTGGACATGAAGCCGTGAAGATGGCTGTGTTAAAACTGCTAGGTGTACAGACTGTAGTACATGCAGCTGATGACAGTCAGTTGGTGAAGGAGCAGGTCTTGGGCCAGCGTCCTGACCTTGGGGATGTAGTCACACATGTCTTACCTCACATCCAAGTGAGACACTGGAAGAGAGTTGGACTGGCTCTTGGCATGAAGAAAAGCACACTTAATGGTCTTGGGGAGAAATTCCCAGATGACGAAGATCGGTATCTGGAGACCCTAAGCTACTGGTTGGAGCACGGTAGCAGTGTGACCTGGAAGACCCTGTTAGATGTCTTGGGTCACTTTGAGAGTAAACACACTATTGATGAACTAACAGACAAGATTGTATCAGAACTGGGAGGAGCTCACCAGGTAAGTGTGCAGTGTTGTGTGTTGAGTGAAGGTGCTGTGTGGTGTGCTGTCTGGAGGAGGCAAGTGCTGCTCTCCTGTCATGTGTGCTTGTGTTTGTGCTGCCTCCTCTTTTCTTCCTTCCCCCACCCCCCTGTAATCCCCCTCCCCTTTAATCCCCCTCCCCATCCTCTGTTTATCTCTTTTGTTTCTCTTATGCTGTCAGGTCTCTCCCCAGCTGGCCAGCTCCTCAAGGTCTCCTGTTCACATTGAGAGGACAGCAGAGCTGAGTTGGCCATTGGCAAAGCGGAGGAGGACATCAGATGAAGAAGGTACAAGGACTGTGTTCAGTTGGTAATCTATTTGCCCAAGTAATGTGTCATCACCTCCAATTGTTGCTCATCCTCCAGGTGTGCCTTGGCAGAGGAAGCGGTCCCCAGAGAGTGACACTCAAGACCATCCACCGGCTAAGACAGTAGCTAGATGTGACTTGACTGATAGTGGAAGAATTGTAGAGGCTGTGAGTGTCCCCACTTCTGCTCCAGTTGTGAGCGGAGGAGCAGTTGCTACAAAGAGGAGTCCACCTGTCTGTGAAGGTGAGTTGTGCGGAGTGTCTCCGTACTTCTTTCCCTCATGACTATCCTCTAAGGTGTGTTGGGGCCTTGTACTAGCTCGGGCTGTGCACTGGATTGTGTGTGGTTCAGGCTCTAATCAGCATACTATTATTTGTTCAAGCCTACCTAGGTCTCACGCATGCTTTACTGGCTGCTTCACCACTTACATCTCTCTTGTGGTTCAGCCACACTTGTGCAGGTTGTTCAGAAACATGCTGAGAGGTTTCTCAAAGAAATGAACTGCAAAGCAATTGCAGCTGAGCTGAGAGGTTTGGAACTAGTTCCAGAGAGTGTTGCGAGTGACATCCATTGTTCAAAGAGTAGGGAGGAAGGTAACACCGTCCTCTTGAACTATCTCAAAGAGGATGCAGATGAGGAAACGGTGACAGAAGTGTTCAGAATTGCTTCTGAGAAGGCAAGCTACAAAAAGATTAACAAGTTTGCTGCCTTCATGCTAAGGAAACTACAAGAAGGAGGTTTGTATTGGTGTATTCTGTACACACAGATATACGTATGGTGTAAGACACTGTCGGGTACACTGGTGTACATTGGACTTAGCTGACATGGCTTCCTAAATCCAGCAAGCAAGTGCTTCAGTCATTGTCACTATTCTGCCATCTTTCTATGGTGCCATGCTACTATTGTTTTATACCACTAGCAATGCCTATTTCTATGTACCTTATTTGTCTGAATAGAGGCCCGGGCATCTATTTCCTTTAAGAGGTTTTGTCCCAGCCTTTATTAAAAATCTGTACAAAATAAAATGATTTCCTAGCCATGTTTACTGTATAAAATCTGAGATAAAAATAAAAATGACTACCATCGATGTCTGCACGAGTTGAGCTCTTTCTAGAAGGCACGAGTCCTCAGAAGTCAACAACATCACAAATTGGTCTGATCTAGCGACACCCACCTCCCTCACAGCGGCTTCTTTCATGGCTCTTCTACGCTCACTTCAGACCTTTAGATGCAGGAAGAAGTATGTGGTGTGCTTTCTCTTGGACAACACTACTGCTTAGGGGAGTCCAATCAGTCACCACGCGTTGCACTGTGTTTGATTTGTACCTAAAGCATGCACCTCAGATGCTGAAGAGTGTCTGTGTGTGGATTCCAGACTGACCCAGCATCCGTTTGAAACCGGCTTCTATTCGAGCCCCGGCCTCTATTGAGCGTATGTATGTGAGTGGTGTGTGTGTGTGTGTGTGTGTGTTTGTGTGCGTGTGTGTGTGTGTGTGTGTGTGTGTCTACTGACAGTAGTGTCGTGTACCACTGCATATCTCTTCTCCTCTCTACCCTACGTAGGTGACTAAGTGGAGTGGTGGAGTCAGATGGCTACAACTCCACATCATGTGACAGTCACATGACTGCATTTTCTCATGTTTGTACCTGTGGACTTCTCCCTCCGTCCACTCGTTGAGACCTGCAATGTGTTCTCTGATTGAAGGTGTGTGTGTATTTGTGTGTCCATGTCACACTGACAGTACTGTGTGTTATATCACTTCACGATCTCCTCTCTTCTCCACTGTATGACTAAGTGGAGTAGAGGAGGCAGCTGACTACCCGCTGTGTCAGCTGACAGTCGTATGAGAGAGAGTCCTCTTTCTGGAATAGAATTTGCACTGCCTGGAATAGACAGGTTCCACTGTTCAGAAATCACCTCTCTAATGAGGGCACTGCCTGGAATATACAGGTTCCACTGTTCAGAAATCATCTCTCTATTGAGGGCACTGCCTGGAATAGACAGGTTCCACTGTTCAGAAATCACCTCTCTATTGAGGGCACTGCCTGCTGTCCTACGTAACACCTAACCCACCACTGAAGGGGGTGGAGTCAGGAGAGAAGTGAGGTAAGATGGAGTGCATGGGGAATAGTGTGCGAGTTGATATTCACTTCATTGTTCTTTTCTATTGTATTGCATGAGAAGTGGAAGAGGTGTGAAGGGTGTGGTTGATTCTTGCTCCACTCTCCTTCCCACAGAGCCTTGGTGTTGTGCTGTATGTGTTAGTGTGTGGAGCTGTTCCGTTTGATGGTCACAATCTGCACAGCCTCAAGGCCCGAGTGCTGGACGGGTGGTTCAGGATACCATTCTACATGTCTCAAGGTGGGTATACAGTCACATCCATTTGTTAGCCAATGTTGTGTCTCTTACAGATCTGTGGTCCCTCTCTGTTGGGCTCTTTGCTTGTTAGACCTTCCTCTTTAACAGCCTGGGCTCTTATTGCAAGAATTATTGGCTGCTATCTCACTATAGTGGTACCAGGCTCTTATTTTACAATCTGGGCTCTTATCTCATGTACATAGGGCTCTTATCCTTCCATAGTGTGAGCAGCTTATCCGACGCATGCTGGTGACTAACCCAGCCAAGAGGCAGCCTCTCAGCAAGGTGCTCACACACAAGTGGATGACAGCTGAGAGAAAGGGTGGGGCTGTGGGAGGGGAGGTAGAACCAAGGAAAGAAATGGAGCAATGCATGCAGGTGTATGAGGACAGCGGTATGGTGCAGTGGTGTGAACCTGTGCTGGTGGCTGTTCAACAGTTGGGACTAGATGTGAACGAAGTCAAGAGGGTGAGCTGGAGTGTGAAGGGAGAGTAGTAAAGTGAATGAAGGGGTTTGGAGGGAGAGTGTATGATGGTAGTAGGGGGTTTGTTGTCTATATTGTATAATAGCCCTTTGTGCTGCCCTTCACTTTCTCTCCCTCTTGATCTTCACATAGGCTGTTGAGGATAAGATGTACGTACAATGACTTTGATGTTCATTGACTCCCAGTGGATGAGGAGGTCCCTCCTCCTCATCCAGGACCTGCCCCCAGTGGCACACCTGTAATTGCCATTCCCTATGTTGGACTCCTCCCCTTTGGTCCCTGAAGGTGTGTGTGGTGTGTGACAGTGGTGTACTGGAGCAGTGTGTTCCCTTTCATTGACTCCCTTGTACTCACACCACCTCCATACCATTCCTCCCATGCCCAGTCCCCTCCCCATGCTGCTGGTCCAGCCCCTGACCTCCACTCCCAGCTAAGGCCATTCCAGGGTCTTGACCTCCAACACCAACTGCAGCAGCTCAACATTAGCCAGTGTAGTGGTGGAGACACTAGCCCAGCAGCGGTTGCCCCTCCCCTTCAAACACGGCTCCACCACAGATGTAGTGTGGTGGTGTCTAATGCAGTGACTAATGGGAACCCAGTGCATGGTCAGAGCAACACGGAGGCACCAGGTGGGTGTGTCAGGGGTGTGTCTAGGGGTTGTGAGGATATCTTTGGGGTGTGTCCCTAACCCTAAGTACTGGACAGTCATCTAGTTAGAGTCATAGCCCCATCTGTCTTGACTCTACAATACTCCTTTAGCAGGTTACCCACTGCCTCTTTCTCCTCTCTCCTCATTGCAGTGGGAGCGTGCTTCAGATCAATAAAGACTCCTGTAAACTTCATGCAATGCAGAAGAGTATGGTCTCTCTAATGAGGGCACTGCCTGCAGATCACCTCTCCAATGAGGGCACTGCCTGCAGATCATCTCTCCAATGAGGGCACTGCCTGCAGATCACCTCTCCAATGAGGGCACTGACTGCAGATTACCGCTCTAATGAGGGCACTGCCTGCAGATCACCTCTCTAATGAGGGCACTGCCTGCAGATCACCTCTCTAATGAGGGCAGTGCCTACCATCCTAACACCTAGCCCACCTCTGAATGAGGTGGAGTCAGGAGAGCAGTGAGGTAAGATAGAGTTGGGAATAGTGTGCGAGTTGATATTGATTTCACAGTTCTTACTGTCCCTACATGCTTGTATTGCTTGAGAAGTGGAAGAGGTATGAAGGGGTGTGCTTTTGTCCGTTGTGCTACCCTTCACTTTCTCTCCCTCTTGATCTTCACATAGGCTGTTGAGGATAAGATGTACAATGACTTTGCTGCTATCTACTACATGCTACTTGAGCAGTGGTCCAAGGGGAAGCTTGTTGCTAGGCGACCCAGCCTGCCGACAATGTTGCAGCCACCCCGCATTGTCATTGACCCGAGTACTGCCCACCCCACCGCAATGGTTGGCTCGCTATTGATGGAGGGAGGGGCAGTGGGTCCAGGGGAGGAGTTGAGGAGAAGCCCTATAGAGATTACTGGTGAGGGAGGAATGGAGGGGAGGGGAGTACGGGAGAAAAAAGGAAGAGGGGGAGGGAGGATCCGAGGGGAGGGGAGGGGGAGGGGAGGTGGATTGAAGGGAGGGGAAGAAAGAGTTGGAGTCCATTCAGTGTCTATTCTTGTGTCGGGTACTGCAGTAGAGGCAGATATTTGTGACCTGTACTTCAGTATTTAGTACATACATAGCTTGTGACGTCTTCAATGTGTGAATGTGTGGTGTTTGTAGTGCTCTGTATGCTAGCACTCCAGCAGTGTCTGCTACTTTTATCACCGCCATTCCCTACCTCCTCCCCATGTACACACACACACACACACACACACACACACACACACACACGCATGTACATCTCCACAGGTCCCAACCCAAGTGCTGGCAACTTCCTAGCTGGCTGCGAACAAACCATTGTGGGGATTCCCCCCACACCCGATCAGTTGCAGCATCTCACCCAGTTGGCAGAGCAGGGCATGCAGCAGGGAGTGGGTGGGCAGAGGGAGGCGCTGAAGTGGACGGGTCGGCCAGTAGACTCGGGGCCACACCCAATGTGATTGTTCAAAATGAGCCAATGCACCCTCAGCCACTTCACCACCGCCCTCCTCGTGAGTCGGAGAAGACATGGCACGCGCATTCTTCTTATTTGATAATCATGTTACTATCTCTGTGGCCACCAAAGGTGTGCATGTGTGCTCATAGATATGGGGAGATGTTTGCTCAGGGTTCTTTTGATGGTCACACCACTGGTGAATGAATCTTCGTAATCAGTACAATCATTCCATTAGCGTTTGAACTGTATTAATCCAATTACATGCAAACTGTGTAAGGCTATCAGGTGACTTCATTTAATGATACCATGTCTTGTGCTTGCACTGTAAGATACCAGTGTGAACGTGCACACTTGGTCAAGTATTGCATAATGTTGAAGTATTGCATTGTACAGTGGAACCTGTCTAAGACAGCCACCTATGGCAAGCTCTAATGGTCTTTATAGAGAGATGGCTGCTCTACAGAGGTAGATTGCAATGTTTTAGTGCTATTTGGGGCCAGGGAGGCTGGCTGTTTAGTGAAGCGGCTGCCTTATACAGTGACCACCTTAGACAGGTTCCACTGTGCACCAATTGAATACCACACAACTTACAATCAAGTGAAAACTGAACAGTAGCCATCTGTCAGGGGTAATGCTGTGTCTACTTCCATTTCCAATTTAGATTCAATCTACTCAGCATTGAGACTCCCCACTCCCCAGGGTGGCAGTGTTGGTCACAACAGCCGTATCGCTCACACGTGTTTCTGATGGTGCCTGGAAACTGAATGAATACCAGCAGATGATGCAAGTGCGCCACACCAACACAAACCAGTTGGCCATGATCGATGGCTCCGGTCAGATGAGTGGATCTACAGTCTAATGTCTGGTGTGGGTGCGGTTCAGGGGCTCACGGGGGAGCCCCCCATGCCAGTGGCCACCTCTCTGACCTCGCCACCCCAATGTCCCTGCAGGAACAAGTGGCACAGTCCCAGAAGGTGTGTCTGCTCTCCTGGTAATGGTGTGTGATGCTTGTAGGGTGTGAACTGCTGATGGTGTCACTTAATGAGTTCATTGAAAGTAGCAGTTTGCTAGTATTAGCAGAATGTCAGGAGCTAGTATTAAACTGTGTGGAATGCTACAAAAGAGTTGTGTTAGCGTTAGTTGTATTCATTTAATGGCAACAGTGTAATGTATTTCCTGATGAGGGCGTGAAGCAACCTGAGTGTGTTTAGGTAGATTAGCACCTGTGAGTGTCACAACATAACTGGATTGTTACCTTTTTGAAAGTGAACTATAAGTGAATCAACAATGAATGTCTTTCCCAAGTTCTGACGGTAGACGCTAGTAAAACTAGGAAGATTTGTGCGTACCACTAGATTGAAGGTATATAGCACAGCAGCCAATATCCCATTGTGTTGGTACGTTAGCAACTAACAAGGGGCTAACAAGAGGCTCTATTGTTGACAACAGGAAATGTCTGAGTTCCTGTGCATGTCTCGTATATCTCAGACGTGCTCAATGGCTAACCTTAACCCCGAAGTAAACGGCTATTCTTCAGAATGTTTCAAACTACAAGCCAGTTGTACGTAGCTCACTAAACTATGGATTTGTTGCCATAGCGCCTAATGAAACTACACAAGTTGAAGTATATCGCTAAATACTGCATAATACATATCCAAACTCCATGTTTCATGTATTGCTGTATACATCATTCAACAAGTTAGTCGTAGTGACAAAATTTCAACATGAGGTTGGAGAGGATGAATTACGTTCACGTCATTTGTCATGTGTCCTGCTATGCAGTGCATTGCCCTCCTGCCTCTCCTATTGACCTCCAACACCAACTGCAGCAGCTGAACATCATCCAGCGTAGTGGTGGAGACACTAGCCCGGAGCGCCAGGGAGCCCTACTCAGGGCCACATGTCTGGAAGGGCGTCACCCACATCATCAGGAAACAGCTCTCAAAAGCCCTCGATTGGTGCACCTGCACCGCCACCACAGTCGATGATGACCCAGTACTTAGGAGCCCACCTGCCCATTTTGGGTGCAGCTGCGAGGGGCACAAGAGGGGGTATCCTATGCATGGTCAGAGCAACATGGAGACACCAGGTGGGTGTGTCAGGAGGTGTGCCTAGGTAGACAGCACTACGTAGTGTTCTTAGAGTGGTAGCCCCATATCTGCCAAAATGACTCTTAATACTCTTTAAGTAGATTGTTCATCCCTCCTCCCTCTCCTCCCCAGCCCCTCCCTCCACTGAGGCGTATCTGTCAGCTGCTTGCAACCAGCTGGATGCTGTGCTGACTAACATTGGCCTCTCCCACCACCGTGTGTCCCCAAGCGAGTTCCTCGTACAGTACAACAGCACAGTGCTCAAGATCGTCCTCAGTCAAACTTCCAACGGCCACATTAACCTGGAGCCACTCCACACGCAGGGAGATGTTGATGTCTACCAGACCATCATTTGAGAAATCACCAGCAAACTAGTGCAGCCCTCCGTGGTGTAGCTAGCCCCACTACAGTGACCACCACCTCCTCTGTACTTTACAAACCACCCCAAACTCCCCTCAATGTGTGTGTGATGTATATATGCTGTGCATTGCACTTGACAACATGACATTTAATTGGGGCGAGCCTGAGCGAGCCCCACTCTGGCGTGGAGTGTAGGCGGAAGTCTCTGTTTTATTATTATTATTATTATTATTATTATTATGTATAGATGGTACGTCCGTTTTGGCCCCCGGGGCCGATTTCGTCTAGGTCATAGCCCCAAGCATAAGACGTCTATATATGCCCCAAGCCGAGTCTCTTCGCCAGTGTAGAAGAACACGGCTGCATGCCGTTCGCTCGCCAGCCGCGCACACTCCGAAACAAAGACGCCTTACCAACCGTGCAGACTGCGGATGCCTTGGCAACTGCACACACCCTGTTGGAACGTCGCTCGCACTCACGACGCTATGTCAAGGACGCTCTCCCCTACCTTTGTTGTTGTAGCTATATGGGAAAGCAGCGGGTCCACACGTCGGCTAGGATGCCGATTTTTGATGCACGGCTTTTGCGTGAACTTCATGCTCAGGCGGCTACAGTCAACGTTTCACTCGAAGGACAGCGCGCTCCAGCCACTGTTCTAGCCAGGGACCAGACTCTTCAGCGATCAAAGTTGGCTGCAGCGAGTTCCCTTCGAGCAGGCTGCTCATCTAGTGCATACATGCTGATGCAGTGACGTTGTCAGTATATTTGTGGGCATGGGTATAAGTTGTCCGTCTGCCCCACTCCATGATACCACCATGTCTAGCACATTATGCTGAGGAAGACAGTCAGAGAGTCACCATCTTGCCCACCATTTTACATTGAAGTTAATAATGCGAAATAATTATGTGAAAACAAGTGAAACATAATGCACAATACAATTAAGAACATGCCATTGTGACTCAACACAATCATGGTGCAGCAATCAGAACGCACAATCAGAACGCAGTGACATGACAGATTAGTCCAGTTGTCCAGGGTGTACCCATTCACATACTACAGATAAACTGGTATCAATGCAGTAACTTGCTGTCTTATGCTCTGCATTTGGTACTCATGTGAGAACAAGTTACTATTATACATAGGGCACACATGCGCACTGCCCAACATAAACTAAAAGTCCATGCATTAAGAGTTATAATAGAAGTTCACACAAGTACAATGGGACAAATAGGTATTATAATGTGGTGAGGGAGGTGCATAAAGGTTAATCAGCTGCAGGGGGAATGCGGCCCTCCGGCGGGGGGCCCTTTGGTACTCATGTGCATGGAGGTGTGTCCGTCCTCAATAGGCCTATCCACATTTCCTATAACCTGTTTCATTCACCTACACCCATCATGCATGTGTGCTCCATTCCTGTCATCGCCCACTCTCTAGGCCACAATCACTGCAAGAGTACGTGACGCTCGCTCAGGCTCGCCCCACAATGCTTGCATTCGCCTAGTTAATGACGTCATATTTCCTACTAACAGTGTAATTGTTCTATTTCGGGATACAAGGATTGTGTTACCAATCTGTCTCCTAATTTGGAGATTGCATGACGTCAGACAAACTGGGGCACGTGGTGGGGACCACAGACAAACGAGTCTATGTGGGTATACTCTACTCCGCAGCGAGGCAGAACAAATCTATTCTCGAGGGTTAAATATATAGGACGAGCTAGGCGAGGACCGAGAGCTGATTCTTAGTCGGTGTCCGTGAGTGAGTACGACAGGGCTACTTGTAACTACGTCGGCTTACGTTCTCTTGAGGTGGAAGTGGAACGAGCGACAGTCGAATCTGATCACAACACGCGGTCTTGGAGTCTCGGCTTGTGATCTCCGTCAGTGGATCATTGGTAAGTGATAGGTGTGGCGAATTATGACAGTGTGTCAGTGGTGTTGGTGGAGTCACAGGTGACCTGTTTGATTTCAATCATAAATGGTCTACTGAATCTCATGGGTAGGTAGCTAGCTATGGGGAAGCCTTACAGTCGGTTTCAGAATGTTTGTCCAATTTCAAATGTTCAGGCAAATGGTGTAACATCATTGTGCAACATAGTGATGTATACCTTGTCATAATCATATGTACCACTCAGGACTAATTCACACGTCACACTATGTCATTAGAGTAGTGTGGGGTATTTCTGGTCACATAAGACAAGGCGAGTCCTCTTTGGGGGAAGACAGGGCTTTGACATGCTACTAGCCTACTTTGGAGGAAGACAGGGTACTACTGTGCACAACACCGAACCTAATGAGGCTCTTGCTGCTACTAGCACAGAGAAACTCTGACCCAATCACAGCACTCTCACGGAGGGTGTTTCTGGACGAGTGTAGAAAAGTGCTAGGAGAGTTGTGCAAAGTAGCGAAATGCAGCATTTACGGTGTCCACAGATGTCCACAGATGCACTTGGTATCAACACAAACTACTAATAGCACAGAAGTGGCAGGTAGAGACCATGCTCTTCGAGGGGTGCTAGTACAATGCAGTGAAGCTATTCCTTGCATCCAATGTACTCTGCTCATGCTGAACTGTCATGTCCTTCCTCATAGACACCATCCCACTCTGGACACTTTGTTTTAGGCTTCTGCTTTTGCAAGTTCACATAGTTTGTGAAGGGATGTTTGAGTTTGTGATGGGCACCCCCAAATTTGTGTACCATGAACCGTCCCCAAATCTACCTAGAAGTGGAGAGCGACCTGTCTTTGATTCCGTGTAGAAATGAGACACCCATTATGACATGTACCCATATCTACGATAGATGTGGGGACCCCCTCATAGATTCAGGTACCCATTGTAAAAATAATGAAATTCATCTATTGATTTGCTTGAATCTTGGCAGCACACTCATTGGGCAGTACTAGTGTGTTTGGTAGATGTTTCGTACACTGAGCTCGTCCCTCTTGCAGCTGTGAGAAACCATGTCTCCTATATAATATAATTGGGGGAATGACATCAGACAAAGTGGGGATGCGCAGTGGGGATTACCCCTGGGTTTCTCCTCGAGGCGTTGACTCACGGATCGATGCCCCGCAGAATGTATCCTCAGCACCCCAGCTAGAGGAGATTTCACATACGCGTGTTTGTTGGTTGAGATGATTTTAAATCTTCATTTCCAGTTGTTGCATGTGAATGTGACCAATCACATCTGGTAATTAGTCCCACATAACCAGTCTGCCATTTTGCTGAGATTCAGTTTTTTGTAGAGAGGTCCGGCTACGCAAGATAAACTGATTTTATGATACCGAGCACTTACTTTTGTGTTTTCAGCTCAGTCAGCAACACCTAGCTACCACCTTGGCTGTGACTTTTGAAGCTGCACTTGAAAATCCCATCTGTAAGGCACATTTTATGTTCAGGAATTACTCCTTCAATTTTTGATGATAGCCGCCAAACATGGTAGGAATGTGGAGAAATGTAGCAAGAGTAACACAGTTCAGCTGAATTTGGGTTAAAACCGTTCCATCTGAGTTGTTCTGTGTTTTACGGTCGTCGCCATATCTAAGAAATAGGGGAAAGATCATGTTTGGTTGTTCACAAACTCCTTCAATTTTCTACCAAGTTCACCAAAATTGGAAGAGCTAGTATGTATATGCGCCCACAAGTTTCAACTGATAGGATGGGAATCCACACGAAGGGTGGGTATTCAGCTAGTATGCTTAAACTACAATGCGCCCACAATCCATCTGTGGTACTGGTTGATATATCCTACTGGGTGAGGACTTGACCATGACAAACCTCTCAGCCATGTCTCTCAGCTAGATTATCGCATGCACATCAGGTGACCTGCAGTGTATGTGCAGTTGTGCAATCAACTTAGGCAGAGGGCTATTCAGTTGTTGTATACATAATGCCTTTTGGTGTCAGTGGTGGAGCAGATTTCATCTTGCACTGATCTCCAAAGAGTCCTTCCATTTCAACATTTTCTTTCTTGTTTAACACACTCCTGCTACATAATTATGGTTCACTGAAGACTGATGGAAAAGTCAGGAGTATGTTTGTATGAGTGCATAAACTTCGCTGATCATTTCACCCACGTTACCCTCCGAAGCCAAAACTGTTCTAACCTATTTCCATCTAAGGGTCGTTAACATTTTTGGGAGAGATGAAATATCAGCATCAGCTGGCGTATCTCCCAGACTCACTCCTGCTAATTACGTACAGAGGTTTGCCAAGTGGTTGTGGTGACTGTCATTCATCTTACCTACTGTATGTAGTGCTCGTGTACGGATGGTTCGATCATGGACTGGACACTCGTGAACAACAATATTATTCAGCAGCTCAACCATACAGAACAATAGGACAATAAGCACGTGTAGTCACATACATAGTAACAGTTAACACATTACACCAACCATAATAGGTAGCCATGCTAAGTACAGTAACATAGTACTAAAGATAGAACACACAGTCAGTAAACACCTAAACACTACAGACTGTCACTGCAGTACTGTAAGTCAATCGGATACCACACTAGCAAAATGGTGAAGAACAATTGAAGGCAGTGGATAAGCTTCATTTGATGTATTGAAGATGACAGTGCACCCAAAGCCAGTCTGGAGTGCATGCGAGAGAAAAGCGTCATAGGCTGCTTTTACCCCATTTGTCTTTTCATATTCTCCTCCTTTTCACTAAATTTTTGCATGCTCCTAGCGCATACACCTAAATGAGGATTTACATAGCTAGGTCAAGGACTAGCATCTGACTAGGATCTGAGTGCCGGTGGCAATCCGATAAGTAGAGCGTTGGAGCGAGTTTCACCATGCCTCATACCATGTTGGCCAGCTATCTTTATTATTGAACTCATAGGACCAACTTGCATAAGACAAGGGAAAACCATGTTCGAAATTGTGGTAGTTAAGAAGTGAGGAAGAACCTCACACACAATGGGCAAAAGTGGGTTTACTTAGGGTCACGGTGGGAGTGTGTACGAGAGGCAGGATTGGAAGGGGCTGATCTCCCAAAGAGACAGGAACTTAGTTAAGTACAAATCCTGTGCCTATTGCAGTGCTGCTCGTGTCTCCCAGGACATGCTTCATACGTGTGTACTCAACTATCTTCTTTCATTAATTTTGTGCCATTCCACTATATACTGTACAGTGGGAAATTTTTGTGGAAGAAAATTTGTGCGATTTTGCTCAATATGAAACATTCCGCGGTTTTAATTTCGCGATTTCCAGTATTTTTAGTGATTTTCAGTATTTTGCGATTCCTAGCTGTAAATTAGTCTTTAGAGTATTTGGAGAGATGACCAGAAGTGTTACTTTCACAGGTATACAGTTACTGTTGCACTCGCTGAAATGGTAAGACCTTTAAGAGCTACCACGGAAAGCTACAAGGACAATCGGGAAGTTCTGTAATGGGCTCCATTCCTCTTCCACACTTCATCAGAGTACTTGGACTTCCAACTCCTGACGGTGCTTTCCTTCAGTTGAACACCCCATAGCTTGTTGTATTTTGAAATTGCCCTGTTATTCCCCAAAGCCGTTGGAGCTATAATCGTCAACAACACTCGCAGTACACTTGCTGGCACGATGTTCAAGACATACACAACAGCACAAAGAACAATGCACAATGTAAATCAAAGATCTGTACACATATCAGTAGATATTATGTAGAAAATTTCGGGAGCGAAAGTTTTGCGAATGTACTTGAATCACAAAAATTGCGAACACTAAACCTTTACATTTCTGTTTCTTGCAACCCATACATTGTTTTGTGCATACATTTAAGAAAGCATGTTCATGTGTGTGTGTGTGTGTGTTCACATAACTAGTCTATCACACCATACATGAGAATCTCCCTATAAATGGGACAAGTGGACCAAACACCTGCTTCAGCTGTTTGGCAGCAGGTTTCCTCTAAACAGGTGATGTTGCTTAGTAGAACTTTCTGATTTTGTTGTCAAGACTGAGTGTGATAGTCAGTACTAACCACTGCTATTAGTTCTGTCCTTTTGCATGATCAGCAGGTGGTGACAATTCTCATTCAAATAGAACATGGCTGGAATTAGAAGGAATGCCTCAACTGTATTCTTATGACTATAGATGAGAATAGTATAAGTGTTTCCCGTAACAAGAACCATTATATGTCCAAGTGACCAGACAGCACACCATGCTATTGACTTGTACTTACCTTTGGTGAGATGCTCCTCTAAGCAGCAGCACTCCAGCCATTGAGACAAGCTATTACGTAGATCACAAGCACTTTCACCAGCTGTGACCACATCTCTGAACCTCCTGTGTACTGTCTGGTGGTGCAGAGGATGGCCATTTACACATGAGGGTGCATCAAGTAGAAACAAGAGCTTAAGTACACTCAGTGGAAATCCATGTTTTGATGGTTTTCAACAGTATACACCAGGTACTGTTCCGTGCCAAAGTTTGATACTGATTAACAATTGATAAGTGGTAATAAAGCAATTATTAAAGTACGCCAAAATGCATCAAGTAGAAATGAGCGTTAGGCCAATGCATATGAAATGGACAAAAATCAATTGTAAACCACTGAACATGCATCCTAGTGCAATAAAACAATGTAAAACACTTAACTGGTATCATAAGTAAGGCTACAGACCAAGAAAAGTAACATACTAAAAATGTCGCGCAATATGAATATATATTTAGATTTGTATAGAGTTACAAAATCATAATATAAGCATGCATTATCTAGGATCATTTTGGTCGTCGCTCTTCTGGTACGAAGTTGGCATACATTTGCTTGAGATGAACAGCCTTACAAGCAGAGATTTGTCCAACCTTGCCTCTCTGAGTGTACGTATCCTCACACGAAGGGATGGCTCTCTCTGTTGGCAAATGGCCACTTACAATCTTCACTGTTGTTTCTGTGTATGCATCTTTGTAGCATTGCTTGCGCACCTTCATTATGGCATTGTTAGATACTGGATGTCTAACAACTAAGAAATCGTGCAGTGATCGATTACCAGGAAGTTTCGTGTACTTCACCTCCACCTTAGCTCTCCATGCCCTCACTATCTATCTTTGTCTATCACGACTATAGAGTAATTTGAAGCTACTGCCACAAGCTTGTCTGTCGTGAATACATCACTGCAAGCATAAATAGTGGCCACTTTTGAGAAGAGCCTATCGGGAGAAAATTTTGTATGTCCTGCAACCATGAATGAAACTCAAATGTAATCAAGTGTCCTTTGTTGTACTAGTTCCATGGCAGCTGACATCAAGTAGCAATTCTTATTAGTATTTCCTGCATTGTCCAGAAATATGTGGATACGTCGTACCCATGATGGTACAGATTCCTTGATGTGATGCATGAGGTATGAAATAGTGTAGTGAGTATTTTTTGGTCCCACTTTCTCATCAAAAACATATATGTGCGCCTTTTCATCATTGTGGTCTACAATGCCGAATAAATGATTTGATAGCTTCTGTAGATAGTAAGCGCTTCCTGGTTGAGGGGAGCTTCCCCAATGAGGAACTAGCTTTGACATCTGATAGTCTGCACTCAGTGTCCATGTGAAGGAGTGTTTCAATACATTAAGTTCAGAGGTTTTATAGATGGCGTTGATTCGGCCCTTGACAGTTGTTCAATCTTTACCCATTGTTCTTTACACCGAGCAGTCATTTCATTATAGTATTCTCTAGCCTTAGAGGCATGCTCTCGGTGAGTGGCAAATTCCTCTTCAGCAATGTTGATATCCTGTTTAATCTTCCTCTGCTCTTCCTCTGTGGCAGAGCCACTCTGTCTCTTTCTTTTAAGAGTGGTCTGCATACCATTAATGTGCACTTTTATTCGGGCACAAGTGTCACAGTAATCTGCTTGATGCGGATAGATAGCAAGCTTTGGTCGTTCTTCCCATAACCATTTAGAAGCACTACATTGGAACAGGTCCCCCTTCCTGCTTCTCTTTGTGCTGGATTAAAGATTCCAACTACTGATGCATCGACGCATTCTTGGAAATGACGAACCCCCTTTATTACATTTACATTTATATACATTATTTCAATTTACTCCAACTTTTTAGGTATTTATCAGTTGCATGAAATTGACCCGTTAACATAACTTTGCCAAAATATTATGTTTATATTACCACTATTTAATAAAATTTTGCTTGTTTGTACTAGTGTTTGTTTTGTGTTCATGTATTTTTGCCTTTCTTTTCTGGGTGCCATTTACAGTAGCCATTGGTTAACGGTTCCCCAGGTAAAATAAGAATACCTGATACCTGATACCTGATACCTCATAACAACGAACTCGCCCAGTTTAGCTTCTTCAACGGCATGTTTTGGCATCATTCGTGATGGGATCATGAAATTGTGCTTTCTTGATGTTTCGCAAGCGAGTCAGCCGACTGAAAGAGACCCCAAGTGCAGCATTCATACAGTGACTGCAAAATAAATAGTTTCCCATGAGGTCAAAAATGTTGTTGCGCAGCCATTTATTTTGTTTTACAAGATCCCTATAGTGTTAGATGTCAGGTCTACAGGGATGAGGATTGGAGTACTTTCTTCTCTTTAGCTCACTTCCTTGCCTCAGCATGCTCTTAAATGTTTGTGTGTACCTATCTAGGACAGGACAGCAACTGTTGCACACTACTGACCGGCTGGCAGCTGAGCCTGTAGGAGTACTTGCAGGTGGTCCTACCTCATCAGCTGAGGACAGGCTGACAGATCCATCCAGCATTGTTGAGCTCAATGTTGTGCATGTCTGACGATAAGGACGCCTTGCCTCCCCATCCAGGTATCGCCTGGAACGCTCCAGCTTCCTCTTCTTACGCACAAGGGTGGATTTGTCACTTGATTCTCCTTCGTACGCATCAGAATCGCTGTCAGTGGAGCTTGCAGAGGCTTCCGTACTCAACAATGTGTCCGTATCACTTGGAATTTCTTCACTGAGGGCTGCCTCGTCTGTAAGCTCATGCAATGAAGCCGGGTTGACCGTTGGGGTGCTAGTGTTCGGCCGGGAAGATGCCATTCTCCTACGTAAATGACGACTCCAGCGAATGCTACACCTGCGGGGATCGTATGAGACCCACCAAAACTTCAAAACATGGAGCTTAGTCCCAGTACAGCCTGTCATGCTGTAAAAGTTCCCCCGCCGAAATGGTTCCGCCGGGCCAAAAACGGCAGAAAATGGCTGCCATAATGGTTCTGCTGTAGTGACAAAGTCCCTTTCGTCTCCCGATATTCGTCGTCGTGGTGGATCTTGAGCACGCAGCGAAGGCATGTCAGCTGAAATCGTCTATTAATTGAACAAAGTCGTCCACTCATCGAACGAAATTGCCTATAAATCGAACCAAAGCGCCCATTCAATGAACGAAATCGCCTTTTCATCGAACGAAACATGTTATCCTGGATTGAGAATGCGTCCCAACTTGAGAAAGTCGTCAGGGTACAAGTACACAACGAATCTGACTGTCAGTTCGCGCAGACGTTGGTAATTTAGCAGAGGGGGAACCATTTCAGTTGCTGTTTCGGTTCCACGGGGGGCCTAATTATGGGGGGGGGGGGGGGCAAATTTGGCATGACAGGCCTACTACCAAATTGCAGGGTTTACCTCGTATCAGACTAGCTAGCTATGACATTACTATCCACAAGCAAAAGCGGCCATTTTCAACCGCGAATGACGAAAGTTATTATAGCGTGCGTAAGCTCTCATTTCTACTTGATGCGCCCACACATTGCAATATTGGGGAATGTACAGAAAAGCATGTGTCAGCAAATTAATGATTACACCCCGCAATTTCACATTTGTGTGGGGCACACTCACAATTCTTATTTGATATTTGAAATTGCAGTAATCCTAAATAGTGGACTATAGCGCACACATCCATGGTCATGTGTTCTGAATATCACCTGTTGTGTTCATGGAACATTTCAATTCTACATCACTTGAGAATCCTTTTCCCTTACTTCTCTCGCTCTGTAAAGAGACTTACTAACTGTACAGATGGACCAATCACCTGCTGCAGCTGTTCTGCAATTGGCTGTCAACAAACAGGCATTAATTAGCGCTGTCAGAACTGGTGACACAGAAACTGTTATAGACCTGTTAGACAGAGGTGTCTCAATTGACACTAAGGATGATGAGGGGAATTCCTTATTGCATTTTGCTGCTTGGGGTGGTCATGTGACCACAATGAGGCTTCTCATCAGGAGGGGATGTGATGTAGACTTAGTTAATGTTAGAGGACTCACTCCACAGCACTGGGCTGCTGCAATGGGACAGACAAAGGCAGTTCGAGAACTGATTCGATTGGGAGCAATCAAGTCAGTGGTTGCTGGTAATTTTGGGACTCCACTTCATCAAGCAGCCCTTAATGGACATGTGGAGACTGTTGAAGCTATGTTGGCGGAAGGGTGTCCTATTGATGTAGTGAACAGTGATGGGATGACTGCTGTGCATTGGGCAGCTCAATGTGGCCATTTTGAATTAATGAAGGTTTTAGTAGACAGAGGGTGCGATGTTAATGCAGTGAAAGTTGGAAACTTGACTCCTGTCATGTATGCTGTGCCGGGTGGACATGTGGAAGTGTTCAGATTATTGACCTCTAAAGGTGGGGCTATCACTGACAGAGACTCTAATTCTTTGTCTACATTTGAGCACTGCTTTGTTGGTGGTCATGCCAGCAAACTGAACCAGCTCTGTGAGGCATGTGACATTAGGAGCAGTGGAGAAGGGCTGAGGGGTGCTTTAGCAACCTTGATCATGCAAGGTCTGGTTGATGCACACAAAGTGCTGTGTTTGTGTGCCATTCCTGGAGACAGTGTATTCCTGGAAGAACAGTTCATTGAGTTAATTGCTTCTGATGTTTTTACCATGCCAGCGGCTGTGAAATGTGCCAAGTACTATTTCTGCAGAGGTGAAGGTATTTCATTCCTTAACCAGCTCAGTATACCAGATGAGAATGCTTTGAACCCATTACGCATTTCACTGCTATCAATGAAATGCTTTGCGTTGGGATTTGCTCAGTTTTCAATTCAAATGGGTAGTAACGACCACAAATCATTCATCACCAAGCTCTTGTCCCACCGTGTGTTGAAGGAAACAGTCAATGAAGTCTTCCCAAATGGTCTAAGTCCTCTTGACTTAGCTCGGCAGTTTGAATTCCATGACATAGCTGCTTTGATTGAGGGGGCGGGTGGAGGTCCAGGAGTGTGGGCGAATGTACCCCAAGAAGTATTTCTGAGGTATCATAGTGAGATTTTCATGCTTTCTGCATCACTAAAGGTGTGTGATACTAACCAAGGTGGAGATGAGGTTGTGAAGAAGATATTGGGAGTGGTCATTAGTGAACAGATTGTGGACTCTACTATACTTGTAGATGAAGGAAGTCAATTGACGAATAAACAGGTCTGGACAGACGGGATTGTATCAGAACTGGGAGGAGCTCACCAGGTAAGTGTGCAGTGTTGTGTGTTGAGTGAAGGTGCTGTGTGGTGTGCTGTCTGGAGGAGGCAAGTGCTGCTCTCCTGTCGTGTGCTTGTGTTTGTGCTGCTTCCTTCTCCCTCTCTTAATTGTCTTCTTTCTTCCCCTTTTCTCCTCTCAGGCCTCCCTCCAGCTGCCCAGGCCCTCACTGTCCACTCGATGCAATGAAGAAACCAGCTTGTTTGGTCATGAAGCCAATCTGTCTATCCAGTTCAATGTAGCTGCATTGATCAAGGAGACAAGTGGTCTATTGTGTCCCAGCATACCACAGAATTTTGCCATTAAGCAACGTGTAGAGTTGGTTAAAGTGCTTGAGGCTTATCCAGTAATGAGGAATATCGTTTCTGAAGGTGAAGATGGCCGTAAGTTCATAGAGAGATATTTTTTTAGCATCCTTGGTAGGCGGATGGACAATGAAGTACAACTCTATGACAGTCAGTTGGTAAAGGAGCAGAAGTTGGGCCAGCGCCCTGACCTAAGGGATGTAGTCACACTTGTCCTACCTCACATCCAAGTGAGACACTGGAAGAGAGTTGGACTGGCTCTTGGCATGAAGAAAAGCACATTCGATGGTCTTGGGCAGTATTCAAATGACTATTCATGCTACTTGAAGACCCTGAGCTACTGGTTGGAGCACGGTAGCAGTGTGACCTGGAAGACCCTGTTGGATGTCTTGGATCACTTTGAGACAAAACACACTATTGATGAACTGACATACACGATTGTATCAGAACTGTCTGTGTTTCCCAGCATCCTCAAATCGCAGACAGTAGAGAGTGGGGTTCAAACTGATGAGGAGCAGGATGGTTTGTGGCATCCCAATGCAGCTACAGTTGGTGGTGATGTTGGGGCAGAGACAGATGACCATGAGTACAAGTCACTCTGGACTATGTTGATGGTGTAAATCAGCCTTTGATCAGCGTGAGTGGCATTGTCAAGAGAGCCACTATTGATACTTGTAGAAGAGGGATCAATGCTATGCTGAACCACCCCACTGGAGGCAGCATTCATTTTGGTATCCATGACGATGGCATCGTGGAGGTGGGGCTGGACCTTGAGCAGAACCATGTCATTGACCAGCTGAGAATGAAGGTTGGCGAGGTGCTAATGAACTTCTGGCCTCCAGTTGATTCATCCTTTGCACAAGTTGTACCAGTTAAGCTCAAGAATGACAAGCATGAGCTTACCGGCCGGTGGCGCTTTGACATTGTTGTGAAACCACACAAAACAGTTGTTCAGTATTCTCAAAAGGAAACTGCGTACTACCGTCAGGGACCCAGAAACGTGCGCATGACTCCTGCTGAGTTGGTGCGGAGAGTCAGATCTGAGCCTGCAGAGGCTCACCAGGTAAGTGTGCAGTGTTGTGTGTCGAGTGAAGGTGCTGAGTGGTGTGCTGTCTGGAGGAGACAAGTGTTGCTCTCCTGTCGTGTGCTTGTGTTTGTGCTGCCTCCTCTTTTCTTCCTTTTCCCCTCCTCCTCCTCTCTAATCCCTCTCCTTCTCCTAATTCCCTCCCCATCCTCTGTATCTCTTTTGTTTCCCTTATGCTCTCAGGTCTCTCCCCAGCTGGCCAGCTCCTCAAGGTCTCTTGTTCACATTGAGAGGACAGCAGAGTTGAGTTGGCCATTGGCAAAGCGGAGGAGGACATCAGATGAAGAAGGTACAAGGACTGTGCTCAGTTGGTGATCTATTTTCCCAAGTAATGTGTCATCACCTCTAATTGTTGCTCATCCTCCAGGTGTGCCTTGGCAGAGGAAGCGGTCCCCAGAGAGTGACACTCAAGACCATCCACCAGCTAAGACAGTAGCTAGATGTGATGTAACTGATAGTGGAAGAATTATAGAGGCTCTGAGTGTCCCCACTTCTGCTCCAGTTGTGAGTGGAGGAACAGTTGCTACAGAGAAGAGTCCACCCGTCTGTGAAGGTGAGCTGTGTGGAGTGTCTCCATACTTCTTGCCCTCATGGCTATCCTCTAAGGTGTATTGGGGCCTTGTACTAGCTCGGACTGTGCACTGGATTGTGTGTGGTTAAGGCTCTAACCAGCATACTATTATTTGTTCAAGCCTACCTAGGTCTCACGCATGCATTACTGGCTGCTTCACCACTTACATCTCTCTTGTGGTTCAGCCACACTTGCGCAGGTTGTTCAGAAACATGCTGAGAGGTTTCTCAAAGAAATGAACTGCAAAGCAATTGCAGCTGAGCTGAGAGCATTGGGGCTAGTTCCAGAGAGTGTTGAGAGTGACATCCATTGTTCAAAGAGTAGGGAGGAAGGTAACGCCGTCCTCTTGAACTATCTCAAAGAGGATGCAGATGAGGAAACGGTGACAGAAGTGTTCAGAATTGCTTCTGAGAAGACAAGCTACAAAAAGATGAACACGTTTGCTGCCTTCATGCTAAGGAAACTACAAGAAGGAGGTTTGTATTGGTGTATTCTGTACACACAGATATACGTATGGTGTAAGACACTGTCGGGTACACTGGCGTACATTGGACTTAGCTGGCATGGCTTCCTAAATCCAGCAAGCAAGCGCTTCAGTCATTGTCACTGTTCTGCCATCTTCCTATCGTGCCATACTACATTTATTTTATACCATGACCATTTCTATGTACCTTATTTGTCCGAATAGAGGCCCGAGCATCTATTTCCATCAAGAGGTTTTGTCCCAGCCTTTATTAAACTCTGTACAAAATGAACTAATTTTCTAGCCATGTTTACTATATAAAATCTGAGATAACACATGGCTGTCATCTATGTCTGCACGTGTTGAGCTCTTTCTAAAAAGCACAAGTCCTCAGAAGTTAGCAACATCAGAATTTGGTCTGATCTAGCGACACCCATCTCCCTTACAACGGCTTCATTCATGGCTCTTCTACGCTCACTTCAGACCTTTAGATGCAGGAAGAAGTACGTGGTGTGCTTTCTCTTGGACAACGCTACTGCTTAGGGGAGTCACCATGCGTTGCACTGTGTTTGATTTGTACCCAAAGCGCTGTTCTTTGACCATAATCGAACTATTTTCATTCTAATCCTTAGCTTTTCCCATGAGTGCTGTAACATACAAAGGCTTTCAAGCCTCCTTTTCATTTGGTAGATCTGCTGATGCTCGCCTGCTGCCTGTGACCTCGCACACAATTGTACCACTCCAATGCAGAAAAAGAAAACAGGCTGCCAAAATCTGCCGCAGTAAAGTACAGACAATGATCTCAACATCAGTCCTCACAGCGACCGCATATATGATGCTGTTCGGATTGCCTATGGCTTCCTTGCTCTCTTCTTCCACCTCCGGTGTGCGAAACTCTTTGCGAAACTCTAGTGTCCTCGTGCTGCTGTCAGTTGTGAACTCCATGCTGACGATACATCTATAGGCCTGGCACTTGTTAAGCAGGAAAACTATATGATTGCACAAATTTTGACGGAAGAAGTATTGGCGGATTGCTCTCAAAACCACCAATCCACCAAAATAAATTCCCCGCCAAACCTTCCTGCCATACAGTATGGGTTAATAATTAAGTTAATAATCAAGTTAGAATAGGCTGCGAACCCACTAATTTGAAATATTAAAGACCTTTGCTAAACCAGATTGTGCCTCTTTAAGTTATAGCACGAAACGATCTGTCTGGATAGTCTACCTGGTAACTGACAGACTCTTCTTTGTGAGATTCCGTCAGAGTATCAAACAGCTGAAAGTTGTTAGCCCATAGTAAATTTTGAATGTGAGGTTTAATACCACAAGACCAACAACAAAAGCAAGCTCTGCTCTAGTGTGTGTGCACACTAGAGTGGGGCTTGACTTGTCTCAATGCATGCAGGAATAAATTAATTTGTACATTTTCAATGTGTTGAGCTGTATGCACATGGCCGAAGTGTTTGACCCCTCACACATCCCTCCTTCCATTCCCCAGCTGTACATGTCCCACCACCTGGTGGAGCTGCTGGTGGACAAGTGACCAGTATACAGGATGTAACCCACACATCTGGTAAGGACATTGAATACAGTGACTTGTTGTTATCATAAGATGTTCACATTGTTGTGTTATATGACAGATGTGATAGAGGCCCTTGGGGGGAAAGCTGATTCAAAGTGGAGACATTTTGGCACTTTTCTTCGTTTTGAGCCCTCACTGATGGACACAATTCAGAGTGACAATAGCAAGAGTGTCACTGACTGCATGCTAGACCTGGTTACCAAGTGGGTGATGTACTCTGAAGGAAGTGGTGATCTCCCTCGCACATGGCAGACAGTGGTGGAGGCAGTGAGGAAATTGAAGGATAGGAAACTGGCAGAGGAATTGGCAAAGACGTATGGAGTGAGCAGTAAGTGAGCGAGCAGTTTTATGTGATATGTCTACTCTTGGTTTTTTGGTGTGTGTGTGTGTGTGTGTGTGTGTGTGTGTGTGTGTGTGTGTGTGTGTGTGTGTGTGTCTACTGACAGTAGTGTCGTGTACCACTGCATATCTCTTCTTCTCTCTACCATACGTAGGTGACTAAGTGGAGTGGTGGAGTCAGATGGCTACAACTCCACATCAGGTGACAGTCACATGACTGCATTTTCTCATGTTTGTACCTGTGGACTTCTCCCTCCGTCCACTCTTTGAGCCCTGCAATGTGTTCTCTGATTGAAGGTGTGTGTGTGTTTGTGTGTCCATGTCACACTGACAGTACTGTGTGTTATATCACTTCACGATCTCATCTCTTCTCCACTGTATGACTAAGTGGAGTGGAGGAGACAGCTGACTACCCGCTGTGTCAGCTGACAGTCATGTGAGAGAGAGTCCTCTTTCTGGAATAGAGTTTGCACTGCCTGGAATAGACAGGTTCTACTGTTCAGAAATGAACTCTCTAATGAGGGCACTGCCTGGAATAGACAGGTTCCACTGTTCAGAAATCACCTCTCTAATGAGGGCACTGCCTGGAATAGAAAGGTTCTACTGTTCAGAAATCATCTCTCTATTGAGGGCACTGCCTGGAATAGACAGGTTCCACTGTTCAGAAATCACCTCTCCATTGAGGGCACTGCCTGGAATAGATAGGTTCCAATGTTCAGAAATCACCTCTCTAATGAGGGCACTGCCTGGAATAGACAGGTTCCACTGTTCAGAAATCACCTCTCTATTGAGGGCACTGCCTGCTGTCCTACGTAACATCTAACCCACCACCGAAGGGGGTGGAGTCAGGAAAGAAGTGAGGTAAGATGGAGTGCATGGGGAATAGTGTGCGAGTTGATATTCACTTCATTGTTCTTTGCTATTGTATTGCATGTGAAGTGGAAGAGCTGTGAAGGGTGTGGTTGATTCTCACTCCACTCTCCTTCCCACAGAGCCTTGGTGTTGTGCTGTATGTGTTAGTGTGTGGAGCTGTTCCGTTTGATGGTCACAATCTGCACAGCCTCAAGGCCCGAGTGCTGGACGCTGAACTGTTGAACTGTTGAACAGCCAGAACTGTTGAACAGCCAGTTCAACAGTTAGGACTAGATGTGAACGAAGTGAAGAGGGTGAGCTGGAGTGTGGAAGGGAGAGTAGTAAAGTGAATGAAGGGGTTTGGAGGGAGAGTGTATGATGGTAGTAGGGGGTTTGTTGTCTGTATTGTATAATAGCCCTTTGTGCTGCCCTTCACTTTCTCTCCCTCTTGATCTTCACATAGGCTGTTGAGGATAAGATGTACGTACAATGACTTTGATGTTCATTGACTCCCAGTGGATGAGGAGGTCCCTCCTCCTCATCCAGGACCTGCCCCCAGTGGCACATCTTTAATTGGCATTCCCTATGTTGGACTCCTCCCCCTTTGGTCCCTGAAGGTGTGTGTGGTGTGTGACAGTGGTGTACTGGAGCAGTGTGTTCCCTTTCATTGACTCCGTTGTACTCACACCACCTCCATACCATTCCTCCCATGCCCAGTCCCCTCCCCATGCTGCTGGTCCTGCCCCTGACCTCCACTCCCAGCTAAGGCCATTCCAGGGTCTTGACCTCCAACACCAACTGCAGCAGCTCAACATTAGCCAGTGTAGTGGTGGAGACACTAGCCCAGCAGTGGTTGCCCCTCCCCTTCAAACACAGGTCCACCACGGATGTAGTGTGGTGGTGTCTAATGCAGTGACTAATGGGAACCCAGTGCATGGTCAGAGCAACATGGAGGCACCAGGTGAGTGTGTCAGAGGGCGTGTGTCTAGGGTGTGTGTGTGGATGTCCCTGGTGTGTGTCCGGCCTAGGTTGTGCATTAAGGTGTGTGTTGAGGGTTGTTGAGAGTGTGACAGACACAGTACTTTCCTAACACATTACTATTTACATACAGAGTGAAATGTAAGTAGTTTTGTCTTCTCTTAACCTCCTCACTATTATTCTCTTCTCCTCCCCAATCCTAGCAGCAGCAGCAGTCAATGAGCTCACCCAAACTTCCCAACCAGTTTTCTCCTGTTGTCAAGGATCCTAACAACACCCACCGCAAACTCCACTCGGAGCAGCCCAGGAGCATCCTCTGATGCTGTGAGACCAAACGCCATCAACCCAGCAAGTAGACTGGCAGACGCTCCCAATCTTGCTCAGCAGGCATCCTACATCCATCCACCACCTATTCTCTATGCAAGCCCTCCTGCAATGGCTACCGGTCAGTTTGTGAGTCTACTGCCCATACATGTCCAGTGTAGGCAGAGCAATTCGCGGTTTGTCAGAGAAGTCCATAGTAACTCTGACAATCCATGGCAATGCCAGGACTGTCACCACATCTCACTATTGTAGTATCCCGATAGTCAGAGATACCCTGATAGTCCCTGGACTACGTATTACGGATCATCACCTTTGTGCACCCCATCACCCCCTAGTCTGAGTATCCTTGGCCGTCAGTGATACTCTGACAGTCCCCGGACACCCATGGATGGTCAGCCATGTGTACTCTTTATCCCCTTGTCAGAGTATCCCTGACAGTCAGAGATACTCTGACAGTCCCCGGACACCCATGGATGGTCAGCCATGTGTACTCTTTACCCCCTTGTCAGAGTATCCCTGACAGTCAGAGATACTCTGACAGTCCCCGGACACCCATGGATGGTCAGCCATGTGTACTCTTTACCCCCTTGTCAGAGTATCCCTGACAGTCAGAGATACTCTGACAGTCCCCGGACAACCGCGGATGGTCAGCCATGTGTACTCTTTACCCCCTTGTCAGAGTATCCCTGACAGTCAGAGATACTCTGACTGTCCCCGGACAACCACGGATGGTCAGCCATGTGTACTCTTTACCCCCTTGTCAGAGTATCCCTGACAGTCAGTGATACTCTGACAGTCCCCGGACACCCATGGATGGTCAGCCATGTGTACTCTTTACCCCCTTGTCAGAGTATCCCTGACAGTCAGAGATACTCTGACAGTCCTCGGACAACCACGGATGGTCAGCCATGTATGCTCTTTACCCCCTTGTCAGAGTATCCCTGACAGTCAGTGCTACTCTGACAGTCCCCGGACAACCGTGGATGGTCAGCCATGTGTGCTCTTTACCCCCTTGTCAGAGTATCCCTGACAGTCAGAGATACTCTGACAGTCCCCGGACAACCGCGGATGGTCAGCCATGTGTACTCTTTACCCCCTTGTCAGAGTATCCCTGACAGTCAGAGATACTCTGACAGTCCCCGGACAACCGCGGATGGTCAGCCATGTGTACTCTTTACCCCCTTGTCAGAGTATCCCTGACAGTCAGAGATACTCTGACAGTCCCCGGACAACCACGGATGGTCAGCCATGTATACTCTTTACCCCCTTGTCAGAGTATCCCTGACAGTCAGAGATACTCTGACAGTCCCCGGACAACCGCGGATGGTCAGCCATGTGTACTCTTTACCCCCTTGTCAGAGTATCCCTGACAGTCAGAGATACTCTGACAGTCCCCGGACAACCGCGGATGGTCAGCCATGTGTACTCTTTACCCCCTTGTCAGAGTATCCCTGACAGTCAGAGATACTCTGACAGTCCCCGGACAACCGCGGATGGTCAGCCATGTATACTCTTTACCCCCTTGTCAGAGTATCCCTGACAGTCAGAGATACACTGACAGTCCCTGGACAACCACGGATGGTCAGCCATGTGTAATCTTTACCCCCCCCCCCTCCCTTGTCAGAGTATCCCTGACAGTCAGAGATACTCTGACAGTCCCCGGACAACCGCGGATGGTCAGCCATGTGTACTCTTTACCCCCTTGTCAGAGTATCCCTGACAGTCAGAGATACTCTGACAGTCCCCGGACAACCGCGGATGGTCAGCCATGTGTACTCTTTACCCCCCCTTGTCAGAGTATCCCTGACAGTCAGAGATACTCTGACAGTCCCCGGACAACCGCGGATGGTCAGCCATGTGTAATCTTTACCCCCCCCCCCCCCTCCCTTGTCAGAGTATCCCTGACAGTCAGAGATACTCTGACAGACCACAGAAACCATGAATGGTCAGATACGCTTATCCCTGACAGTCAGAGTGAGTCTGGCAATCCCCTCACTATATGCCGCAGATCGTCAGCCTTGTATTCAAAACTCCGCTGGATGTCATCAATTACCAACACCAGTCTAAAGTACTCTGTTATTAAGTAAGGGTCTAATCATAGTTTAGTATGATAGGCAGACTCATTAGGGATGTGATACAATCTGGTGCAGAATGTGCCTATTGTGAGGATCGCAATTATAAAGTATTCAGAAAAAGAAATGGTCCTCGTTCGTGTGCCATGTCATTCGAGAGTAACATAGCAGCCATGAAAATGTCTGCTTGCATATTTTTATGTCCACCTACAAGGATACAAGATAGGAAAGACAATATAGCTTGACAGCCATGTGGTGGTGGTCATGAGCTTTGCGCACATTATCTAGAGCGGAACATTTATATGGATCACACTTCTCCTTGCACCAGCCATCTGTGTGCCTTTGAAATGCATTTTATCAACAACGATCTAGAAATTTGCATCTGCCGAGATGTACTGCTTTGTGATCGCCATTTAGGATGCTCAGCAAATCTTTTGAGGTGGCAACCATCATCATAGCATACACACTCTGTAGAAGTTATATAGAGGGTGTGTAAAAATGTTTCCTCCAAAAACAAGGGCAAATGTAGGGATGGTGCAGTGTGTCTCTGAAGGGCATGGCAAACCAACTGGCGGAAAAACCGTAGAAACAAGGAGGAGGGCCGGTCCATGCAAAGAGGGGGGCCAGCCTGTCCACACAAAACCCATGCAGGTCATTAACATTCGCTGACTTTGAATACATTTGCACCATCCCTACATCTGGCAACATTTTGCCGTGCCTCCTAGCTACTACCGCACAACCATTCCAGCTATTCAGCTTCCCTTTTGCACCTACAGGTACAGTCTTACAATTCACCCATCTCTCTGCTTTGCTGTGCTCTATCTTTCCTTTCCACAAGGTTTATCCCTGCAAATTGAATACTACCCAATCTACTTTGCTGGGCTCTAGAATCTAGAACCTTTTACTCTTCCAGTTCGTTATGTGTTTCCATGTAAGTATCAGTTGCAGGCTCCATATTCTTTGGGTTTTTCCTCTCTTATGTAGCTATCTCGCTCTGAGTACACATGGCTGACCATCCGCGGTTGTCCGGGGACTGTCAGTGTATCTCTGACTGTCAGGGATACTCTGACAAGGGGGGGGGGGGGGGGGTAAAGAGTACACATGGCTGACCATCCACGGTTGTCCGGGGACTGTCAGAGTATCACTGACTGTCAGGGATACTCTGACAAGGGGGGGTAAAGAGTACACATGGCTGACCATCCGCGGTTGTCCGGGGACTGTCAGAGTATCTCTGACTGTCAGGGATACTCTGACAAGGGGGTAAAGAGTACACATGGCTGACCATCCGCGGTTGTCCGAGGACTGTCAGAGTATCTCTGACTGTCAGGGATACTCTGACAAGGGGGTAAAGAGCACACATGGCTGACCATCCGCGGCTGTCCGGGGACTGTCAGAGTATCTCTGACTGTCAGGGATACTCTGACAAGGGGGTAAAGAGCACACATGGCTGACCATCCGCGGTTGTTTGGGGACTGTCAGAGTATCTCTGACTGTCAGGGATACTCTGACAAGGGGGTAAAGAGTACACATGGCTGACCATCCGCGGCTGTCTGGGGACTGTCAGAGTATCTCTGACTGTCAGGGATACTCTGACAAGGGGGTAAAGAGTACACATGGCTGACCATCCGCGGCTGTCTGGGGACTGTCAGAGTATCTCTGACTGTCAGGGATAATCTGACAAGGGGGTAAAGAGTACACATGGCTGACCATCCGCAGCTGTCTGGGGACTGTCAGAGTATCTCTGACTGTCAGGGATACTCTGACAAGGGGGTAAAGAGTACACATGGCTGACCAACCGCGGTTGTCCGAGGACTGTCAGAGTATCTCTGACTGTCAGGGATACTCTGACAAGGGGGTAAAGAGCATACATGGCTGACCATCCGCGGTTGTCCGAGGACTGTCAGGGATACTCTGACAAGGGGGTAAAGAGTACACATGGCTGACCATTCTTGGTTGTTCGGGGACTGTCAGAGTATCTCTGACTGTCAGGGATACTCTGACAAGGGGGTAAAGAGCATACATGGCTGACCATCCGCGGTTGTCCGGGGACTGTCAGAGTATCTCTGACTGTCAGGGATACTCTGACAAGGGGGTAAAGAGCATACATGTCTGACCATCCGTGGTTGTCCGGGGACTGTCAGAGTAGCACTGACTGTCAGGGATACTCCAACAGGAGGTATAGAGTGTACATGGCTGACCATCCATGGCAGTCTAGGGATTGTCAGAGTAACCCTGACAGTTGTGGCATACTAGGGACAGGACGCGCCTACACTGGACATCCCTCCTACTGCCGGTAGTCCCAGCAGTGGTTGCCCCTCCCCTTCAAACACAGCTCCACCACGGATGTAGTGTGGTGGTGTCTAATGCAGTGACTAATGGGAACCCAGTGCATGGTCAGAGCAACATGGAGGCACCAGGTGGGTGTGTCAGGGGCGTGTCTAGGTAGACAGCACTACATGGTGTTCTTAGAGTGGTAGCCCCATATCTGCCAAAATGACTCTTAACACTCTTTAAGTAGATTGTTCATCCCTCCTCCCTCTCCTCCCCAGCCCCTCCCTCCACTGAGGCATATCTGTCTGCTGCTTGCAACCAGCTGGATGCTGTGCTGACTAACATCGGCCTCTCCCACCACCGTGTGTCCCCAAGCGAGAGCCGTTTCTGAGTAATGCATGCATTGCGAGTGCATGTGAGCAGCAGCGAAGCAATACACGGACTGGGGGATCTGGAAGTTATTCTAACTTCTGCGGATTTACAGTTTGAAGACGCACGTGCTTAATAAGGTAATGAACTGTGTGTGTGCATGCACACGATCTTGAGAGTTTAGCTAATATTTGTGTGACATAACTTTATTGTCATGGCCTATATGTAGATGTATGTATGTTCTGTTTACAGTAAGTCAAGTAAGTGGCCAAGCACATACGTGTTATGATGGGCTATGTTGAGCTGTTCATGTGACATTGCTACTGTATTGGGGGGGAGTGTGTGTGTGTGTGTGTGTGTGTGTGTGTGTGTGTGTGTGTGTGTGTGTGTGTGTGTGTGTGTGTGTGTGCGTGTGTGTGTGTGTGTGTGTATCACTGTACAAACCATGAATACCCTCGCTGCAACTCCTGGCCGCTGCCACTCTCCAGCATGTGTGGGAGCTGTCTTTGTTATACACTCAAATGTTCATAGGCAACAACACCGGACAATCCCAACTTGGGAAAGCTGTTACAAGAAGACTGCAGCTGACTGACTGGAGAAGTGCTGTTTACTTAACCTTTCAACACAAGTGACACATGCTACTCTCATGTAAACTCACCTCTCCATATATCCATGTTTGGGCCCAAAATTAATTGTGTTGTACAGGGAGGAGTGTGTGTGTGTGTGTGTGTGTGTGTGTGTGTGTGTGTGTGTGTGTGTGTGTGTGTGTGTGTGTGTGTGTGTGTGTGTGTGTGCTTGTGTAGCACAGCAGTAAATGCTAGTATTTGCAGTGTGTGTAGTATGATGCAATCTTACTATGAATAATTATACATTACACCATCCATTGCCCCACCCCTCCCTGCTCATATTGCCCCACCCCTCCTTGCTCATATTGCCCCACCCCTCCCTGCTCATAATGCCCCACCCCTCCCTCCTCATATTGCCCCACCCCTCCTTGCTCATATTGCCCCACCCCTCCCTGCTCATATTGCCCCACCCCTCCCTGCTCATATTGCCCCACCCCTCCTTGCTCATATTGCCCCACCCCTCCCTGCTCATATTGCCCCACCCCCTCCCTGCTCATATTGCCCCACCCCTCCCTGCTCATATTGCCCCACCCCTCCCTGCTCATATTGCCCCACCCCTCCCTGCTCATATTGCCCCGCCCCTCCCTTCTCGTATTGCCCCGCCCCTCCCTGTTCGTATTGCCCCGCCCCTCCCTGCTTATATTGCCCCACCCCTCCCTGCTCGTATTGCCCCGCCCCTCCCTGCTCATATTGCCCCACCCCTCCCTGCTCGTATTGCCCCGCCCCTCCCTGCTCATATTGCCCCACCCCTCCCTGCTCATATTGCCCCACCCCTCCCTGCTCATATTGCCCCGCCCCTCCCTGCTCATATTGCCCCACCTCTCCCTGCTCGTATTGCCCCGCCCCTCCCTGCTCATATTGCCCCACCCCTCCCTGCTCATAATGCCCCACCCCTCCCTGCTCATATTGCCCCGCCCCTCCCTGCTCCTGTTAACTGTAGGTCCACTGTCAGTTGTGAGCAGGTATTTGAGAGCCAGTCACAGAAGAAGACAGCCAAGACACTGCACACATTCTGCATCACCTCACTAATGAGACTGCACACTCATCACATGTCTCATGTGGTCAGAGACACTTTTAGCTAGTCATCTCAGCCACCTTTCTTTATAGCAGTCAGCTGGACATACTATGTGTATGCTTGAGGAGATATCTTTGGTGGTTTTAGGGCTTCTAGTCCAGATTGACTTATAATTAAGCTTTGCACGTTCTCTTGATCGTGTGAATTCCAAATCCAGTATAAATTGCGTGCACGGGATCAAGAGTGCACGTGAGCAGATCCTAATTCGGAGAGTGACGTCAGGGGGACCTAAAAGATAAAGGAGACGTATTGAAACCGACCTCTTTATTTGCTACCGAGGACAGATCGGTCTCTTGGGTTTTAAGTTTTGGTGTATGACTGAACACAATAGAGCTACTTCTAGGTCCATCTTCTTTGTGCACGCGAGGACGTGATAGAACGAGCGACAGTTGAACCTGATCGCAGCACAGTCTCTGCTGAAAGCGGTGTCCGACCTTGCGCCCTCGCGCTCAGCTAGCCATAGACAGTGGATCAGTTGAATGTGATCTGGGTAAGTGTGTCGTGGTGATGGGTGATGGAGGTGGGACGAGTGACGAGTTGGTGGACCTGGGCTGGGATGGGAACCCCATTACTGCGCCCCATAGCACTGCGAAGTTCATTCACACCACCTCACAGACAGTGGACCTTACAACTGAACACATCTCATGTGGGAGTGACTAGTGTTACATATATAGCTACTTGGCAGATTTGCTCCCCGGAGGGATCGAATTCAAAGCATTGTAGCTAGCTGAGTCAGATTGCTGCAATTCGTATGTAGCCTGCCAATTATCAGCCGCTGTAGGCTGTATCTCAGCCATGCAGTGTCCACAGAACGTCCTATAAACTTCATATTGTATTGACAGCGAGAGGTGAAATCTCGTGCTCCTTTTTAGTTTTGTGTGACGGTGGAGGAGAAATTGAATCAACTGACTTTGCAGATATGACCATAATAATTTATTATGGTACAATGACGTAATCGGAAGTATCCTGTGACAACTCCAACAACTTATAACTACTGTCACCTCTACAACAACTTTGGAGGGTTGTTTTGTAGCTGTCATGCTCAATCCACAGTTCTGTCATTGTGGTCGTGTCTGTTAACATCATTTTGAAGTAGAGTCAAACCAGTAGATGCTGTTATAACTGATTACTTGCCTATAGCTACCAACTTTCACTTTATTTTCATACTTCCTTCTTGTCTCAGCTTTAGGGAGGTGCCTTATGCTTAAGTTTGGATTGTCCTGAAGACCTGGAAGACCTGTCCAACTGTAGTCAATTGCGACCTGCAGCATTCAACAGTTAGTAGACTACACGCATACATGCCCACCTCAATCACATTCATGTGTGACTGCAAACCTCTTTCACTATATGTGAGTGGATTAGACAAAAGGGGCCACTTGTCGCTATGTATGAAGTGTCACTACAGGCGAAAACATGCAACCGTGTGATGTTTTGAGTAAATTCGTTTTTTGCATCTTTCTTACCAGCGGTATTGTCCCAACACCCTGGCCAAGTTTGAAACCCGTAGTCCTGTCCGGCGCTTCAAACCAGGAAGTATTGTTACGCCATCGCCATGTTTAACGATATAACAACGGAAGGGTTACAGGCATTTTCTCATAATTGCACTGGGCATATTTTCGTACTTTGAGCGAGCATATCTCGGGAACGGGAGCAGCTATTGAAGCAAACAAAGTGCAACGAAGAGCTCATCTACTGTGTGTCCATCCAGTACCACTAACTCAATCGACAAATAGCGACAAGTGTGCCCTTTTGTCAAATCTGCTCACCTATATCTCTGTGAGGCTAGGTTCTTTCATGATAAGCTATAGAACTTATCACGACTGTAGACCTCGGGCAACACTGTGTTTTGTCTATTTGAGCATGACGGCCACACAGACCAAATAGCAAATGTCTATAAACATGTATACACAGGAAAAGTGAATGCTAAACCCTAACCAAATGATATTTCACTCAATTGCATATAGTTGGCACACTGCAACATGGCAGCTAGTTCTTATCAGACATCACGCTTGTGACGCCTATTTAAGAATATGCCCAATAAAAATGGCTACTCCGTCCTTAATGTATTAGTGTGCTTTGGTGAAACTAGCAAAATGGTGACGGTGAAGAACAATAGAAGGATAGGCTTCATTTGATGTATTGAAGATGGCAGTGCACCCAAAGCCAGCCTGGAGTGCACATGAGAGAAAAGCGTCATAGGCTGCTCTTACCCCATTTGTGTTTCGTATTCTCCTCCTCCTTCCTACTGAATTTTTGCGTTCTCCTAGCACACGACACAGGACACCTGTACACCTAAATAGTGCATGAGGATTTACATACGCACCTAGGTCAAGGAATAGCATCTAAGTACCAGTGGCAATCCAATAAGTAGAGCGTTGGAGCAAGTTTTACCATGTCTCATACCATGTTGGCCGGCTATCATTATTATTGAACTCATAGTGCCAACTTGCATAAGACAACGGGAAGACCATGTTTGAAATTGTTGTAGTTATGAAGTCAGAGTGAAGAAGAGCCTCACACACAATGGGCAAAAGTGGGTTCACTTAAACCCCTTTCACATGGACCGGTTAATCCGCATTGAAACCCAGATAAATGTGGGTTTCTGCATTCACACGGCGATCAAATACCGGATCCGAATCCGGGTTAAAAACCTGCTGGCGAGGTAGTTTTAAATCCGCATTATACGGTGAATCCGGGGGTTGATTGCGTTAACACACGTTAAACAGCGTTTAGCGAAATGTTGCACGACTGAAGTCGTGATCACTTCAACCAGGAACGATATTTTGAAAGAATGCCAATTTCCTGTGCTCAACCCACATTGACCTGTTCACTCTCGTACCTGGAAAAAGGCGTCGCGCACTCGCTAAACTTGCGCAGACCAGCATTTGCCGCTACAGCCCCACTACCGCATAGAGTGTGTTCTGTACTGCCGTTGTCTGTCGTCCTCTAGCTTGCTGCCTCCTCCCTCTCCTTGCGCATGGCCAAAACAACACCAGGATTAAAAGCAGCTCTTTGAACGCCGGAAATTACCAGCAGCGAAAATCGTCCGTGTGAACACAAACCGGATCTAAACTGGATGCGGATCTGGTTCATAAATCCGGAATAATGGTCCGTGTGAAAGGGGTATTAGGGTCACGGTGGGAGTGAAAGACAGGCAGGATTGGAAGGGCTGATCCCCCAATGTCACAAGAACTTAGTTACCACAAATCCTGTGCCTATTACAGTGCTGCTCGTGTCTCCCAGGACATGCTTCATACGTATGTACTCAACTATCCTCTTTTCTATTAATTTTGTGCCATTTCACTATATAGTTCTTAGGGGCTGCCGCAGGCTGCCCCTATATTGTTTTCAAATTGACATTTTCGTATGGCTTCATGTTACGAATATATATACCGTATGGCCGGAAATTTTGGCGGGGAATTTATTTTGGCAGATTGGCGGTTTAGAGAGCAATCCACCAATATTTCTTCCGCCAAAATTTGTGCAATCATATAGTTTACCCGCTTAACAAGCCTGGTTGCGCCACGCCTATAGATTAATCGTCAGCATTAAGTTCACAACTGACAGCAGCGCAAGGACACCACATTTCCAAAGAGTTTTGCACACGGGAGGTGGAAGAAGAGCACGAGGAAGCCAAAGGCAATCCGAACGGCGTCGTATATGCAGTCGCTGTGAAGACTGACGTTGAGATCATTGTCGGTAACTTATTGCGGCAGATATCGGCAGCCTGTTCTCTGTTTCTGCATTGGAGCGGTACAATTGTGTGCAAAGTCACAGGCTTGGGGCGAGCGTCAGCAGATCTGCCAAAAGGAAGCTTAAAAGCCTTTGTACGTTGCAGCATTCCTGGGAAAAGCTAAGAATTGGAACGAAAACGATCCGATTATGGTCAAACAACAGCGCGTGTACTCCTCAGAGACTCTTCAGCAATCTAGCTCTGTTCGCCCGGATTAGCCATTTTGCTATGAATATCATTATGGCACAGGCTTTGCCAAACCGCCAAAGCAAATTCCGCCAAATGCAGAAATTTCAGCAATCCGCCAAAATAAATTCCCGCCAAAATTTCCGGCCATACGGTATATATAATACGCGAAGGTACGGTTGTACCCCAATGCTTACATTTTTATTGGATGTATTGAATGAAGTATTGGGTATAAGGAATTTATATTGTACGTCATTTTATTCGGCCAGAAGTGGACTGTGTGTGAGACCAAGGGACTTTGAAAACCGGCTTCCAAACGTCGTCTAAGCGAACTTTGGATGTCCTCTTCCGTCGCTAATTGTGGAACAAACTCTTACAGCACTTCTGGCCGATGAGCAAAGAGACAGTTTCAAGACAGCACCCAACAGGTCATCGACTTCGTCCCGTGCCTTCTTTGATAATGGCTGCACCCGCCTAAGAAGACTTCCTTCCGCCGCCTGGAACACATGTCAGGAGTAACTTAGAAACTGGTGAACGCCGTGATATGTACACGCTAACATTTTTGAACCGTCTGTAGCATTGAAAAGCTTAGCGCGCACAGTTGCCCTTCTAAATGCTCTTCAGAACCTGGCCCACGCGTACTGCGCTGTAGCAAACGTACATAGCTTTTGCCATCACAGACCACTAGCTACTCTGGCGACTGTGGGTTCTGTGACTGTGGTGCATTATGTTTCTGTAAATACTCATTGTAAATGCATGTGCTGTCATGTGTCTGTCTGTGCTAGAGATTTCTCTGTGCTTGTATGTGTGTGTGTGTGTGCATGCGTGTGTGTGTGTTTGTGTGTGTGTGTGTGTGTGTGTGTGTGTGTGTGTGTGTGTGTGTGTGTGTGTCATGTGTGTCTGGTGACATTGGTGAGTGTGCTGAGGTAAATGAGGTGTATGACACAATGTCATGTTTACATGTATCTACCCCAAGTGACAGAGCAGCGAAGGGAAGCAAGTAATTCGAGTTGGGGCAGCAGCACCACGAGTTTTTTTAACTCAAAGTACTTGTTCATTTCTGTTTCTCGGCAACCCATGCGTTGTTTTGTACATACGTATATGAACACAAGTTCAGGTGTGTGTGTGTGTGTGTGTGTGTGTTCATGTAACAAGTCTATCACACCATACATGAGAAACTTCCTATAAATGGGACAAGTGGACCAAACACCTGCTTCAGCTACTTGGCAGTAGATTTCCCCTAAACAGGTGATATTGCACAGTAGAATGAAGTGAGGGCTTCTCAGCTGGCTCAGGCATCAGAAAGGGTTGGTTCTCTAATACCAGCTTCACAACAGGGTTGAAAACCTTGCCGACGTTTCGACCAGATGCTCTGGTCATCTTCGCCCTGAAGAAAACCAGAGCATCTGGTCGAAACGTTGGCAAGGTTTTCAACCCTGTTGTGAAGCTGGTATTAGAGAACCAACCCTTTCTGATGCACAGTAGAACTTTCCAATTTTGTTCTCAAGACTGGGTGTGACAGTCAGTACTAACCACTACTATTAGTTCTGCCATTTTGCATGATCACCAGGTGGTGACAATTCTCATTCAAATAGAACAGGGCTGGAATTAGAAGGAATGCCTCAACTGTATTCTTATGACTATAGATGAGAATAGTATAAGTGTTTCCATAACAAGAACCATTATATGTCCAAGTGAACAGACAGCACACCATGCTATTGACTTGTACTTACCTTTGGTGAGATGCTCCTCTAAGCAGCAGCACTCCAGCCACTGAGACAAGCTATTACATAGATCACAAACACTTTCATCGGCTGTGACCACATCTCTGAACCTCCTGTGTACTGTCTGGTATTGCAGACGATGGCCATTTACACATTGCAATATTGGGGAATGTACAGACAAGCATGTGTCAGCAAATTAATGATGACGGCCCTCAATTTGACATTTGAGTGGGGTTTACTCACAATTCTTATTTGATGTTTGAAATTGCAGTAATCCTAAATAGTCTCAGGCGCATTAAGACCTGGCACCCAGCTGCTGCGCTTCCTGTGAAAGTTACGCCCTTTGTTTACATAACACGGACCGCTATGTAAACGAATATAATAAAACTTCCTGTTCGCGTGACCTGTATGTACAGTTAACATACACAGTCACGTGAAAACTTTACGTAGAAATGGCGGCTTTTAGTCCTACGTAGCTTTCTTCGGAAGTGTGTCTGGCGCGCATAGGAGGAAGGCCGTGCAGGGAGCCGTTCGAACTCTTTAGCGGTAGGAAGTAATGTATGAGGGATTTTTGACCACGGTGCTTGTTTCCAGAGACTCTGATGGTAAAGTTACACGCTGTTTTGTACTTGAAAAGTACTTCCGTTTGGAGCCAAAATGGCAATAACTCGGCGTAGGCGAATCGCAGAGAGAAGCACTATGGTCAGATGATAGAACACAGTGAGTTGGTGCGGAAAATGCAAAATTGATATGCCGGTGAAGTAGCCTTCCTATGCGCGTTTTCCGTTTTTATTCGAAAAACGGGTACAAGAATGCGGAGCTTTTTGGGGTAAAGACTTCTCCACGTCTTCACAATTTTCTACACAATCATCACTATACCATTCATCTACTGTCAGAAAGAAGAAGATAAGCAAAGCCAGTCTGCAGAAGCAAAAACGAGCACTTTCCAGAGCATGCTAAATTATTGCACAATACCTTGGTACCTGTCCTTAATACACCTGAGGTTGACTGTAACACATGCATCCATGGTCATGTGTTCTGAATATCACCCGTTATGTTCATGGAACATTTCAATCCTACCTCACTTGAGAATCCTTTACCCTTATTTCTCTTGCTCTGTAAAGAGACTTACAAACTGTACAGATGGACCAATCACCTGCTGCAACTGCTGTGCGATTGGCTGTCATCAAATGTGCATTAATTAGAGCTGTCAGAACTGGTGACACAGAAACTCTTGTAGACCTGTTAGACAGAGGTGTCCCAATTGACACTAAGGATGATGAGGGGAAGTGTTTATTGCATTGTGCAGCATTGGGTGGTCATGTGACCACAGTGAGGCTTCTCATCAGGAGGGAATGTGATGTAGACTCCGTTGATGGTAGAGGGCTCACTCCACTGCACAGGGCTGCTGCAATGAGACAGACAAAGGCTGTTCGAGAACTTATACGAATGGGAGCAACCAAGTCTGTGGTTGCTGGTAATTGTGGTACTCCACTTCATCGAGCAGCCATTAAGGGACATGTGGAAACTGTTGAAGCCATGTTGGTAGAAGGGTGTCCTATTGATGTAGTGGGCAGTAATGGGGGCACTGTTCTACATTTTGCAGCTAAAGGTGGCCATGTTGAAGTAGTAAGAAAGCTAGTGGGCAGAGGGTGTGATGTGAATGCAGTGAAAGCAAATGGCTGTACTCCCCTCCACTCTGCTGGTGCTTGTGGTAGAACAGAAGCAGTTCATGAGCTAATCAAACTTGGTGCAACCAAGTCAGTGGTTGCTGGTAATTGTGGTACTCCACTTCATCAAGCAGCCCTTAAAGGACATGTAGAGACTGTTGAAGCTATGTTGGTAGAAAGGTGTCCTATTGATGCAGTGGACAGTAATGAGGAGACTGTTCTACATTTTGCAGCTAAAGGTGGCCATGTTGAAGTAGTGAGAAAGCTAGTAGGCAGAGGGTGTGATGTGAATGCAGTTTCAGCAAATGGCTGTACTCCCCTCCACTCTGCTGCTGCTTGTGGTAGAACAGAAGCAGTTTGTGAACTAATCGAAGTTGGTGCAACCAAGTCAGTGGTTGCTGGTAATTGTGGTACTCCACTTCATCGAGCAGCCATTAAGGGACATGTGGCGACAGTTGAAGCCATGTTGGCGGAAGGGTGTCCTATTGATGTAGTGGGCAGTAATGGGGGCACTGTTCTACATTTTGCAGCTAAAGGTGGCCATGTTGAAGTAGTGAGAAAGCTAGTGGGCAGAGGGTGTGATGTGAATGCAGTGAAAGCAAATGGCTGTACTCCCCTCCACTCTGCTGGTGCTCGTGGTAGAACAGAAGCAGTTCATGAGCTAATCAAACTTGGTGCAACCAAGTCAGTGGTTGCTGGTAATTGTGGTACTCCACTTCATCAAGCAGCCCTTAAAGGACATGTAGAGACTGTTGAAGCTATGTTGGTAGAAAGGTGTCCTATTGATGCAGTGGACAGTAATGAGGAGACTGTTCTACATTTTGCAGCTAAAGGTGGCCATGTTGAAGTAGTGAGAAAGCTAGTAGGCAGAGGGTGTGATGTGAATGCAGTTTCAGCAAATGGCTGTACTCCCCTCCACTCTGCTGGTGCTCGTGGTAGAACAGAAGCAGTTCATGAGCTAATCAAACTTGGTGCAACCAAGTCAGTGGTTGCTGGTAATTGTGGTACTCCACTTCATCAAGCAGCCCTTAAAGGACATGTAGAGACTGTTGAAGCTATGTTGGCAGAAGGGTGTCCTATTGATGTAGTGGGCAGTAATGGGGGCACTGTTCTACATTTTGCAGCTAAAGGTGGCCATGTTGAAGTAGTGAGAAAGCTAGTGGGCAGAGGGTGTGATGTGAATGCAGTTTCAGCAAATGGCTGTACTCCCCTCCACTCTGCTGGTGCTCGTGGTAGAACAGAAGCAGTTCATGAGCTAATCAAACTTGGTGCAACCAAGTCAGTGGTTGCTGGTAATTGTGGTACTCCACTTCATCAAGCAGCCCTTAAAGGACATGTAGAGACTGTTGAAGCTATGTTGGTAGAAAGGTGTCCTATTGATGCAGTGGACAGTAATGAGGAGACTGTTCTACATTTTGCAGCTAAAGGTGGTCATGTTGAAGTAATGAGGGTTTTCGTAGACAGAGGGTGTGACATGAATGCAGTTTCAGCAAATGGCTGTACTCCCCTCCACTCAGCTGCTGCTTGTGGTAGAACAACTGCAGTTAGTGAACTAATCAAACTTGGTGCAACCACATCAGTGGTTGCTGGGGAGAATGGAACTCCACTTCATCAAGCAGCCCTTAATGGACATGTGAAGACTGTTGTGGCCATGTTAGAGAACGGGTGTCTAATTAATGTAGTGGATAGCGATAAGTCCACAGTTCTGCATTTTGCAGCTAAAGGTGGTTGTGTTGAAACAGTGAGGGAGTTAGTCAACAGAGGGTGTGATGTGAATGCACCAGATGATGTTGGCTGTACTCCCCTCCACTCTGCTGCTGCTACTGGTAGAGCAGAAGCAGTTATTGAACTAATCAGACTTGGTGCAACCAAGTCAGTGGTTGCTGGAGAATATGGTACTCCACTTCATCAAGCAGCCATTATGGGACATGTAGAGACTGTTGAAGCTATGTTGGCGGAAGGGTGTCCTATTGATGTAGTGGACAGTGATCGGTCTACTGTTCTGCATTATGCAGCTGAAGAAGGCTATGTTGAAGTAGTGAGGAAGTTGGTAGACAGAGGGTGTGATGTGAATGCACCAGATGATGATGGCCGTACTCCCCTCCATGCTGCTGCTGCTACTGGTAGAGCAGAAGCAGTTATTGAACTAATCAGACTTGGTGCAACCAAGTCAGTGGTTGCTGGAGAATATGGTACTCCACTTCATCAAGCAGCCATTATGGGACATGTAGAGACTGTTGAAGCTATGTTGGCGGAAGGGTGTCCTATTGATGTAGTGGACAGTGATCGGTCTACTGTTCTGCATTATGCAGCTGAAGAAGGCTATGTTGAAGTAGTGAGGAAGTTGGTAGACAGAGGGTGTGATGTGAATGCACCAGATGATGATGGCCGTACTCCCCTCCATGGTGCTGCTGCTACTGGTAGAGCAGAAGCAGTTATTGAACTAATCAGACTTGGTGCAACCAAGTCAGTGGTTGCTGGAGAATATGGTACTCCACTTCATCAAGCAGCCATTATGGGACATGTAGAGACTGTTGAAGCTATGTTGGCGGAAGGGTGTCCTATTGATGTAGTGGACAGTGATCGGTCTACTGTTCTGCATTATGCAGCTGAAGAAGGCTATGTTGAAGTAGTGAGGAAGTTGGTAGACAGAGGGTGTGATGTGGATGCAACAGATGCAGATGGCTGTACTCCCCTCCATGATGCTGCTGCTACTGGTGAAACACGAGCAGTTTGTAAGCTACTTTCATCAGGTGCAACCAAGTCAGTGGTTGCTGGAATGTATGGTACACCTTTGCATCAAGCAGTAGCAAATGGACATACAGAGACAGTTCAAGTCCTGTTAGAGGAAGAAATTTGTGAATCTGATTTGGCCAATCATGGCACTATACCTTCAAAACCAGAGTTAGCTCAACGTAGTGTCATTAACACATGTAATTCATTCGGTCAAACTCCTGTTATGTGGGCAGTAAGGTATGGACAGGTGGAAGTCTTTAAATTGCTGACTTCCAAAGGTGGGTTTATCACTGACAAGGACACTCATTCTGTGTCTACATTTGAGCAATGCTTTGTTGGTGGTCATGCCAGCAAATTGAGCCAGTTCTGTGAGGCATGTGGCATTGGGAGCAGTGGAGAAGGGCTGAGGGGTGCTTTAGCAACCTTGATCAGTAAAAATCTGGTCGATGCACGCAAAGTGCTGTGTTTGTGTGCCATTTCTGGAGACAGTGTATTCCTAGAAGAGCAATTTATCCAAACAGTTGCTTCTGATGCTTGTGCCATGCCAGGAGCAGTGAAATGTGCCAAGTACTATTTCAGCAAACTTCAAGGTGTTCCATTCATTGAAGAGCTCAGTATACCAGATGAGAATGCCTTGAACCCATTACATATCTCACTGCTATCATTGAAATGTTTTGAGATGGGATTCGCTGTAAACATAGATCAAGATGGTACCAGCAACCACACTTTGTTCATCACCAAGCTGTTGTCCCACCCTGTGTTGAAGGAAACAGTCAATGAACACTTCCCAAATGGTCTAAGTCCTCTTGACCTAGCTCGGCAGTTTGAACTTCACAGCATAGTTGCACTGATTGAGGGGGCAGGTGGACGTCCAGGAGTGTGGGCGAACATACCACATGAAATTGAAGATAAGCATCCTCAGGCACTGCCTCAGCTGAAAGAGGCTTATGCTTCCATCAAGGCTATTGCTGATGATGGTGAGTATGGTAAGGAGTTCATCACAAGAGTGTTTTCAAGCATTCTTGGTGGACAGCCTGTGTACAGTGTAAGGTATGCAGCTGATGACAGTCAGTTGGTGAAGGAGCAGGTCTTGGGCCAGCGTCCTGACCTTGGGGATGTAGTCACGCATGTCCTACCTCACATCCAAGTGAGACACTGGAAGAGAGTTGGACTGGCTCTTGGCATGAAGAAGAGCACACTCGATGGTCTTGGGCAACAATTCCCAAATGACGACGATCGATATCTGGAGACCCTGAGCTACTGGTTGGAGCACGGTAGCAGTGTGACCTGGAAGACCCTGTTAGATGTCTTGGGTCACTTTGAGACTAAACACACTATTGATGAACTGACAGACAAGATTGTATCAGAACTGGGAGGAGCTCACCAGGTAAGTGTGCGGTGTTGTGTGTGAGTGAAGGTGCTGTGTGGTGTGCTGTCTGGAGGAGGCAAGTGCTGCTCTCCTGTCATGTGTGCTTGTGTTTGTACTGCCTCCACCTCCTCCTCTCAGATGGTAACTGTGAGTGGTCCCTTCAGACCTGTCACCAGTTCTGCTCCAGTTGTGAGTGTAGAAGCAGTTGCTACAAAGAAGAGTCTACCCATCTGTGAAGGTGAGCTGTGTGGAGTGTCTTCTCCTTCAGTGAGGCTGGGATGGAATACTATTCTCTAAGGAGTGTTGTGTGGAATCACCAGTTATGAGTATGTGCCCCTCCTCCCCACAGTCTCCCTCCTCTGCTCCAAGCCCACCATGTTGGAGCTGTTTGACCACGTGGTCCTCCGTGTGGCTGCCCGCTGGTACCACTTTGGTCTTGCCCTTGGAGTGGAGGACTACCTTCTGGAGGACATCAAGGCCACTGAGAGGGGTGAGGTGGAGGCCTGCTGCACTGACATGCTCAAGCGCTGGCTCAGAGGGGAGCGGGCCACAGGAGGGAAGGAGCGTAGCTGGTCTACTGTGTTGGGAGCAGTTCAGAGGTGCCTCGGACGGGAGGCAGCTTCACGCATTGCTGGAGCACTGCAGTCAGCATAGTGAGTTGGGTTGTTTGTGCCAACAGGTGGAGGTGGAATGGAATGAGTAATCTTTTTGTTGTCCTTTACATCAGGTCTCCCTCCTACTCATCATGATGACCCACCCCCTTGGCCACACCCTCTTACTACCCCACCCCCTTGACCACACCCTCTTACTACCCCACCCCCTTGAACCCTCCTTCTGACAACCCCATCCACCTCAACCACTCCCTCTGATGCCCCAAACTCTTGTGTCAGCTGAACCCTCCCTCTGAGAAACCCTTATAGAGCTTTCCACCTTTAGACATATCACACTCCTGTGTCAGCTGACAGTCACATGACTGCACCCTTATGTTCCCATGTGTCTACCTGTGGACTCCTGCCCCCACTCTGTCGAGTCCTCCAGTGGTCTTCACTGAAGGTGTGTGTGTTTGAGTGTGTATGTGTGTGTTTGTGTGACATGTGCACACATGAGATGAACTGCTCCGTGATGATCCTTCCACTTCTTCACTGTAGATGACTGAGTAGACTGAGGCAGTTGAAGCAACCAATAGATGTGCCCCTAACACCATTTCTATTAACTCAACTGTTTGATGACCCCACCCCCTTGGCGACTCCCTCAGCTGATCCAAATTCATTGGATGAGGATACCCCTCATCCTCATCCTGGGCCCGCCCCCAATGACTCAACTTGTTCACAGTCCTTGTTTTGAGACTCTCCTGTGGACTCCTCCCCGTTTGGTCCTTAAAGGTGTGTGTGGTGTGTGACAGTGGTGTACTGGAGCAGTGTGTTCCCTTTCATTGACTCCCTTGTACTCACACCACCTCCATACCATTCCTCCCATGCCCAGTCCCCTCCCCATACTGCTGGTCCTGCCCCTGATCTCCACTCCCAGCTAAGGCCATTCCAGGGTCTTGACCTCCAACACCAACTGCAGCAGCTCAACATTAGCCAGTGTAGTGGTGGAGACACTAGCCCAGCAGTGGTTGCCCCTCCCCTTCAAGCACAGCTCCACCACGGATGTAGTGTGGTGGTGTCTAATGCAGTGACTAATGGGAACCCAGTGCATGGTCAGAGCAACATGGAGGCACCAGGTAGGTGTGTCAGGGGCGTGTCTAGGGTCTGTGTGGGATGTCTCTGTGGTGTGTCTGGCCTAGGCATCAAGGTGTGTGTTGAGGTGTGTGTGTGTGTGTGTGTGTGTGTGTGTGTGTGTGTGTGTGTGTGCATGAATGTGAATGTGAATGTGAATGTGAACGTGAATGTGAAAGTGAATGCTAATGTGCCACAACAGCACTGGACAGGTGTCTAGTTACAGTCATAGCCCCATCTGTATCATCTTGACTCTACAACACTCTTTAAGCAGGTTACCCACTTCCCCCTCCTCCCTCTCCTTCCCAGCCCCTCCCTCCACTGAGGCATATCCGGGCATCAGCAGCTTGCAACCAGCTGGATGCTGCTTGTGTTCCTCATTCAGTATCAATTTCAGAATACTAGAGCTCAACTGTGTAGCTTCATTACAGGAGCATCATTGAAATCAAAGCAATTAACATTTACACTGTATATAGGACGGATTTGCATTGACCAGGGGCCAGTTACTGTACTTTGTGAATATATCTGGACGGCACACACTGTGTGCGAGCATCATTGAAATCGAAGTAATAAACACTGTAGAACGTTTTTCTGTGGATTTGACAGACTAAAGAGGAAGAAGTAAGGTATGAAGCAGTTAACTGTGTAATATAGCATAGCTACAGGGACATGATCCTTAGAATGTGTGCGTGTAAGGATATGTGCATGGTGCATGTATCTAGCTACGTACTCTGAAGATAGTCTCGCGCGCCAGCCCCTATTTCCCTTATTGCACAATCGCGGAGAAATATGGTCTGGTCAGACTTGACATGTTCTTGGGATCTCTACTGGAATTTGAGTAGACCAATCAGATTGCAGGAAAGGTGTTTGCAGTTAACGATCTCCTTTGATCTTGGACAAGGGAGCATGCTGCTCTTCAGAAAGAAGGTTTTCCACCTCTTCAGGGAGTTGTGTACTCCTGATTCTGGGTTCGGCGTGTTGGAGTGAGTCCATAAAGAGCAGTGAGACGGAAATAGGTACTTTAGCCCAGTGACAGAGCTGCGCGTCGGCTAGAGAGTTACAGTGTAGTGAGACGCGGCTCCAACTAGCTGCAACTTCGACTATTCGCTCGTTGAGGATGCATCCCAGTATATTGTGACCCTTTGGCAGACAAGCAGCTCTCTCACTTACGTGTACCGTCCAGTTTGACTACTCCAACAGCCACACATGACACCTGACAACTTTGTGTACTGGCGAAATTGACAGCAATATCATCGAACGCTTCTTCCCTACAACGCTGAGTAGTTCACAGTGTTCACTGTGGCTGCTTCTGGTCCTTCTGGCCGTATAATTCAAAGCTGTAAAGTGGCTTTAATGACATCACACATTTCGCACATTCCATGGCGACCCAGGAACCGGTCAAGTCTAACCAGACCCATTTCTCTGCGATTGCACAATAAGGGAACTAGGGGCTGGCGCGCGAGACTACTCTGAAGATAACATATTGTATAGGCGTATGGATAGCTATATTGTATATGTACTGGTGTTCTACGTCTGTTCGTGGCAGTACTTGTGGCAGATTGACCTGTTTGTTGAATGCCATGTGCCATATCTGCATTGGATACAGTGTAAGTTTGGAATTTGTCTTAATCAAGAAGTGAAAAGTGCCATTGTACTAGTGTTGGCCACTGAATATGCCCCACCCCCTCCGTCCCAGGCTGTTAATATCACTAGTAGTATCGCAGCCACACTCAACTCGGTATCAAAGAGGCTGGGGCAGTCATGTTCAAACAGTCTTCCTCTGCCCTTGGCCCTGCAGCTAAAAGGGGCAGCCTTGTAAAGCATGACTGTAAAAGCTTAGTCTAGCTGCTAACCCCTACTTTGTCATATCTCGTGTGGAGGTGGAAGAATAGTAGGGTCTAGCAGAATATGTAAATTCCACACCTCTCAGTGACCAATGGATTGCTGCTGCAATTATGGATTATGGGTGCATGTTTATGGTGCTGCAACAGGGGAAGGTGTGCTGGTTGTAAAAGGAGTCAAAGACAGCCGATTTGACTTTGCTGCTGGATTTGGAGCTCATCATCATAGAGGAAGCTTAAGGGCATTGTCATGGATGCTAGAATATGTATTACCTGAAGTCCAAATGCCACTTCCCTGTTGTAGAACTGCTTCCTGGCAGGGAAAACATGAAAATGCCAATTTCTGGCATGTTCTTCGAATCTGACTGATTTTCCCTAGAGTTTGGTCAAGATCATTGAACGAGGGCAATGATTTGGACAACTGACCAACCCTTCACCTCTCCGTGGATGACAAATACGCCGTAGAGCACACACAGCAAGTGTTAGTCCAATGTATGGGCTCTGGCTCTCTAGCCATCCTTGTTCATCCGTGAAATTGATACACTTGTACCAAGTGAATCTCTGAAATCCTTCCTGGTACACCATGTTATTGATAAACACACTTTAAGCTTGCGCATTGATTGTGAAGTGTGGAATTTATATATGCTGCTAGACCCTACTTTTCTATTGCCCCATGTGAGATGACAAAGTAGGGGCTAGTAGCTAGACTAGTAAAAACATGACATGTCCTACCAATTGCAGTTGCATGGACATGTCACCACGAGAGGCTGACTGCCTAAAGGTTGTTAATTGTTGTGCCCACTGAATTGCATTGCATGGCAGCCTTAACAACAAGGGCTTAACAACAAAATGAGTGGACCTTCAAGCCTTATTCAGTAATTAATGGTAAATGTCCTTGCATTGTCTTCTCGTGTTCAAAGTAGTCTTCAATTGCCCTGCATCTCCAAAGGAAGCTTATATCCCCCCCCCCCCCCCCCCAAATAGCTGATACTCATGCACTCCTACACATCACAACGAAACCTACTCGTGTAACTAAAGGTAACTGTTTCAGCCTCATCCATTTTACATGTTACAGAATGTAGTTGAGCCATTTCATCGATCGATTCAGTGTGTGTGTGTGTGTGTGTGTGTGTAGTCAATAAACAATGCACTCAAATCACATTTTGGACCCTTTTTCTCTTGCCCTGTAAAGAGACTTACAAACTGTACAGATGGACCAGTCACCTGCTGCAACTGCTGTGCGATTGGCTGTCAACAAACGTGCATTAATTAGAGCTGTCAGAACTGGTTACACAGACACTGTTGTAGACCTGTTAGACAGAGATGTCCCAATTGACACTAAGGATGACGAGGGGAAGTCTTTATTGCATTGGGCAGCAGAGGGTGGTCATGTGACCACAATGAGGCTTCTCATCAGGAGAGGATGTAATGTAGACTCAGTTGATGGTAGAGGGCTCACTCCACTGCACTGTGCTGCTGCTTGTGGGCAGGCTAAAGCAGTTCGAGAACTGATTAGAAAGGGAGCAACCAAGTCAATGGTTGCCAGAGAGTATGGGGCTCTACTTCAACAGGCAGTCCTCATGGGACATGTGGAGACTGTTGAAGCCATGTTGGCGGAAGGGTGCCCTATTGATGTAGTGGGCCGTAATGGGAAGACTGTTCTGCATTCTGCAGCTGAAGGTGGCCATGTTGAAATAGTGCGAAAGTTAGCAGGCAGAGGGTGTGATGTGAATGCAGTGAAAGCAAATGGCTGTACTCCCCTCCATGATGCTGCTGGTTGTGGTAGAACAGAAGCAGTTCGTGAGCTAATTAAGCTTGGTGCAATCAAGTCAGTGGTTGCTGGTAATTGTGGGACTCCACTTCATCAAGCAGCCACTAGACGTCATGTGGAGACTGTTGAGGCCATGTTGGCGGATGGGTGTCCTATTGATGTAGTGGACAGTAATGGATCCACAGTTCTGCATTTTGCAGCTAAAGGTGGCCATGATGGAGTAGTGAGAAAGCTGGTAGACAGAGGGTGTGATGTGAATGCAGTGAAAGCAAATGGCTGTACTCCCCTCCATGATGCTGCTGTTAATGGTAGAACAGAAGCAGTTCGTGAACTGATCAGATGTGGTGCTACCAAGTCAGTGGTTGCTGGTATGTATGGTACACCTTTGCATCAAGCAATAGCAAATGGACATGTGGAGACGGTTGAAGCCCTTTTGGAGAATAATATTTGTGAAGATAAGTTTTGTGAAAAGACAGAGTTATCTCAATGTAGTGTCATTGATACTTGTAATTCATTTGGACAAACTCCTGTAATGTGGGCATTAAGGTATGGACAGGTGGAAGTCTTTAAATTGCTGACCTCCAAAGGTGGGGCTATCACTGACAGAGACTCTCATTCTTTGTCTACACTTGAGCACTGCTTTGTTGGTGGTCATGCCAGCAAACTGAGCCAGTTCTGTGAGGCATGTGGCATTGGGAGCAGTGGTGAAGGGCTGAGGGGTGCTTTAGCAACCTTGATCACTAAGGGTCTGGTTGATGCACACAAAGTGCTGTGTTTGTGTGCCATTTGCGGAGACAGTGTATTCCTAGAAGAGCAGTTCAGTGAGCTAGTTGCTTCTGATGCTTGTGCCTTGCCTGGAGCTGTGAAATGTGCCAAGTACTATTTCTACAAAGGTGAAGGTGTTCCATTTATTAGCAAGCTCTGTATACCAGATGAGAACGCTCCTATGTCCCTCTTGCATGTAGCACTGCTATCGCTGAAATGCTTTAAAATGGGGTTTGCTGGACCTACAGTTCAAAACGGTGTCAAGAACCACACTTCATTCATCACTAAGTTATTGTTTCACCCTGTGTTCAGAAAAACAGTGAATGAAAACTTTGGAAATGGTTTAAGTCTTCTTGACCTAGCTCGGCAGTTTGAACTCCCCAACATAGCTGATTTGATTGAGGGGTCGGGTGGACGTCCAGGAGTGTGGGCAGACATACCACATGAAATTGAAGTTAAGCACCTTCAGGCACTTCCTCAACTGAAAGAGGCTTATGCTTCCATCAAAGCTATTGCTGATGATGGTGAGTATGGTCAGGAGTTCATCAAAAGAGTGTTTTCAAGCATCCTTGGTGAACAGCCTGTGTACAGTGTAGGGTATGCAGCTGATGACAGTCAGTTGGTGAAGGAGCAGGTCTTGGGCCAGCGTCCTGACCTTGGGGATGTAGTCACACATGTCCTACCTCACATCCAAGTGAGACACTGGAAGAGAGTTGGACTGGCTCTTGGCATGAAGAAGAGCACACTCGATGGTCTTGGTCAACAATTCCCAAATGACGGCGATCGGTATTTGGAGACCCTGAGCTACTGGTTGGAGCATGGTAGCAGTGTGACCTGGAAGACCCTGTTAGATGTCTTGGGTCACTTTGAAACTAAACACACTATTGATGAACTGATAGACAAGATTGTATCAGAACTGGGAGGAGCTCACCAGGTAAGTGTGCAGTGTTGAGTGTTGTGCTGTCTGGAGGAGGCAAGTGTTGCTCTCCTGTCATGTGTGCTTGTGTTTGTGCTGCCTCCTCCTCCTCATCTCAGATGGTAGCTGTGAGTGGTCCCTTCAGACCTGTCTCCAGTTCTGCTCCAGTTGTGATTGGAGGAGCAGTTGCTACAGAGAAGAGTCCACCTGTCTGTGAAGGTGAGCTGTGTGGAGTGTCTTCTCCTTCAGTGAGGCTGGGATGGGATGCTATTCTCTAAGGAGTGTTGTGTAGAATAGGGATCAAGAGTTGTGAGTGTTCCCCTCTTCCTCCCCACAGACTCCCTCCTCTGCTCCAAGCCCACCATGTTGGAGCTGCTTGACCACGTGGTCCTCCGTGTGGCTGCCCACTGGTACCACTTTGGTCTTGCCCTTGGAGTGGAGGACTACCTTCTGGAGGACATCAAGGCCACTGAGAGGGGTGAGGTGGAGGCCTGCTGCACTGACATGCTCAAGCGCTGGCTCAGAGGGGAGCGGGCCACAGGAGGGAAGGAGCGTAGCTGGTCTACTGTGTTGGGAGCAGTTCAGAGGTGCCTCGGACGGGAGGCAGCTTCAAGCATTGCTGGAGCACTGCAGTCAGCACAGTGAGTTGTGTTGTGTGAAGTGTAGTTCCTCTCAACAGGTGGAAGTGGAATGGGTAATCTTATTGTTGTCCTTTACATCAGGTCTCCCTCCCACTCATCATGATGACCCGCCTCCCTGACCACACCCTCTGATTACCCCACACCCTTGAACCCTCCTTCTGACGACCCCATCCACCTTGACTACTTCCCCTGATGCCCCACCCCCTTGAACCCTCTCTCCGAGGACCCCTCCATTTTAAAGCTTTCCACTTTTAGACATATCACACTCCTGTGTCAGCTGACAGTCACATGACTGCACCCTTATGTTCCCATGTGTCTACCTGTGGACTCCTGCCCCCACTCTGTCAAGTCCTCCAGTGGTCTTCACTGAAGGTGTGTGTTTGAGTGTGTGTGTGTGTGTGTGTGCACACATGAGATGAACTGCTCCTTGATGATCCCTCCACTTCCTCACTGTAGATGGCTGAGTAGACTGAGGCAGTTGAAGTGACCATCAGATGTGCCCCTAACACCATTTCTTTTAACTCAACTGTTTGATGACCCCGCCCCCATGGCGACTCCCTCAGCTGATCCAAATTCATTGGATGAGGATACCCCTCCTCCTCACTTGCAGTTACCTACAGTAACTGACTCATCAATGGATGACGTAGTTAAGTCTGGTTGTTCCCTAGTCTGGTGAGTCCCCTTCGGTTCAGTGATATGTTTCACCAGTGAACTCATCAGGAGTGACCAGTTCTCATTTGAATGAAGGTGTATTGTGTACCTCATCCTAGACCCGCCCCCAATGGCTCACCTTGTTCACAGTCCTTGTTTTGGTCTCTCCTGTGGACTCCTCCCCCTTTGGTCCCTGAAGGTGTGTGTGGTGTGTGACAGTGGTGTACTGGAGCAGTGTGTTCCCTTTCATTGACTCCCTTGTACTCACACCACCTCCATACCATTCCTCCCATGCCCAGTCCCCTCCCCATGCTGCTGGTCCAGCCCCTGACTCCCACTCCCAGCTAAGGCCATTCCAGGGTCTTGACCTCCAACACCAACTGCAGCAGCTCAACATTAGCCAGTGTAGTGGTGGAGACACTAGCCCAGCAGTGGTTGCCCCTCCCCTTCAAACACAGCTCCACCACGGATGTAGTGTGGTGGTGTCTAATGCAGTGACTAATGGGAACCCAGTGCATGGTCAGAGCAACATGGAGGCACCAGGTGGGTGTGTCAGGGGCATGTCTAGGGTGTGTGAGGATGTCTTTGGAGTGTGTCCCTAACCCTAAGCACTGGACAGGCATCTAGTTAGAGTCATAGCCCCATTCGTCTTGACTCTACAATACTCCTTTAGCTGGTTACCCACTGCCTCTTTCTCCTCTCTCCTCATTGCAGTGGGAGCGTGCTTCAGATCAAGAAAGACTTCCGTAAACTTCGTGCAATGCAGAAGCAGAATGGTCTCTCCAATGAGGGCACTACCTGCAGATCACCTCTCTAATGAGGGCACTGCCTGCAGATTACCTGTCTAATGAGGACAGTGCCTGCAGATTACCTCTCTAATGAGGGCAGTGCCTGCAGATCACCTCTCTAATGAGGGCACTGCCTACCATCCTAACACCTAACCCACCTCTGACTTAGGTGGAGTGAGGAGAGCAGTGAGGTAAGATGGAGTTGGGAATAGTGTGCGAGTTGATATTTATTTCACTGTTCTTACTGTCCCTACATGCTTGTATTGCATGAGAAGTGGAAGAGGTGTGAAGGGGTGTGCATTTGTCTTTTGTGCTGCCCTTCACTTTCTCTCCCTCTTGATCTTCACATAGGCTGTTGAGGATAAGATGTACAATGACTTTGCTGCTATCTACTACATGCTACTTGAGCAGTGGTCCAAGGGGAAGCTTGTTGCTAGGCGACCCAGCCTGCCGACAATGTTGCAGCCACCCCGCATTGTCATTGACCCGAGTACTGCCCACCCCACTGCAATGGTTGGCTCACTATTGATGGAGGGAGGGGCAATGGGTCCAGGGGAGGAGTTGAGGAGAAGCCCTATAGAGATTACTGGTGAGGGAGGGAGGGAGGGGGAGGGAAGGGGAAAAGGAGGAATTGGAGAGGAAATAGGAGGAGCAAGGAGACATTGTGTGATATCCTAAGATGCATCAATGTCAATGTTTGGTATGTACTAGAAGTGAGTGTGCTATAGTTGCCTACATGGAGTGTCTGCAGTACCCATTGTCACTGTTGTATACAGGGAGTGTGTGCAAGTGGAGAGGGTCTGGCATGCTAGATTACTTTTAGTAGCATCATAAGGTGGAGTGTGTTAACAGTTGACTGAGTGACAAATGGCACGTACTTACATACGTGTGCCACTGCATATCTCTTCTCCTCTCTACCATACGTAGGTGACTAAGTGGAGTGGTGGAGTCAGATGGCTACAACTCCACATCATGTGACAGTCACATGACTGCATTTTCTCATGTTTGTACCTGTGGACTTCTCCCTCCGTCTACTCTTTGAGACCTGCAATGTGTTCTCTGATTGAAGGTGTGTGTGTATTTGTGTGTCCATGTCACACTGACAGTACTGTGTGTTATATCACTTCACGATCTCCTCTCTTCTCCACTGTATGACTAAGTGGAGAGGAGGAGACAGCTGACTACCCGCTGTGTCAGCCGACAGTTGTATGAGAGAGAGTCCTCTTTCTGGAATAGAGTTTGCACTGGCTGGAATAGACAGGTTCCACTGTTCAGAAATCACCTCACTAATGAGGGCACTGCCTGGAATAGACAGGTTCCACTGTTCAGAAATCACCTCTCTATTGAGGGCACTGCCTGGAATAGACAGGTTCCACTGTTCAGAAATCACCTCTCTATTGAGGGCACTGCCTGCTGTCCTACGTAACACCTAACCCACCACTGAAGGGGGTGGAGTCAGGAGAGAAGTGAGGTAAGATGGAGTGCATGGGGAATAGTGTGCGAGTTGATATTCACTTCATTGTTCTTTGCTATTGTATTGCATGTGAAGTGGAAGAGGTGTGAAGGGTGTGGTTGATTCTCACTCCACTCTCCTTCCCACAGAGCCTTGGTGTTGTGCTGTATGTGTTAGTGTGTAGAGCTGTTCCGTTTGATGGTCACAATCTGCACAGCCTCAAGGCCCGAGTGCTGGACGGGCGGTTCAGGATACCATTCTACATGTCTCAAGGTGGGTATACAGTCACATCCATTTGTTAGCCAATGTTGTGTCTCTTACAGATCTGTGGTCCCTCTCTGTTGGGCTCTTTGCTTGTTAGACCTTCCTCTTTAACAGCCTGGGCTCTTATTGCAACAATTATTGGCTGGTATCCCACTAAAGTGGTACCAGGCTCTTATTTTACAATCTGGGCCCTTATCTCATGTACATAGGGCTCTTATCCTTCCAGAGTGTGAGCAACTTATCTGACACATGATGGTGACTAACCCAGCCAAGAGGCAGCCTCTCAGCAAGGTGCTCACACACAAGTGGATGACGGCTGGGAGAAAGGGCGGGGCTGGGGGAGGGGAAGGAGAGCCAATGATTTTGGGTGCAGGTGGGAGCAGTACCCACAGCCAACACCCATGGCCAGTATTCTTACTGTGAGTGCATGCAAGTCATGTGACAGACACACAGTACTTTACTAACACATTACTATTTACATACAGAGTGAAATGTAAGTAGTTTTTGTCTCCTCTTACCTACTTTCTATTATTCTCTCCTCCTCCCCGATCCTAGCAGCAGCAGCAGTCAATCAACTTGCCAAAACTCCCCAACCAGTTTTCTCCTGTTGTCAAGGATCCGAACAACACCCACCGCAAACTCCACTCCACTCGGAGCAGCACAGGAGCATCCTCTGATGCCGTGAGACCAAACGCCATCAACCCAGCAAGTAGACTGGTAGACGCTCCCAATCTTGCTCAGCAGGCATCCTACATCCATCCACCACCTATTCTCTATGCAAGCCCTCCTGCAATGGCTACCGGTCAGTTTGTGAGTCCACTGCCGGTAGTCCCGGCAGTGGTTGCCCCTCCCCTTCAAACACAGCTCCACCACGGATGTAGTGTGGTGGTGTCTAATGCAGTGACTAACGGGAACCCAGTGCATGGTCAGAGCAACATTGAGGCACCAGGTGGGTGTGTCAGGGGGCGTGTGTGAATATGCCACTGCACTGGGCATGTGTCTAGGTAGACAGCACTACGTGGTGTTCTTAGCGTATTAGCCCCATATCTGCCAAAATGACTCTTAATACTTTTTGAGTAAATTGTTCATTCCTCCTCCCTCTCCTCCCCAGCCCCTCCCTCCACTGAGGCATATCTGTCAGCTGCTTGCAACCAGCTGGATGCTGTGCTGACTAACATCGGCCTCTCCCACCACCGTGTGTCCCCAAGTGAGAGCCATTTCTGAGTAATGCATGCATTGCGAGTGCGTGTGAGCAGCAGCGAAGCAATACACGGACTGGGGGATCTGGAAGTTATTCTAACTTCTGTGGATTGACAGTTTGAAGACGCACGTGCTTAATAAGGTAGTGAAGTGTGTGTGTGCATGCACACGATCTTGAGAGTATAGCTAATAATTGTGTGACATAACTTTACTGTCATGGCCTATATGTAGATGTATGCATGTTCTGTTTACAGTAAGTCAAGTAAGTGGCCAAGCACATACGTGTTATGATGGGCGCTATGTTGAGCTGTTCATGTGACATTGCTACTGTATTGGGGGGGAGTGTGTGTGTGTGTGTGTGTGTGTGTGTGTGTGTGTGTGTGTGTGTGTGTGTGTGTGTGTGTGTGTGTGTGTGTGTGTGCTTGTGTAGTACAGTAGTAAATGCTAGTATTTGTAGTGTGTGTAGTATGATGCAATCTTACTATGAATAGTTATACATTACACCATCCATTGCCCCACCCCTCCCTGCTCATATTGTCCCACCCCTCCCTGCTCGTATTGCCCCACCCCTCCCTGCTCATATTGCCCCACCCCTCCCTGCTCATATTGCCCCACCCCTCCCTGCTTATATTGCCCCACCCCTCCCTGCTCGTATTGCCCCACCCCTCCCTGCTCATATTGCCCCACTCCCTGCTCATATTGCCCCACCCCTCCCTGCTCATATTGCCCCTCCCCTCCCTGCTCATAGTGTCCCACCCCTCCCCACTCATATTGCCCCACCCCTCCCTGCTCATATTGCCCCACCCCTCCCTGCTCATATTGTCCCACCTCTCCCTGCTCATATTGCCACACCCCTCCCTGCTCATGTTGCCCCACCTCTCCCTGCTCATATTGCCCCACCCCTCCCTGCTCATGTTGCCCCACCTCTCCCTGCTCATATTGCCCCACCCCTCCCTGCTCATGTTGCCCCACCTCTTCCTGCTCATATTGCCCCACCCCTCCCTGCTCATATTGCCCCACCCCTCCCCGCTCATATTGCCCCTCCCCTCCCTGCTCATATTGCCCCTCCCCTCCCTGCTCATATTGCCCCACCCTTCCCTGCTCATATTGCCCCATCCCTCCCTGCTCATATTGCCCCACCCCTCCCTGCTCATATTGCCCCACCCCTCCCTGCTCATATTGCCCCTCCCCTCCCTGCTCATATTGTCCCACCCCTCCCCACTCATATTGCCCCACCCCTCCCTGCTCATATTGCCCCACCCCTCCCCGCTCATATTGCCCCACCTCTCCCTGCTCATATTGCCCCACCCCTCCCTGCTCATGTTGCCCCACCTCTCCCTGCTCATATTGCCCCACCCCTCCCTGCTCATGTTGCCCCACCTCTCCCTGCTCATATTGCCCCACCCCTCCCTGCTCATGTTGCCCCACCTCTCCCTGCTCATATTGCCCCTCCCCTCCCCGCTCATATTGCCCCTCCCCTCCCTGCTCATGTTGCCCCACCCCTCCCCGCTCATATTGCCCCACCCCTCCCTGCTCATATTGCCCCACCCCTCCCCGCTCATATTGCCCCACCCCTCCCTGCTCATATTGCCCCACCCCTCCCCACTCATATTGCCCCACCCCTCCCTGCTCATATTGTCCCACCCCTCCCCACTCATATTGCCCCACCCCTCCCTGCTCATATTGCCCCACCCCTCCCCGCTCATATTGCCCCACCTCTCCCTGCTCATATTGCCCCACCCCTCCCCGCTCATATTGCCCCACCTCTCCCTGCTCATATTGCCCCACCCCTCCCCGCTCATATTGCCCCACCTCTCCCTGCTCATATTGCCCCACCCCTCCCCGCTCATGTTGCCCCACCCCTCCCCGCTCATGTTGCCCCACCTCTCCCTGCTCATATTGCCCCACCCCTCCCCGCTCATGTTGCCCCACCTCTCCCTGCTCATATTGCCCCTCCCCTCCCCGCTCATATTGCCCCACCTCTCCCTGCTCATATTGCCCCTCCCCTCCCCGCTCATATTGCCCCACCCCTCCCTGCTCATATTGCCCCACCCCTCCCTGCTCATATTGCCCCTCCCCTCCCTGCTCATATTGCCCCACCCCTCCCCGCTCATATTGCCCCACCCCTCCCTGCTCATATTGCCCCTCCCCTCCCCGCTCATATTGCCCCACCCCTCCCCGCTCATATTGCCCCACCCCTCCCTGCTCATATTGCCCCACCCCTCCCCGCTCATATTGCCCCACCCCTCCCTGCTCATATTGCCCCACCCCTCCCTGCTCATATTGCCCCACCCCTCCCCACTCATATTGCCCCACCCCTCCCTGCTCATATTGCCCCACCCCTCCCCGCTCATATTGCCCAACCCCTCCCTGCTCATATTGCCCCACCCCTCCCCGCTCATATTGCCCAACCCCTCCCTGCTCATATTGCCCCACCCCTCCCTGCTCATATTGCCCCACCCCTCCCGCTCATATTGCCCAACCCCTCCCTGCTCATATTGCCCCACCCCTCCCCGCTCATATTGCCCAACCCCTCCCCGCTCATATTGCCCAACCCCTCCCTGCTCATATTGCCACACCCCTCCCTGCTCATATTGCCCCACCCCTCCCTGCTCATATTGCCCCACCCCTCCCTGCTCATATTGCCCCACCCCTCCCTGCTCATATTGCCCCACCCCTCCCTGATCATATTGCCCCACCCCTTTCTGCTCATATTGCCCCACCCCTCCCTGCTCATATTGCCCCACCCCTCCCTGCTCATATTGCCCCACCCCTCCCCGCTCATATTGCCCCACCCCTCCCTGCTCATATTGCCCCACCCCTCCCTGCTCATATTGCCCCACCCCTCCCTGCTCATATTGCCCCACCCCTCCCTGCTCATATTGCCCCACCCCTCCCTGCTCATATTGCCCCACCCCTCCCTGCTCATATTGCCCCACCCCTCCCTGCTCATATTGCCCCACCCCTCCCTGCTCATATTGCCCCTCCCCTCCCTGCTCATATTGCCCTACCCCTCCCTGCTCATATTGCCCCACCCCTCCCTGCTCATGTTGCCCCACCCCTCCCTGCTCATGTTGCCCCACCCCTCCCTGCTCATATTGCCCCACCCCTCCCCGCTCATATTGCCCCACCCCTCCCTGCTCATATTGCCCCACCCCTCCCTGCTCATATTGCCCCACCTCTCCCTGCTCATATTGCCCCACCCCTCCCTGCTCATGTTGCCCCACCTCTCCCTGCTCATATTGCCCCTCCCCTCCCCGCTCATATTGCCCCTCCCCTCCCTGCTCATATTGCCCCACCCCTCCCCGCTCATATTGCCCCACCCCTCCCTGCTCATATTGCCCCACCCCTCCCTGCTCATATTGCCCCTCCCCTCCCCGCTCATATTGTCCCACCCCTCCCCACTCATATTGCCCCACCCCTCCCTGCTCATATTGCCCCACCCCTCCCCGCTCATATTGCCCCACCTCTCCCTGCTCATATTGCCCCACCCCTCCCCGCTCATATTGCCTCACCTCTCCCTGCTCATATTGCCCCACCCCTCCCCGCTCATGTTGCCCCACCTCTCCCTGCTCATATTGCCCCACCCCTCCCCGCTCATGTTGCCCCACCTCTCCCTGCTCATATTGCCCCTCCCCTCCCTGCTCATATTGCCCCACCCCTCCCTGCTCATATTGCCCCACCCCTCCCTGCTCATATTGCCCCTCCCCTCCCTGCTCATATTGCCCCACCCCTCCCCGCTCATATTGCCCCACCCCTCCCCGCTCATATTGCCCCACCCCTCCCTGTTCATATTGCCCCACCCCTCCCCGCTCATATTGCCCCACCCCTCCCTGCTCATATTGCCCCACCCCTCCCCACTCATATTGCCCCACCCCTCCCTGCTCATATTGCCCCACCCCTCCCCACTCATATTGCCCCACCCCTCCCTGCTCATAATGCCCCACCCCTCCCTGCTCATATTGCCCCGCCCCTCCCTGCTCCTGTTAACTGTAGGTCCACTGTCAGTTGTGAGCAGGTATTTGAGAGCCAGTCACAGAAGAAGACAGCCAAGACACTGCACACATTCTGCATCACCTCACTAATGAGACTGCACACTCATCACATGTCTCATGTGGTCAGAGACACTTTTAGCTAGCCATCTCAACCACCTTTCTTTATAGCAGTCAGCTGGACATACTATGTGTATGGTTGAGGAGATATCTTTAGTGGTTTTAGGGCTTCTAGTCCTGATTGACTTGAGCCTTGCACTTTCTCTTGATTGTGTGAATGAAGTGTTGGTGCTAGCTACATTGATTCTTGTAGCTATGTGCTTAGCTAAGTCTATTGTATTTCCAATACTGTGCTTGCTATTGAGAGAAAGCACAAACTCAGTCGGGACTAGCTATATGTGCATCGACACCCTAAATCGTGGTATTGTATTGTATTGTATTGTATTGTATTGTATTGTATTGTATTGTATTGTATTGTATTTATTAAGGTTACCCCTTCAGCACAAGGCTGGTGTGAATGGGGGACCCAACAAGATACAGTAGGATAAAGGCAACAGGGAAAACATGAAACATAGACAACAGGGAGAACATGAAATAATAAACTGTTACTAAATTGTGATAAATTGCATTGTCATAACATAATTCAATTGTTCAATCCAAGGTCATGGTCAATGAAATATTGCTTTAAGGCTGATTTAAAAGTAGTGTCACTTGCATCTCTGATTGACAAAGGTAGACTGTTCCAATCCTGCCCTGCACAATAAGCAAAGGACCTGCTCAGCCAATTGGTCTTGCATGGTTTCAAATGCAGATCATTTGGCCTCCTTGCACTCCGCAGCCCAAGGCTCTCATTCGTTGCAAACATTCTCTTCATATAGTTCGGTCCCATACCTCTTAAGCATCTTCTGGTGCACACCACCCTCTGTATCCTTCTGTTGTGTAGGGTCATCCAGCCCAGCCTCGACCTCATGCTTGCAGACGGACAGCCATAATCTTCATCTAAAATAAATCTCATGCCTCTCTTCTGCACACGCTCCAAAGTTGTGGCATCTTCCCTCGAACATTCAGTCCAAACAACTGCACAATAATCCAGGTGTGGGAGCATGATCGACTGGTAAAGGAGTTTCCTCAGCTTGGGAGGCAGTGCGCGTTTGACCCTGTAGAGTACTGCCAAGGCAGACAGACACTTTCTCCTGACTGACTCAATGTGCCTCCTCCAATTTAGCTGTTTGTCAACAATAACACCCAGGTACTTAACAGCATCGTGCCTTTCTAGCACCTGATTGTCCACCTGAACCTCCAACTTCATGGCTTCCTTCTCCCGGCCCTTTCTGGATAAACACATGAACTGTATTTTCCTCAGATTCATTCTTAGGCCGTTCCTAGAGATCCATGATGACAGGTGGCGTAATTCCTCTGTAAGCACATCCTGTACTTCCAGGCAATTCAGATGAGAGTAGTATACTGTGGTGTCATCAGCATACATCATAACTTTGCATTTGTGTAGGGCTAATGGCAGGTCGTTCACAAATACACTAAAGAGGAGTGGAACTCCTGCAGACACATCAGTCCACTCTGATGCCTCTCCACCAACGACAACTCTCTGCCTCCTACCAAGAAGATAGTCTTAGAACCAAAGAAATGAGTCCCCTCCAAACCCATACCGTGCAAGCTTCCCCAACAGTAGTGTGTGGCATACAGAGTCAAAAGCTTTGCTTAAATCAATAAATACCGATCCCACAATCTCGTTCCTGTCAAGACTCTGCCTCCAATCATCCACAGTTTTCAGAAGGGCATCCTGCGTGCTATGCTTTGGTGGTATAATCACATGTCTGCTCTGCATGCATGGGCGCGCCTATGGGCTCAATGGTGCACGTGAGCAGATTTCCTAATTCGGAGAGTGACGTCAGAAGACAACTGGGTTGGCTCCTGAAGGATAAAGAAGACGTATTGAAACCGGTCTCTTTGCTACTGAGGACAGATCGGTCTCTTGGGTCTTAGGTTTTGGTGTATGACTGAACACAACAGAGCTACTTCTAGGTCCATCTTCTTTGTGCACGCGAGGACGTGATAGAACGAGCTACAGTTGAATCTGATCGCAGCACGGTCTCTGCTGAAAGTGGTGTCCGACCTTGCGCCCTTGCGTTCAGCTAGCCATAGACAGTGGATCAGTTGAAGGTAAGATGGGTAAGTGTGTCGTGGTGATGGGTGATGGAGGTGGGACGAGTGACGAGTTGGTGGACCTGGGCTGGGATGGGAGCCCCATTACTGCGCCCTATAGCACTGCGAAGTTCATTCACACCACCTCACAGACAGTGGACCTTACAACTGAACACATCTCATGTGGGAGTGACTAGTGTTGCATATATAGCTACTTGGCAGATTTGCTCCCCAGAGGGATCGAATTCAAAGCATTGTAGCTAGCTGAGTCAGATTGCTGCAATTCGTATGTCACCTGCCAATTATCAGCCGCTGTAGGCTGTATCTCAGCCATGCAGTGTCCACAGAACGTCCTATAAACTTCATATTGTATTGATAGCGAGAGGTGAAATCTCGTGCTCCTTTTTAGTTTTGTGTGACGGTGGAAGAGAAATTGGATCAACTAACTTTGCAGATATGACCATAATATGGTACAATGACGTAATCGAAAGTATCCTATGACAACCCAAACAACTTATAACTACTGTCACCTCTACAGCAACTTGGCTTTGGTCACCTCTACAACCACTTTTTTTAGGGCTGTCTGTTAAATTGGTGTTAATGAGGGTTATGTTTTGTAGTTGTCATACTCAATTCCCAGCTCTGTCATTGTGGTCGTAGGGACAAGGGGAATTATTGAGCAACACGTAGCAGAGAAAATGAGCCTCTACCAAATTATTGTGGTCGTGTCCGTAAACATCAGTTGATCTGAGAAATTCTCTTCTGCCCCCACTCAATAATGAGAAGTGGGTTTAGTGGCCAGTTTTGTCTACAGCCCAATTCTGGCAGCCATTTAATGATCCACTTTATATTGGTCACTCACTGGTGGCTCCTTTTTAGTTTTGTGTGACAGTGGAAGAGAAATTGGATCAACTGACTTTGCAGGTATTACCATAATATGGTACAATGACGTAATTGGAAGTATCCTGTGACAACCACAACAACTTATATCTACTGTCACCTCTACAACAACTTGGCTTTGGTCACCTCTACAACAACTTTGTTTAGGGTGGTCTATTAAATTAGTGTTAAGGTGGGTTAGCTCTGTCATTATGGTTGTGTCCATAAACTTCAGTTGATCTGAGAATTCTCTTCTGTCCCCACTCAATAATGAGTAGTGGGTTTAGTGGCCAGTTTTGTCTACTTCCGGCATCCATTTAATGATCCATTTTATATTGGTCACTTAAAGGTGGTCAAAATTTGCTAGCCATTGACGCCACCATTATAGTGGTCCAAGAAAATGGCAGTCTGGATGGCATACTCGAGCCATGGTGTTGATTGACTGCCCTAACTAGCTGTATGAACATCAAACATGTCAGCGAGGAGTGTTGTGAATGGGTGCATAGCAAGTGGCTCGGATAACAGCTAGGACTCAAAATCCTATAAATCCAGAAATCCAAACCGAAATCCAGAAACTGACATGAAATTCAGTGGATTTCAAACCTCCTATGTTGAAATGAGCTGTGCTGGACCCATTAATTGATCAGTAGTGAAGTGCCTCTTCACACACTCACAGAGTGGCTGTCAAAGTACATTTTGAAGTAGAGTCAAACCAGTAGATGCTGTTATAACTGATGACTTGCCTATAGCTACCAACTTTCACTTCATTTTCATACTTCCTCCTTGTCTCAGCTTTAGGGAGGTGCCTCATGCTTAAGTTTGGATTGTCCTGAAGACTGGGAAGACCTGTCCAACTGTAGTCAATTGCAACCTGCAGCATTCAGCAGTTAGTGAACTACACGCATACATGCCCACCTCAATCACATTCATGTGTGACTGCAAACCTACTTCACTATATGTGAGTGGATTAGACAAATGGGGCCACTTGTCGCTATGCATAAAGTGTCACTACAGACGAAAACATGCAACCGTGTGATGTTTTGAGTAAATTCGTTTTTTGCGTCTTTCGTACCAGTGGTATTGTCCCAACACCCTGGCCAAGTTTGAAACCTGTAGTCCTTTCCTGCACTTCTAACTAGGAAGAATTGCTATGCTGTCGCCATGTTTACAGATATAACAACGGAAAGGTTACGGGCCGGTTTCTCATAATTGCACCAGGCGCATTTTCGTACTTTGAGCAAGTGTATCTCGAAAACGGGAGCAGCTATTGAAGCAAACAAAGTGCAATGAAGAGCTCATCTACTGTGCTTCCATCCAGTACCACTAACTCAATCGACAAATAGCGACAAGTGGGCTCTTTTGTCAAATCCACTCACCTATATCTCTGTGAGGTTAGGTCCTTTCATGATAAGCTATAGAACTTATCACGACTGTAGACCTCGGGCAACACTGTGTTTTGTCTGTTTGAGCATGACGGCCACACAGACCAAACAGCAAATATCTATAAACATGTATACACAGGAAAAGTGAATGCTAAGCACCCTAACCACGCATGTGGGACATGCTGCTAGCTCAATTTGTTTATTTTAGCGTGAACCGTGCAGTTTCATCACATTCTTCGGCGTTACCGTGGTTACGCATGTGACAGTGTGTGATGTGCACGTGATTCGCAAGATGAATTGTATAACAACGCGGAAACTGTTTCAACCGAAACTGTTTCAACAACTGCTTCAATCGCGAAGCTAGTCGTTCCTGCTGGCAGCTAGACATTTACGCACGGCTTTTATACGGTTACGCTGTCATTCGCCAAAGCTCCACTCCAAGTGTTATGACATTTTAACAGTGTGTCACGGGGAAGTTACGTGACAATGGCTGCCAGTGAAGCTGGCAACGAGTCTTCTCAGCAATCTTCGTGTGGCAAGTGAGCTTGTGGCACTGACGCACGACGAAGGTTGATTACGAAAGACAAGAAAAAGATCTAACTTTTCCATGTGAGCGCTTTCGATCAGATGCTTCTGCGAAGAGTTATAAGGTGCGCAACTTTTGGGGGGTGGGAGAGAAGTTACGTTCATCGATGTAACTTTGCAGCGGATTTAGTTAGGAAAAGCGCTCACATGGAAAAGTTAGAGTGATTGATTGCCTATTGGCCCATACCCTTCGTTTCTAATTCAGCCTCTTTCTCACTTGCCACAACGACGATATGTGCTATTTTACCGTAGTCACTAGCGGCGATATATCTCGGAATAGAGAACGATTATTCACTATTTGTAAGCACACGTTTGTAGCACAAGGACAGGGGTTCAGATTGATGCCAAGTTCGCACAATTTGGGCCCAATCTGGCAGAGTAAGGGAAGAGAATACGGAAGGTCAAAATCGGCCCGCACGGAAGCCATATGTTTACATATGGACATGTCCCACATGTGCAAATGATATTTCACTCAATTGCATATGGTTGGCTCACTGCCACATGGCAACTAGTTCTTATCAGATATCACGCTTGTGACGTCTATTTAGGAACATGCCCAACAAAAGTAGCTACTCCAATCTTAATGTATTAGTGTGCTTTGGTGAAACTGGCAAAATGGTGACGGTGAAGAACAATTGAAGGCAGTGGATAGGCTTTATTTGATTATTGAAGATGGCAGTGCACCCAAAGCCAGCCTGGAATGCACATGAGAGAAAAGCATCATAGGCTGCTCTTACCCCATTTGTCTTTTCATACTCTCCTCCTCCTTTTCACTAAATTTTTGCATGCTCCTAGCACCTATACACCTAAATAGTGCATGAGGATTTACATACCTAGGTCAAGGACTAGGATCTGAGTGCCAGTGGCAATCCGATAAGTAGAGCGTTGGAGCAAGTTTACCATGTCTCATACCATGTTGGCCGGCTATCATTATTATTGAACTCATAGTGCCAACTTGCATAAGACAAGGGAAGACCATGTTTGAAATTGTGTTAGTTTTGGAGTCAGAGTGAAGAAGAGCCTCACACACAATGGGCAAAAGTGGGTTTACTTAGGGTCACGGTGGGAGTGTGTAAGAGAGGCAGGATTGGAAGGGGCTGATCCCCCAATGCAACAGGAACTTAGTTAACTACAAATCCTGTGCCTATTACAGTGCTGCTCGTGTCTCCCAGGACATGCTTCATACATATGTACTCAACTATCCTCTTTTCTATTAATTTTGTGCCATTCCACTATATAGTTTTTCACTTCTGTTTCTTAGCAACCCATGCGTTGTTTTGTGCATACATTGTTTTGTGCATATGTTTATGAACACATGTTCATGTGTGTGTGTGTGTGTTTGTGTTCATGCAACAAGTCTATCACATGAGAATCTTCCTATAAATGGCACAAATGGACCAGATACCATGCCATTTTAGTTGCCCTGGCTAGCGCACAAATGCTTTTTGCTAATCATGTCACGTTGCTCTCAACCATGTGGTGCCCACTTTGCCATTGTGTTTGCGCGTAGCTAAAATAGCGAATGTGCATATGGTCCTCTCCGGTGGTTGCTCTGGACCAAGTGGTGTTCTTTGTCTGTAGGAAGGTATGTCCTCAGGGTCCTAGCCACTCCATTGAGTGAGGTATTTCCTTCCTTGCAGAACCATTTTTCATACTTCCCCCAAATTCCACTTGGTCCTATACTTTCAAAACTTTGATTTTCAACTCACATTCTGGAAGTCATCAAGGATCTCCAGTAATGAAAGTGTTACAGTTTTGGATGCAATTACAATGTCAGCCTTCAATGATGCCACATCCAACTTGAGGTGTTGGCTACTCCAAATATTTGCCATGATGTTGTAATTGCTAGATTGCTGCACACTGACGGGCTACCACCTCTACAAATAGCCACAATAGTGTACCATGATGTAATAATTCCTCATATTGCAGAATCAGCACTGTTGCCTTAAAGCATGTCTGAAAATAGTAGCTATAGTTTACAGTTTTATAGTGTAATAACAATTGCTATGACTCTCCCAGCTCCTAATACAGAACCAGACATTCTAATTGACGTTTTGATTCTGAACATAGCTTATTGGCCGAGGGTTTAGCACTTTAGTGCCTTCATTTTGCATGATCAGCAGGTGGTGACAATTCTCATTCAAATAGAACAGGGCTGGAATTAGAAGGATGCCTCAACTGTATTCTTATGACTAAAGACAAGAATAGTATACCGAATATGTCCGTATAGAGGCTGGGCTCAAATAGAAGCCAGGGGTCGGAAGAGCTATTCTTATAATAGAGGCCGGGTCCAAATAGAAACCTGATCTGGAATTGACGCACTGGATCTGTCTTCGACATCTGAAGTGCAGGCTGGAGGTTCGAGTCGATGGCGATCCGTGCATGGCGACTGATTGGAGTTACCGCTGCACCTGCGGCAGCGAAATTGTACTATACTTCCCCCAGCTGAAGGCTGTGGAGTGCGCACAGAAGAGCAAAGAAGCAGATGTGAGGAAGATGGGCGTCGCTGGGTTCCAGACCGAATTGTGAACGTAGCAACTTCTCACAACGTGCCTTCTAGAAAGAGCTCAGCGCAGATCTCAACAGCCACTAGTTTGTTGCCACCAATTTTATATAGGAAGCATGGCTAGGTATCAGTTAATTTTAGACCAGATTTTTAATAGAAGCCGGGCTCAAATAGAGGCCAGGTCAAAACCTCTTGAAAAAAATAGAGGCTCAAGTCTCTATTCGGACATATACAGTAAGTGTTTCCATAACAAGAACCATTATATGTCCAAGTGAACAGACAGCACACCATGCTATTGACTTGTACTTACCTTTGGTGAGATGCTCCTCTAAGCAGCAGCACTCCAGCCACTGAGACAAGCTATTACGTAGATCACAAACACTTTCACCGGCTGTGACCACATCTCTGAACCTCCTGTGTACTGTCTGGTGTTGCAGACGATTGACATTTACACATTGCAATATTGGGGAATGTACAGACAAGCATGTGTCAGCAAATTAATGATGATGGCTCTCAATTTGACATTTGAGTGGAGCTCACTCACAATTCTTATTTGATGTTTGAAATTGCAGTAATCCTAAATAGTTGACAATAACGCACACATCCATGGTCATGTGTTCTGAATATCACCCGTTGTGTTCATGGAACATTCAATCCTACCTCACTTGAGATTCCTTTTCCCTTACTTCTCTTGCTCTGTAAAGAGACTTACAAGCTGTACAGATGGACCAATCACCTGCTGCAGCTGTTCTGCGATTGGCTGCAACTGCTCTATTAGTGGATCTTCAATGGGTCTGCCCAGCTTTACTGCGATTGTCTGTCAACGAACGTGCATTAATTAGAGCTGTCACAACTGGTGACACAGAAACTGTTGTAGACCTGTTAGACAGAGGTGTCCCAATTGACACTAAGGATGATGAGGGGAAGTCTTTATTGCATTGGGCAGCAGAGGGTGGTCATGTGACCACAATGAGGCTCCTCATCAGGAGGGGATGTGATGTAGACTCAGTTGATGGTAGAGGGCTCACTCCACTGCACTGGGCTGCTGCAATGGGACAGACAAAGGCAGTTCGAGAACTAATCAGACTTGGTGCAACCAAGTCAGTGGTTGCTAGTAATTTTGGTACTCCACTTCATCAAGCAGCCCTTAATGGACATGTGGAGACTGTTGAAGCTATGTTGGTAGAAGGGTGTCCTACTGATGCAGTGAACAGTGATGGGAAGACTGTTTTGCATTTTGCAGCTCGAGGTGGCCATGTTGAAGTTGTGAGAAAGTTGGTAGATAGAGGGTGTGATGTGAATGCAATTTCAACAAATGGCGGCACTCCCCTCCACTCTGCTGCTGGTTGTGCTAGAACAGAAGCAGTTCGTGAACTAATCAGACTTGGTGCAACCAAGTCGGTGGTTGCTAGTAATTTTGGTACTCCACTTCATCAAGCAGCCCTTAGTGGACATGTGGAGACTGTTGAAGCTATGTTGGTAGAAGGGTGTCCTACTGATGCAGTGAACAGTGATGGGAAGACTGTTTTGCATTTTGCAGCTCTAGGTGGCCATGTTGAAGTTGTGAGAAAGTTGGTAGATAGAGAGTGTGATGTGAATGCAGTTACAGCAAATGGCAGCACTCCCCTCCACTCTGCTGCTGGTTGTGGTAGAACAGAAGCAGTTGGTGAACTAATCAGACCTGGTGCAACCAAGTCGGTGGTTGCTAGTAATTTTGGTACTCCACTTCATCAAGCAGCCCTTAGTGGACATGTGGAGACTGTTGAAGCTATGTTGGTAGAAGGGTGTCCTACTGATGCAGTGAACAGTGATGGGAAGACTGTTTTGCATTTTGCAGCTCGAGGTGGCCATGTTGAAGTTGTGAGAAAGTTGGTAGATAGAGAGTGTGATGTGAATGCAGTTACAGCAAATGGCAGCACTCCCCTCCACTCTGCTGCTGGTTGTGGTAGAACAGAAGCAGTTCGTGAACTAATCAGACTTGGTGCAACCAAGTCGGTGGTTGCTAGTAATTTTGGTACTCCACTTCATCAAGCAGCCCTTAGTGGACATGTGGAGACTGTTGAAGCTATGTTGGTAGAAGGGTGTCCTACTGATGCAGTGAACAGTAATGGGAAGACTGTTTTGCATTTTGCAGCTCGAGGTGGCCATGTTGAAGTTGTGAGAAAGTTGGTAGATAGAGGGTGTGATGTGAATGCAATTTCAACAAATGGCGGCACTCCCCTCCACTCTGCTGCTGGTTGTGGTAGAACAGAAGCAGTTCGTGAACTAATCAGACTTGGTGCAACCAAGTCAGTGGTTGCTAGTAATTTTGGTACTCCACTTCATCAAGCAGCCATTAGTGGACATGTGGAGACTGTTGAAGCTATGTTGGTAGAACAGTGTCCTACTGATGCAGTGAACAGTAATGAGGAGACTGTTTTGCATTTTGCAGCTCAAGGTGGCCATGTTGAAGTTGTGAGAAAGTTGGTAGATAGAGAGTGTGATGTGAATGCAGTTAAAGCAAATGGCTGTACTCCCCTCCACTCTGCTGCTGCTCATGGTAGAACAGAAGCAGTTCGTGAACTAATCAGACTTGGTGCAACCAAGTCAGTGTTTGCTGGTAATCGTGGGACTCCACTTCATCAAGCAGCCCTTGAGGGACATGTGGAGACTGTTGAAGCTATGTTGGTAGAAGGGTGTCCTACTGATGCAGTGAACAGTGATGGGGAGACTGCTTTGCATTTTGCAGCTTGAGGTGGCCATGTTGAAGTTGTGAGAAAGTTGGTAGATAGAGGGTGTGATGTGAATGCAGTTTCAGCAAATGGCAGCACTCCCCTCCATGATGCTGCTGGTTGTGGTAGAACAGAAGCAGTTGGTGAACTAATCAGACTTGGTGCAACCAAGTCAGTGGTTGCTGGTCGTTGTGGGACTCCACTTCATCAAGCAGCCCTTAATGGACATGCAGAGACTGTTGAAGCTATGTTGGCGCAAGGGTGTCCTATTGATGTAGTGGACAGTGATGGGGAGACTGTTCTGCATTCTGCAGCTTATGGTGGTCATGTGGAAGTGTTTAAGGTGTTGGTAGATAGAGGATGTGATGTGAATGCAGTGGAAGGTGGAGCTATCACTGACAGAGACAGTCATTCTGTGTCTACACTTGAGCACTGCTTTGTTGGTGGCCATGCCAGCAAACTGAGCCAGTTCTGTGAGGCATGTGGCATTGGGAGCAGTGGAGAAGGGCTGAGGGGTGCTTTAGCAACCTTGATCACTCAGCGTCTGGTCGATGCACACAAAGTGCTGTGTTTGTGTGCTATATCAGGGGACAGTGTATTCCTGGAAGACAAGTTTAGTGAACTAGTTGCTTCTGAAGCCTGTGCCATGCCTGCAGCTATGAAAAGTACAAAATACTATTTCTGTAGAGGTGAAGGTGTTACATTCCTAAACCAGCTTGGTATACCAGATGATAGTGCCTTGTATACTTTACAATTGTCACTGCTGTCAATGAAATGCTTTGAAATGGGGTTTACCATAAGTGGCATTCGAAATGGTACCAAGGACCACACTTCATTCATCACCAAGCTGTTGCCCCACCCTGTGTTGAAGGAAACAGTCAATGAACACTTCCCAAATGGTCTAAGTCCTCTTGACCTAGCTCGACAGTTTGAACTTCACAGCATAGCTGCATTGATTGAGGGGGCAGGTGGACGTCCAGGAGTGTGGGCGAATGTACCTCCAGACGTCCTCAGTAAGCATTGTACTGGCCTCATATCTGCTTATACTGTGCTGAATAGTGTGTGTAAGTTGAACGTAGGGGGACAGGAGGTTAAGGAGGTTTTCTTGAGTATCCTTGGTGGGCAGACTATAAAGGAGCAGGTCTTGGGCCAGCGTCCTGACCTCGGGGATGTAGTCACACATGTCCTACCTCACATCCAAGTGAGACACTGGAAGAGAGTTGGACTGGCTCTTGGCATGAAGAAGAGCACACTCGATGGTCTTGGGCAACAATTCCCAAATGATGACGATCGGTATCTGGAGACCCTGAACTACTGGTTGGAGCACGGTAGCAGTGTGACCTGGAAGACCCTGTTGGATGTCTTGGGCCTCTCTGAAGTAGAATGCACTATGGTTAAGCTCAGAGGCAATATTGTATCAAATCTGGGAGGAGCTCACCAGGTAAGTGTGCAGTGTTGTGTGTTGAGTGAAGGTGCTGTGTGGTGTGCTGTCTGGAGGAGGCAAGTGCTGCTCTCCTGTCATGTGAGCTAGTGTTTGTGCTGCCTCCTCCTCCTCCTCCTCTCAGACGGTAGCTGTGAGTGGTCCCTTCAGACATGTCTCCATTTCTGCTCCAATTGTGAATAGAGGAGCAGTTGCCACAGAGATGAGTCCACCCGTCTGTGAAGGTGAGCTGTGTGGAGTGTCTGGAGTCTCTTCTCTTGTTTTCTCATTCTAATTGCCACCAAGTGACAGCATTTTCTGGGCACAATGGATGACAATTTTTAGAGAGAATACAATATTTGCTGTCATGACTGTTCACTTTTCTATAGGCTAACTGACAAGCTTACGATTTGAGGTATGTGTTAATCAAGTTAAAATAGGCTGCAAACCCACTAATTTGAAATTGTAAAGACCTTTGCTAAACCAGATTGTGCCTCTTTATGTTATAGCACAAAATATAGTAATAAAATATAGTAAATTTTGAGTGTGAGGTTTAATACCACAAGACCAACAACAAAGCAAGCTCTGCTCTAGTGTGTGTGCACACTAGAGTGGGGCTTGACTTGTCTCAATGCATGCAGGAGTAAATTAATAATTTGTAAATTCAAAGATGTGTTGAGCTGCATGCACATGGCTGAAGTGTTTGACCCCTCACACATCCCTCCTTCCATTCCCCAGCTGTACATGTCCCACCACCTGGTGGAGCTGCTGGTGGACAAGTGACCAGTATACAGGATGTAACCCACGCATCTGGTAAGGACATTGAATACAGTGACTTGTTGTTATCATAAGATGTTCACATTGTTGTGTTATGTGACAGATGTGTTAGAGGCCCTTGGGGGGAAAGCTGATTCAAAGTGGAGACATTTTGGCACTTTTCTTCGTTTTGAGCCCTCACTGATGGACACAATTCAGAGTGACAATAGCAAGAGTGTCACTGACTGCATGCTAGACCTGGTTACCAAGTGGGTGATGTACTCTGAAGGAAGTGGTGATCTCCCTCGCACATGGCAGACAGTGGTGGAGGCAGTGAGGAAATTGAAGGATAGGAAACTGGCAGAGGAATTGGCAAAGACGTATGGAGTGAGCAGTAAGTGAGCGAGCAGTTATATTTGATATGTGTACTCTTTTGGTGTGTGTGTGTGTGTGTGTGTGTGTGTGTGTGTGTGTGTGTGTGTGTGTCTACTGACAGTAATGTCGTGTACCAGTGTATACCTCTTCTCCTCTCTACCATACGTAGGTGACTAAGTGGAGTGGTGGAGTCAGATGGCTACAACTCCACATCATGTGACAGTCACATGACTGCATTTTCTCATGTTTGTACCTGTGGACTTCTCCCTCCATCCACTCTTTGAGCCCTGCAATGTGTTCTCTGATTGAAGGTGTGTGTGTATTTGTGTGTCCATGTCACACTGACAGTACTGTGTGTTATATCACTTCACGATCTCCTCTCTTCTCCATTGTATGACTAAGTGGAGCGGAGGAGACAGCTGACTACCCCCTGTGTCAGCTGACAGTCGTATGAGAGAGAGTCCCCTTTCTGGAATAGAGTTTGCACTGGCTGGAATAGACAGGTTCCACTGTTCAGAAATCACCTCTCTATTGAGGGCACTGCCTGGAATAGACAGGTTCCACTGTTCAGAAATCACCTCTCTATTGAGGGCACTGCCTGCTGTCCTACGTAACACCTAACCCACCACTGAAGGGGGTGGAGTCAGGAGAGAAGTGAGGTAAGATGGAGTGCATGGGGAATAGTGTGCGAGTTGATATTCACTTCATTGTTCTTTGCTATTGTATTGCATGTGAAGTAGAAGAGGTGTGAAAGGTGTGGTTGATTCTCACTCCACTCTCCTTCCCACAGAGCCTTGGTGTTGTGCTGTATGTGTTAGTGTGTGGAGCTGTTCCGTTTGATGGTCACAATCTGCACAGCCTCAAGGCCCGAGTGTTGGACGGGCGGTTCAGGATACCATTCTACATGTCTCAAGGTGGGTATACAGTCACATCCATTTGTTAGCCAATGTTGTGTCTCTTACAGATCTGTGGTCCCTCTCTGTTGGGCTCTTTGCTTGTTAGACCTTCCTCTTTAACAGCCTGGGCTCTTATTGCAACAATTTTTGGCTACTATCCCACTATAGTGGTACCAGGCTCTTATTTTACAATCTGGGCTCTTATCTCATGTACATAGGGCTCTTATCCTTCCAGAGTGTGAGCAACTTATCCGACGCATGCTGGTGACTAACCAAGAGGCAGCCTCTCAGCAAGGTGCTCACACACAAGTGGATGACGGCTGGGAGAAAGGGCGGGGCTGGGGGCGGGGAGGGAGAACCAAGGAAAGACATGGAACAACGCATGCAGGTGTACGAGGACGACGGTATGGTGCAGTGGTGTGAACCTGTGCTGGTGGCTGTTCAACAGTTGGGACTAGATGTGAACGAAGTGAAGAGGGTGAGCTGGAGTGTGGAAGGGAGAGTAGTGAAGTGAAGAAGAAGGGGTTTGGAGGGAGAGTGCATGATGGTAGTAGGTTTGTTGACTGTATTGTATAATAGCCCTTTGTGCTGCCCTTCACTTTCTCTCCCTCTTGATCTTCCCATAGGCTGTTGAGGATAAGATGTACAATGACTTTGATGTTCACTGACTCCCAGTGGATGAGGAGGTCCCTCCTTCTCATCCAGGACCTGCCCCCAGTGGCACACCTGTAATTGACATTCCCTAGGTTGGACTCCTCCCCTTTGGTCCCTGAAGGTGTGTGTGGTGTATGACAGTGGTTCATTGACTCCCTTGTACCCACTGGACAGGCATGTAGTTAGAATCATAGCCCAACTTTATCATCTTGACTCTACAATACTCCTTTTAGCAGGTTACCCACTGTCCCCTCCTCCTCTCCTCCCCAGCCCCTCCCTCCACTGAGGCATATCTGTCAGCTGCTTGCAACCAGCTGGATGCTGTGCTGACTAACATTGGCCTCTCCCACCACTGTGTGTCCCCAAGTGAGAGCCATTTCTGAGTAATGCATGCATTGCTAGTGCGTGTGAGCAGCTTGTTGTGTATGTATATGAGTGTGTGAGTGTGTGTATATGTCGTGTGTCCCACTTCACTCCAAGGTCTGACTATGATGGGACACTGTCTCCTTCCCATTTCCAATCTAGAATCAGTCTACTTAGTGTTGGGACTCCCCCCTCCCCAAGGGGTTGCTACAGCCACTTCACTCCAAGGTGTGTGTTTGATGGTGTGTGGAACTGAGTGAATGTCATCAGATGATGGAGGAGAGCCTCACCAACACCAACCAGTTAGTGGAGTGTGTCAAGGGGTGTGTCAAGGGTGTGTGTCTGAGGTGTGTTTGAGGGTGTGTCTGGGGTGTGTCTGGGGTGTGTCTGTGGTGTGTTTGTGGTGTGTGGCCTAGCATTATGATATGTCATTGCATGTTAAGTGTGTGATGTGTGTGTGTGCGGTGTTGTATCTGTGTTATGTCTGTGGATGGTGACACTGTGGACTGAGGAGTGAATAGTTAGAATCACTTTAATTATTCCATTGCAGTGGGAGCATGCGTCAGATCAAGGAAGAATTTCGTAAACTTCATGTGATACAGAAACAGTATGGTCGGCTGCCTCAGTCACACATCACATACAAGCCAGTGATGAACTTGACTCAAGTGGACCCCAGAGTGTCCACAGTCTAATGTCTGGTGTGGGTGGGGTCCAAAGATTGTGGGAGGAGTGTCCCATTTCAGTGGCAAACTCTCTGATCTTTGCTAAAGGTGTGTGTGCGCGCACGCGTGTGTGCATGTGTGTGTGTGTGTGTGTGTGTGTGTGTGTGTGTGTGTGTGTGTGTGTGTGTGTGTGTGTGTGTGTGTGTGTGTGTGTGTGTTTGTGTGTGTGTTCGTGAATGTCAATGTGAACAACAGCACTGGACATGTACAGGTGTCTAGTTAGAATCATAGCCCCATCTTTATCATCTTGACTCTACAATACTCCTTTAGCAGGTTACCCACTGTCCCCTTCCTCTCCTCCCCAGCCCCTCCCTCCACTGAGGCATATCTGTCAGCTGCTTGCAACCACCTGGATGCTGTGCTGACTAACATCGGCCTCTCCCACCACCGTGTGTCCCCAAGCGAGTTCCTCGTACAGTACAACAGCACAGTGCTCAAGATTGTCCTCAGTCAAGAGCCGTTTCTGAGTAATGCATGCATTGCGAGTGCGTGTGAGTAGCAGTGAAGCAATACACGGACTGGGGGATCTGGAAGTTATATTAATTTCTGTGGATTGACAGTTTGAAGACGCACGTGCTTAATAAGGTAATGAAGTGTGTGTGTGCATGCACACGATCTTGAGAGTTTAGCTAATAATTGAGTACCCTATAAACTACATGGCGCTATGTGTGCTGTTGTTATTCATACGTTTGTGTCCTTGAGACATAGCCGTTTGCTGCCATGTACCATACCTACTTCCAATAGCTATTATGCCTTGAGTGAGAGGTGTACAGTGAGAGGCGTACAGTGAGAGGTGTACAGTGAGAGGCGTACAGTGAGAGGCGTACAGTGAGAGGTGTACAGTGAGAGGTGTACAGTGAGAGGTGTACAGTGAGAGGTGTACAGTGAGAGGTGTACAGTGAGAGGTGTACAGTGAGAGGTGTACAGTGAGAGGTGTACAGTGTGAGGCGTACAGTGAGAGGCGTACAGTGAGAGGCGTACAGTGAGAGGTGTACAGTGAGAGGTGTACAGTGAGAGGTGTACAGTGAGAGGTGTACAGTGAGAGGTGTACAGTGAGAGGCGTACAGTGAGAGGTGTACAGTGCCAGTAGTACTTGTGCAGGTGTTGGCCGCTCAGTGTCTACCTCCCTCCCGTCCTCACTTGTGCAGTTAGAAGAGATCATCACTGGTCGTCTTGAGCCATACCACAGCTAGACGGAACTCAATCAGTACCAAAGAGGCTGTGCCATTTGAAAGCTTTCCACCTTTAGACATACCACACTCCTGTGTCAGCTGACAGTCACATGACTGCACCCTTATGTTCCCATGTGTCTACCTGTGGACTCCTGCCCCCACTCTGTCGAGTCCTCCAGTGGTCTTCACTGAAGGTGTGTGTGTGTTTGTGTGGACATGTGCACACATGAGATGAACTGCTCTGTGATGATCCCTCCACTTCCTCACTGTAGATGACTGAGTAGACTGAGGCAGTTGAAGTAACCATTAGATGTGCCCCTAACACCATTTGTTTAAACTCAACTGTTTGATGACCCCGCCCCCATGGCGACTCCTTCAGCTGATCCAAATTCATTGGATGAGGATACCCCTCCTCCTCACTTGCAGTTGCCTAACTGACTCATCGATGGACAACACAGCTAGGTCTGGTTGTTCCCTAGCCTGGTGAGTCCCCTTCGGTTCAGTCATATGATCCACCAGTGAACACATCAGGAGTGACCAGCTCTGATTTGAATGAAGGTGTATTGTGTACCTCATCCTAGACCCGCCCCCAATGGTTCACCTTGTTCACAGTCCCTGTTTTGAGTCTCTCCTGTGGACTCCTTCCCCTTTGGTCCCTGAAGGTGTGTGTGGTGTGTGACAGTGGTGTATTGGAGCAGTGTGTTCCCTTTCATTGACTCCCTAGTACTCACACCACCTCCATACCATTCCTCCCATGCCCAGTCCCCTCCCCATGCTGCTGGTCCTGCCCCTGACCTCCACTCCCAGCTAAGGCCATTCCAGGGTCTTGACCTCCAACGCCAACTGCAGCAGCTCAACATTAGCCAGTGTAGTGGTGGAGACACTAGCCCAGCAGTGGTTGCCCCTCCCCTTCAAACACAGCTCCACCACGGATGTAGTGTGGTGGTGTCTAATGCAGTGACTAATGGGAACCCAGTGCATGGTCAGAGCAACATGGAGGCACCAGGTGGGTGTGTCAGGGGGCGTGTCTAGTGTATAGGGTATGTGTGAGAATGTTTCTGGGGTGTATCAAGGGAGCATCCAGGATGTGTATGTGTGAGGACGTCTCACGGGGTGTGTCAGGCATTACTAAATGTTTTCAGTGCGTGTCAAGATGTGTGTGTGTGCAGTGTGTGCGTGTTATATCTGTGGATGGTGACACAGTGGACTGAGGAGTGAATGGTCTAAATTATTCCATTGCAGTGGGAGCATGCGTCAGATCAAGGAAGATTTCTGTAAACTTCATGCGATGCAGAAACAGTATGGTCGGCTGCCTCAGTCACACATCACATACAAGCCAGTGATGAACTTGACTCAAGTGGACCCCCAGAGTGTCACAGTCTAATGTCTGGCGTGGGAGGTTTAGGGGATTGTGGCAGGAGTCTCCCATTTCAGTGGCAACCTCTCTGACCTGTGCTAGAGGTGTGTGTGTGTGTGTGTGTGTGTGTGTGTGTGTGTGTGTGTGTGTGTGTGTGTGTGTGTGTGTGTGTGTGTGTGTGTGTGTGTGTGTGTGTGTGTGTGTGTATGTGTGTGTGTTTGGGAAAGTCAATGTGAATGTGCCACAACAGTACTGGACAGGTATCTAGTTAGGGTCACACAGCCTCTTCTTTTATCATCTTGACTCTACAGTGCTCCATTGTTAGCAGGTTACCCGCTGTCCCCTCCCTCTCCTCCCCAGCCCCTACCTCCACTGAAGCATATCTGTCAGCTGCTTGCAACCAGCTGGATGCTGTGCTGACTAACATCGGCCTCTCCCACCACCGTGTGTCCCCAAGCGAGTTCCTCGTACGGTACAACAGCACAATAGTCAACTATGTAGCCCAATTACAGTGACGTCAGTCTGTGATTCTTAATTATAAATTGCATGATGCATGTGACAATTATAGTAGTGTCGTTACTAATATTTGGCGGTTTCATTTTTGGGATGGAAGTCGCTCTGCACGTGGCCGCGCTGGGATATCGACAAACATCCATTAGCAGCTGCAGAGTAGCTGGACAGACGGAAGTGGTTCTGGCGTTTGAGATTTACGGGTTTGAGAGCTACGTACATCGGATACAGTGAGTTGGGAATTTGTCTTTGAACTGTTGTTGGCCAGTGATCGAATCTGAACACAGTATCAAAGAGGATGGGGCAGTCGCTTTCGAACAGTCTTTCTCTGCCCAAAGCCCTGCAGCTGAAATGGCTAGCAAACGTGCTTGAAATGACATAGACCTGCGTGCGTGTGGGGTGTACCTCAAAGTAGCTATGTAACTATGCATATGTAACCTCAACCACATCGGTGCAAAGTGATTCTGCTGGGTATATTGAACAAGTTTAAAGGCATCATACAATTTAGTATACTGAAATGACTGTCTTTTAGTGAGTGCAGTTGTGCTATTTCATCTGTTGTGCTCTGTGTGTGAACACTGAGTATGTGTTTGTGTTTGTGTGCATGCATGTTTGTGTGTATGGCCAAAGGACAAAGGACTCAAATATCACACTTTTGGAATGCTTCTATCACAAACAGCACTACACCCTGACACTGCAGCTGTGGGTAGGAGGGTGGAGTGACATTCGACCCCACCTCATGGTGTTCCAATAAACAACTGAACCATGAATTTAAAATCAGTCCAGAACACTGGTACAAGCTATGAAAGTATGCACTTGAGTTGTCCAAACATATACTTTCTGTTGTCACTGTGGGTTACAAATTCACTAGTTACACTAAGCCCAGGCACTGCATCTGCTCTTTCCTGATGGCGTGTATAGAATCACACACCAGTTGAGCTGCACTTGACTGATTGTTGTACGCTACCACGTTTTAAGAGTACAAAGTGCACTAAAGCTTCTCTCATTCTGAGCTTTAGTTGCAGGCATTACCAGAGTCAACTTGACCTTCTTGAAGTATTCCTTATGTGCAGTGAACAAGGATTTCAAGTAGGAAACTGTTGACTGTAAATCCGGCAAAGAGGCGTCCCTCCCAGAATGTCAACATGTTAGAGGTGTGTGTGTGATGGTACCGGTCGTTACTCTGAAAATCAATCCCACAGAATGCTATGACTTCCTTTAGTGCTTCTGACTGCTGCGGTTGTTTGCTGGTGGTTAGGACTGTCACCTGTTGTGTCTGGAAACCCTTCTGCTCGGATTTATTTATGAGTGCTGAAGTGATCAATCAATTCACTCAAAATTGATCCTCCAGTAGTAATCCTTTGCTGTTCTAGTATTTGTGGGTGCACCTTCACCATGCATATACATACAAACCTGTGGGGTACCTTCCTTTGGGGAGAGTAGTGGATGACACATCAAACATGGACCGTATTACCTCCACATAGTCCCAGAATACGTAGGTGAAGGCACTCATTCAAGCGATTATATTGAAAAGTTGTAAGTGTTAAAGAGACGGGATTTGACCCTCACATGTTGCAATGCAACGAGCGAAATAGATTGACAGCCATGCATGTTGTGAATTTCTCTAAAGATTCTAAAGAAAGTCAAACTTTACTATCTGTACAGCAACGTTAACTCTGCCAATGTGTGATCTAAAGCATCTCTGAATCTCTTGTAGCTTCCATAACAACATCCCATGTGTCATCTGAAGTGCTCAATAATTCTCTGCAATGGATGGTACTTCAGCCGTGACAGTCCATCGTTTTGGAGACAGAAAATATATTCCTGGGGATCCAGCAGTGACGACATCTTTCACTTTCTGGAGAATGACATCACACTTAGGTGATTTCTTGATCAATTTGGTTATCTGATAGACTGTATCAAGAGCATCTCCTCCCATTATTATCAGACTCCTGTTGCATGCATCTTGAGCAACCAGGTTCAAAGTGTGGCCATGTAGTGGTGTGTATATATCTGCTCTGGCCTCTAGAGCTGTTGTCCTGGACCTATAGCTGCAGCACTAACTTTACACCTGACCTGACCTGCTTGATCTTTCATTATTTTAGCACTGACCATGACAGTTGTCTGTATTCTGAAATTCAAGTGCAACAGAGCATCTTCAATTAACTGTTTCTGCTACCATTTCTGCCACAGTTGAGTCCAGGCTGCATGCCGTTTTACATCACTTCTTCATGGACTTTCTAATCTGAATCTACATGTACAGCACAGGCAGCAAAACACCTATTTGGTGCCTGCCATCCGAGGCACCTCTGCACTATACAAGGCGCCACTCACTTGTGGAGTAATTCACCTTCTGAGAGAGATGAGTGGACGGTGAATTATAAGCCACACCATATGTTGTCTCAAAGTAATGGTTGTACTGAAGAGTGGAGGGGAGGGGGTCAGTGCTATCTGATCACAAGCTCACAATACGCTCACAATGATACAAGTCATCTGAAATATACCCTGTTATGATACATGTATATCAGGCTCACTTGCGAAGGCAGTGTCCGTCTCCCTAGTTCCTTCCCGTCATGATCAAACTGTTCGATCCTCCACCCAGTTTCCCATAAGGGTAGAAGAGGAATACTGGCTTTCTTTTAGCCAGCCATAGCCCCTTGGTCGCTGATTAAATGACATCCGACCGAGGCCTTTACACTGATGCTTTCTTCAGCAAGACACAACTAATGACGTTTAATGTAGAGCAATTAGAATTGTAAGCCATACCAGAATAAAGTTGTTTCAAAGTACTAGAGAGCGAAGTGGAGGGGTCAGTGGGTCAGTGCGGGTCTGCCTTCAGAGTGGGCAGGAAAGGCATTCAGCTCCCGCTCTGTGTGGTGTTGGAGGTTGGAACAAGCAAACTGTATAATGTACACTGATGCTGCTATGCACAGAACAGGTCATCAGAGTACAGCTTGCTCCTCATCACTGCATCAAAAGCAGCAACACATGCATACTAATTTGGCAGTGACTGTAATATACGATAATAGTCCAGATATCATCAAACAATGGCATGTCTATTCCGCAGCCACAGTTCATCATCAGCTCTAGGGCTGGGAACGAGACTACATCAGCTCTTGCCCGTTCCGGTTAGCAGTTTTGCTATGAATATCATTATGGCATAAGGGCTTGCCCAACCGCCACAATAAATTCCGCTGAATGCAAAAATTTTATCAATCTGGCAAAATATGTGAGTGGATTTGAGAAAACGACCCACTTCGCGCAATATGTAAACAATAGATATGGGTCAAAACAATCATGCGGGTGATATTTCACCGAAAAACAGATTTTGGTATCATTCATATCTATGGTAAAGTCCCTATCTTGTGGCCAAGTTTGAATCTTTAATTCCTTCTCTAAAGCTCAAACGAAGACTTCGAATTTACATGGTGGCCATCGGGCGCCACGTACACGAACATGTTACGTAAGCGTAAAAAGCTATACGCACGTTATTCAAGGCAACCAGGCCTTGCTCGAAGTCAACATACGTACACTACTCCAGCATTCCCGACGAGCGTGAAGACCTTCCCGTGCTGAGGACGAAGCAGATACGCTTCCCACTACGACCAACCCAACTGTCCACCATTTGTGCCGTGACCGGAAGTCCATGTTCTTAACGCCTTTTTAGCCAAACACCTAACGTAATTTCAGATTTTAGGCAAGCATATCTCAGGAACTAAAGCAGCTATCGAAGCGCAACAAAGGGTAATAGAGAGCCCAACCACTTTGCTTTAACACGGTGTCACTAACTCAAAATCGATAAACTGCGCGAAGTGGGTCGTTTTCTCAAATCTGCTCACAATTTTGGGCCATTCCGCTATATAGTTATTCATTTCTGTTTCTTGGCAACCCATGCGTTGTTTTGTGCGTTCGTATATGAACACATGGTCATGTGTGTGCGTGTGTGTTCACATAACAAGTCTATCAGACCATACATGAGAATCATCCTATAAATGGGACAAGTGAATCAAACACCTGCTTCAGCTGTTTGGCAGCAGGTTTCCCCTAAACCGGCAATATTGCACAGTAGAACTTTTCAATTTTGTTCTCAAGACTGGGTGTGATAGTCAGTACTTGCCACTGCTATTAGTTCTGTCATTTTGCATGATCAGCAGGTGGTGACAATTCTCATTCAAATAGAATATGGATGGAATTACCGTAAATATTCTAAAAATTTGAAACTCTAATTTTTGCAAACTTTCCACGGTTTTGCCTTGAAACATTCTAAAATTTTGAATCCTTAGGTGACTCTAAAATTACAATAGACCTCTAATTTCAGCAACGGTTACTGGGGTACTGCATGATACACCTTATGAAAACTAATAACGGTAAACACACCTAACGAAGCAGTGTTGCCTTCAGAGATATCCGAAGCTGGTTCAGGTTAGCTACTAGTTAACCGCTACAAGTAACGCATGTGGCAGCTATGGCTTTCCTGTCCTGGAAGTTCATTTCCGACCCATAAGAAATCCTCTTCTTTTAGACATGATTCCTGTGAATACTGCACCACACGGTGACGAGGGAAGCGCCAGTGGTGGCCATTTTACTCACAGAACCTTCCAGAAAATGGCGGCCGAGAGTGCCTCCTATTTTGCAAGAGTCTCTAATGTTTGCAAGGTGCGAATGAAATGAACATAAGTATTTTTTCCTAAACTTCGAAAAGTCAAAATTGAAAACTCTCAAATTTTCACAATTTCTTAGAATATTTACGGTAGAAGGAATGCCTCAACTGTATTCTTATGACTGTAGACAAGAATAGCATAAGTGTTTCCGCAACAAGAACCATTATATGTCCAAGTGAACAGACAGCACACCATGCTATTGACTTGTACTTACCTTTGGTGAGATGCTCCTCTAAGCAGCAGCACTCCAGCCACTGAGACAAGCTACCTTACTGATCAGTTGTTAAGCGCATGCGCTTAAAGCTCTGGCAGGAAGAAAATATACGCCTAATAAAGAATGTGTGCTTAACAAAGGAATAGTTCAAGAAATTATAATGATATGCAAACGTCCTGTTAAGATGGCCGCCGCGTAGCGCAGTAAGTGAGTTCTCATTCAAGCGTTATTTTTACCAGCTCATAGTCATTATTTCAGGCAAGTGGCTAGGTTACCAAAGAGTCCTTTTATGTGCCTAATAGAAGAGGTGAACCCCTGAAATCACTATGTGCCTAACAGTTAAGGTGAAAAACTGGTAAAGAAATGTGCACTTAACAGACGTTATGCGCTTATATATATAAGGGGGGTGCAGGGGAAATTGCAGTAATCTTAAATAGTTGACAATAACACACACATCCATGGTCATGTGTTCTGAATATCACCCGTTGCGTTCATGGAACATTTCAATTCTACCTCACTTGAGAATCCATTTCCCTTACTTCTCTTATACTTTTATTGCTCTGTAAAGAGACTTACAAACTATACAGATGGACCAGTCACCTGCTGCAACTGCTCAGCAATTGGCTGTCAACAAACGTGCATTAATTAGAGCTGTCAGAACTGGTGACACAGACACTGTTGTAGACCTGTTAGACAGAGGTGTCCCAATTGACACTAAGGATGATGAGGGGAAGTCCTTATTGCATTGTGCAGCATCAGGTGGTCATGTGACCACAATGAGACTCCTCATCAGGAGGGGATGTGATGTAGACTCAGTTGATGGTAGAGGGCTCACTCCACTGCACTGGGCTGCTGCAATGGGACAGACAAAGGCAGTTCGAGAACTAATCAGACTTGGTGCAACCAAGTCAGTGGTTGCGGGTAATTGTGGGACTCCACTTCATCAAGCAGCCCTTAATGGACATGTGGAGACTTTTGAAGCTATGTTGGTAGAAGGGTGTCCTATTGATGTAGTGGACAGTAATGGTGCGACTGTTCTGCATTTTGCAGCTCAAGGTGGTCATGTTGAAGTAATTAAGGTGTTGGTAGGCAGAGGGTGTGATGTGAATGCAGTTTCAGTAGATGGCCGTACTCCCTTCCACTTTGCTGCTGGTTGTGGTAGAACAGAAGCAGTTCGTGAACTAATCAGAGTTGGTGCAACCAAGTCAGTGGTTGCTGGTAATTATGGGACTCCACTTCATCAAGCAGCCCTTAATGGACATGTGGAGACTGTTGAAGCCATGTTGGCGGAAGGGTGTCCTATTGATGCAGTGAACAGTGATGGAGTGACTGTTCTGCATTCTGCAGCTGTAGGTGGTCATGTTGAAGTATTTAAGGTGTTGGTAGGCAGAGGATGTGATGTGAATGCAGTGAAAGCAGATGGCTGTACTCCCCTCCATGATGCTGCTGGTTGTGGTAGAACAGAAGCAGTTTGTGAACTAATCAAACTTGGTGCAACCAAGTCAGTGGTTGCAGGCAATTTCGGGACTCCACTTCATCAAGCAACCCTTAATGGACATGTGGAAACTGTTGAAGCCATGTTGGCAGAAGGGTGTCCTATTGATGTAGTGCACAGTGATGGAGTGACTGTTCTGCATTCTGCAGCTGTAGGTGGTCATGTGGAAGTGTTTAAGGTGTTGGTAGGCAGAGGATGTGATGTGAATGCAGTGAAAGGTGGAGCTATCACTTGAGCAATGCTTTGTTGGCGGTCATGTCAGCAAGCTGAGCCAGTTCTGTGAGGCATGTAGCATTGAGAGCAGTAGAGAAGGGCTGAGGGGTGCTTTAGCAACCTTGATCACTGGTGGTCTGGTTGATGTACACAAAGTGCTGTGTTTGTGTGCCATATCTGGAGACAGTGTATTCCTGGAAGACCAGTTTAGTGAAATAGTTGCTTCTGAAGCCTGTGCCATACCAGCAGCTATGAAAAGTGCCAAATACTATTTCTGTGAAGGTGGAGGTGTTACCTTCTTAAACCAGCTTGGTATACCAGATAACATTGCCTTGTATCCTTTACAGTTGTCGCTGCTGTCATTGAAATGCTTTGAAATGGGGTTTGCCATCGGTGGCATTTGAAATGGTACCACGGACCACACCTTATTCATCACCAAGCTGTTGTCCCACCCTGTGTTGAAGGAAACAGTCAATGAATACTTCCCAAATGGTCTAAGTCCTCTTGACCTAGCTCGGCAGTTTGAACTCCATGACATAGCTGCATTGATTGAGGTGGCAGGTGGACGTCCAGGAGTGTGGGCAAATATACCTCCTGACGTCCTCAGTAAGCATTCTACTGGCCTCATGTCTGCTTATAATGTGCTGAGCAGTGTGTGTAAGTTGAACGTAGGGGGACAGGAGGTTAAGGAGGTTTTCTTGAGTATCCTTGGTGGACAGACTATAAAGGAGCAGGTCTTGGGCCAGCGTCCTGAGCTTGGGGATGTAGTCACACTTGTCCTACCTTACATCCAAGGGAGACACTGGAAGAGAGTTGGACTGGCTCTTGGCATGAAGAAGAGCACATGCACTCGATGGTCTTGGGCAACAATTCCCAAATGACGATGATCGATATATGGAGACCCTGAGCTACTGGTTGGAGCACGGTAGCAGTGTGACCTGGAAGACCCTGTTGGATGCCTTGGGCCACTCTGAAGTAGAATGCACTATGGTTAAGCTCAGAGGCAATATTGTATCAGAAGTGGGAGGAGCTCACCAGGTAAGTGTGCAGTGTTGTGTGTTGAGTGAAGGTGCTGTGTGGTGTGCTGTCTGGAGGAAGCAAGTGCTGCTCTCGTCATGTGTGCTTGTGTTTGTGCTGCTTCCACCTCCTCTTCTCAGACGGTAGCTGTGAGTGGTCCCTTCAGACCTGTCTCCAGTTCTGCTCCAGCTGTGAGTGGTCCCTTCAGACCTGTCTCCAGTTCTGCTCCAGCTGTGAGTGGAGGAGCATTTGCTACAGAGAGGAGTCCACCCGTCTGTGAAGGTGAGCTGTGTGGAGTGTCTCTATACTTTTTGCCCTCATGACTATCCTCTAAGGTGTGTTGGGGCCTTGTATTAGCTCGGACTGTGCACTGAATTGTGTGAGGTTAAGGCTCTAATCAGCATACTATTATTTGTTCAAGCCTACCTAGGTCTCACGCATGCTTTACTGGCTGCTTCACCACTTACATCTCTCTTGTGGTTCAGCCACACTTGTGCAGGTTGTTCAGAAACATGCTGAGAGGTTTCTCAAAAAAATGAACTGCAAAGCAATTGCAGCTGAGCTGAGAGCATTGGGGCTAGTTCCAGAGAGTGTTGAGAGTGACATCCATTGTTCAAAGAGTAGGAAGGAAGGTAACACCGTCCTCTTGAACTATCTCAAAGAGGATGCAGATGAGGAAACGGTGACAGAAGTGTTCAGAATTGCTTCTGAGAAGGCAAGCTACAAAAAGATGAACAAGTTTGCTGCCTTCATGCTAAGGAAACTACAAGAAGGAGGTTTGTATTGGTGTATTCTGTACACACAGATATACGTATGGTGTAAGACACTGTCGGGTACACTGGCGTGCATTGGACTTAGCTGGCATGGCTTCCTAAATCCAGCAAGCAAGCGCTTCAGTCATTGTCACTATTCTGCCATCTTCCTATGGCACCATGCTACATTTATTTCATACCACTAGCACACGGATGTGCTCTTCGGGTGCATCCTCCCGCTGACTTGCCGAGTGACGGCTGTTTGTGTGCTAGTTGGTCATACGCCAGGTCACACTGCAACAGCTAGAGACACACATGTGCACATTATGCAAGGTGTCCTATTGCCAGTCTTTGCATTGTGAAGTGGAGTGTTTCCCTTAGTTTGTGTATCCTCAATGGAACAGTCAGGAATAAGCTCAATGTTGATCTCTTAAGCTGATTCATGGTTGTTGCCTTGAACTGACATTATAGGCATACTGCTATTGGAAGAAGCGGTTTCAAAAGTGCATGAAGTAACCATAGTTACGATGAAGTAATAGGGGGTATTGCACAATGTCCAACCCGGATTTCTTGAGGCCCCTTCTATCACCTTTGAGCCACCTTCCTTCTCCTTCAATGGCGCTTTCGGCTATATAGTTTATGTCACCCACAGTCTTCAGCTTTGAGCTCAAATGAAGGCAAAGGAGCCGCCGCACCATCCGAACAGGAGGAGTTAGCAGACAACCAATTCCCTTGCAACTTTTGTAATCTGCCTCGCATTCATCCGTAAAACAAAGATGGCTACCCACAGTTAAGCATGGCTAAACGTCGTAAAACCTTCATTTTGCAAGCTTCCGCACAAAACCCCCACCTAGGACACCCTCCGGCAGAGGTCGAAATAAGGTTTTGTGGTTGTGCAGTCATATGTCCGAGCACCCCTGATTTTGTTCGGTCAATCACATTTTTGTTCAGTCACACACTTCGTATACGTGTCCACGCACCCCTCATTTTGTTCAGTCATTTACATTTTGTCCCGTCGATCAGAATTGTGTCTCCTAGGAAGCATTGCCTTCTTAGCAACTTTGCTATATAATGTTGATGCAAGGCTAATGGGCTACAAGCTGGAACAGTCCCAATCTCCTAGGATGCACAGTAGTGTCACTACTGGAAATGGTAACACTATCAAGAAAACAAGTCAACTTCCTATAGGCACTGGTTATAAAATTGTGGTCACAAACATGCCACTGCCCTACAAGTGAAAGCTGTTGTGTAAACAACGTAATATGAGCTGGCTGTGGTGGTGTGCAGTGCGGTTGCAGCCTGCACAATTAGCCACCGGGACAGGATGTGACGTCACACCACTACACGTAGCGGTATGTAAACGTCACAATAAGATGGCCGCCACGTAGCGACAGCGCTTATCGATTAAGTGCCAATTTAGTAGTCTGTACTTCATACAATTGTCATTAGTACCCTTCATCCAATAGCCAGTGAACATGGGAGTCCTTTGGGTAATATATATTATTATTATTAGTTATAGGCTGAAAAATCTGATCGGTCACATTTACTGACCACTTGAAGCAATGCGCAGTCATTTAACTAAAACGCTCGGAAATTGACCGATGACCGACCGTTATTTCGACCTCTGCTCCGGCTAGCACTTAGGCATTTGTACCACGTTTGCTGTGAATCCTCCGCACAGTTTCGGAGATTAGTGCGAACAAAAATTGGCCTAGCTCCATTATAATAAGATGACTATTTCTATGTACCTTATTTGTCCAAATAGAGGCCCAGGCATCTATTTCCTTTAAGAGGTTTTGTCCCAGCCTTTATTAAAATCTGTACAAAATGAACCGATTTCCTAGCCATGTTTACTATATAAAATCTGATGTATAACATGGCTGCCGTCAAAGTCTGCACGTGTTGAGCTCTTTCTAGAAGGTGTGAGTTCTCAGAAGTTGACGACATCACAATTCAGTCTGATCTAGCAACACTCATCTCCTTCACAACGGCTTCTTTCATGGCTCTTCTACGCTCACTTCAGACCTTTAGATGCAGGAAGAAGTATGTGGTGTGCTTTCTCTTGGACAACGCTACTCCTTAGGGGAGTCCAATCAGTCACCATGCGTTGCACTGTGTTTGATTCGTACCTAAAGCATGCACCTCAGATGCTGAAGAGTGTCTGTGTGTGGATTCCAGATCAGTTTGAACCCGGCTTCTATTTGAGCCCCGGCCTCTATTGAGCCTAGCTTCTAGATGGACAAATACGGTACATAAAATTAATGGTCGTGATAGAAATATTTGTGACTGCTGCATTCGTGAAATTTGTGAATCTTACTGACAGCGAAATGTTGCAATACCCATCAAGCTATTGTAAGAGCACTTTGTTCATTGTAAGATGGCCAGTGGTACCCTCTACCTTGTTCTGTGCATCAGGTCTCACTCCTCATGGTGGCCCCGCCCCTTGACCACGCCCTCTGAGGACCCCACCCCTTTACTGCTGAAGACACTTGAATCAAATGATGCAGCAGTTGAGATAGCCCGGATGAAGTTTGTGGACCTTGTACAATGTGACAGCCTCTGGCCGTGGTGCTCACACACAAGTGGATGATGGCTGAGAGGAGGGGTGGGGCTGGGGGCGGGGAGGGAGAGCCAAGGAAAGAAATGGAGCGACGCATGCAGATGCATTCAATGAAGTCAAGAGGGTGAGCAGGAGTGTGTAGCGAGAGCATGCAGTGATGAAGAAGAAGGGGTTTGGAGGGAGAGTGCATGATGGTAGTAGGTTTGTTGTCTGTATTGTATAATAGTCCTTTGTGCTACCCTTCACTTTCTCTCCTCTTGATCTTCCCATAGGCTGTTGAGGATAAGATGTACAATGACTTTGCTGCTATCTATTACATGCTACTTGAGCAGTGGTCCAAGGGGAAGCTTGTTGCTAGGCGACCCAGCCTGCCGACAATGTTGCAGCCACCCCGCATTGTCATTGACCCAAGTACTTCCCACCCCACTGCAATGGTTGGCTCATTATTGATGGAGGGAGGGGCAATGGGTCCAGGGGAAGAGTTGAGGAGAAGCCCTATAGAGATTACTGGTGAGGGAGCGGAAGAGGAAGTTGGAGTTCGTTCAGTGTGTTCTCGTGTCAGATACTGCAGTAGGGGCATATTTGTGACCTGTACTACAGTATTTTCAGAACCTGTGACTTGTTCAATCTGTGAATGTGTTTGTAGTGCTCTGTATGCTAGCACTCCAGCAGTGCCCGCATTGTTAGATCACTGCCATCCCTTGCCTCTTACACTCTCGCTCCCCACATAATACACATGCGCACATACACACACACATGCACATACATCTCCACAGGTCCCAACCCAAGTGCTGGCAACTTCCTAGCTAGCTAGCTGCGAACAAACCATTGTGGGGATTCCCCCCACACCTGATCAGTTGCAGCATCTCACCCAGTTGGCAGAGGAGGGCATGCAGCAGGGAGTGGGTGGGGCAGAGGGAGGGGCTGAAGTGGACGGGTCGGCCAGTAGACTGGGGGCCACACCCAATGTGATTGTTCAAAACGAGCTAATGCACCCTCAGCCACTTCACCACCGCCCTCCTCATGAGTTGGAGAAGACATGACACACACATTCTTCTTAATAGGTAATTGTGTTACGCTGTATCTCTGTGGCCACCAAAGGTGTGTGTGTGCTCATAGACATGGGGAGATGTTTGCTCTGGGTTCTTTTGATGGTCACACCACTGATGAATGAATCTTCGTAATCAGTTTAATATGTACATTCCATTAGCGTTTGAACTGTATTAATCCAATTAAATGCAAACTGTGTAAGGCTATCAGGTGACTTCATTTAATGATACCATGTTTTGTGCTTGCACTGTAAGATACCAGTGTGAACGTACACACTTGGTCAGGTATTGCATAATGTTGAAGTGTTGCATTGTACAGTGGAACCTGTCTAAGACAGCCACCTATGGCAAGTTCTAATGGCCTTTACAGAGAGGTGGCTGCACTACAGAGGTTGCAGTGTTTTAGTGCCACGTATGCTAATGCTGGTTTAGGCCAGGGAGGTTGACTAGAGAGGTGGCCGCCTTACACTAGTCTTGCTTCCAGACCCTATTTCTGCTGCGTGTATCATTGCACAACTGCAGAGGAATGGGTCTGGTCAGACTTAACTGGATCCTGGGTTGCCATGGAATGTGTGGAATGTGTGACGTCATCAAAGCCACTTTAGAGCTTTGGATTATACGGCCAGCAGGGTTAGAAGAAGCCACAGTGAATGCTGCGAGCTACTCAGCGTTGTAGGGATGAAGCGTTCGGTGATATTTCTGTCGATTTCACCATTACACAAAGTTGTCAGGTGTTGTGTGCGGCCATTGGGGGAGTCAAACTGGACGGTACACGCAAGTGAGAGAGCTGCTCGTCTGCCAAAGGGTCACACTATACTGGAACACGTCCTCAACGAGCGAATAGTCAAAATTGTGGCTCGTTGGAGCCGTGTCCCACTACACTGTAACTCTCTAGCGAATACACAGCTCTGTCACACCGGGCTAAACTACCTATTTCTGTCTCGCCGCTCTTTATGGACTCCTCTGGCACACCGAAACCCGGAATCCGGCATACACAACTTCCTGAAGAGGTGAAAAACCTTCTTTCTGAAGAGCAGCATGTTCCCTTGCCCAAGATCAAAGGAGTTCGTTAACTACATACATCTTTCCTGCGATCTGATTGGTCTACTCAAATTCCAGTAGAGATCCCAAGAACATGTTAAGTCTGACCAGATCCTATTCCAAGCATTCCATTGCACAATACCATACAGTACGTATATGCTTTTTACTTTTGCGGGATTAAACTTTCGCGGTGTTCTTGGATCAGCAACCATTCTTGAAAGTTTCACCTTGCGAAAACTTATACAAGGCTTTATTTCTCCTGCTTGAGACTCTGCAACCACAGAAGTAAAACGCGAAAAACGTGAAAAACTCACGAATCGTGAAAGTTTAACCCTGCGAAAGTTTAAACATATAAGGTAATAGGGGCTAGCGCATGAGACTAATCCTAACACAGTGACCATCTTAGACAGATTCCACTGCATGCCAATTGAACAACTCACATTTCTTGCAATCAAATTAAAACTGATCAGTAGCCAGGTGTCAGGCGTAATGCTATGTCTTCTTTCCATTTCCAATTTAGAGTCAATCTACTCAGCGCTGGGACTCCCCACTCCCCAGGGTGGCGGTGTTGTTTGCAACAGCCGCATCGCTCGAAGACGCGTTTCTGATGGTGCATGGAAGCTGAATGAATACCAGCAGATGATGCAAGTGCGCCACACCAACACAAACCAGTTGGCCATGATCGTAGGCTCCGGTCAGATGAGTGGATCCATCACGGCTAGTGGTGGGCTGGAGGGCAGTGGGAGTATGCGTCAGATCAAGGAAGACTTCCGTAAATTGCATACGATACAGAAACAGTATGGTCGGCTGCCTCAGTCACGCATCGCATACAAGCCACTGATGAATCTGACTCAAGTGGATCCCCAGAGTGTCCACAGTGTAATGCCTGGTGTGGGTCCGGTTCAGGGAATCATAGGGGGAGCCCCCCATGCCAGTGGCAATCTCTCTGACCTCGCCACCCCAATGTCCCTGCAGGAACAAGTGGCACAGTCCCAGAAGGTGTGTCTGCTCTCCTGGTAATGGTGTGTGATGCTTGTAGCATGTAAACTGCTGAAACTGACTGTGATTTCATTTAATAAAGTAGCAATTTGCTAGTGTTTGGAGAATGTTGGATGCATTAAAGTAGGCTAGGTTGTGTAAGTTATTATAATGGAGCTAGGCCGATTTTTTGTCCACACTAATCTCGGGAACCGTGCGGAGGGTTCGCAGAAAACGCGTTCCGAATGTCGAAGCGCTATCCGGAGGGTGTCCTCGGCTGGGTTTCTCTGCGAAAGCTTGCGAAATGAAGGTTTTGCGCCAACACGCCATATGTTACTATAGGACGCCATTTTGTTTTACGGAGGAAAGCGAAGTAGATTACGGGGTAGACTAGGGTTGTGTAAGCTCAAGTTGTATTCTAATAATGGCTGCAGGATCTAATACTAGAAATAATAAAAAATTTCTACAAAAATTGTAAGGATGTAGGGATGGCACAAAAAGTACAGAAACAAGTAAAGGCTGTTAAACAATGGAGCAGTAACCATCGTCCCTGCATTCAAGGGTGTAGGACTATAAGGTGCGACATTCTTGCATGTAGGGACCAAGGTTAATGCTCCACTGTGTAACAGCCTTTACTTGTTTCTGTACTTTTTTGTGCCATCCCTACATCCTTACAATTTTTGTAGAAAGTTTTTATTATTTCTAGTTTCTGTACTTTTTATAGTGGACAGCTAAGCTGAAGCAACACACTTAGTCTCAACCATAGGGCATTGGTGCAGGCATTATACCCCATTCCTGTAATCCTGAAGCTCAAGGTGTGGGCTAGCACCTAGGTTCCGCGCTAACCCAGCGAGAAACGGCGACCGGAAGCCAACTGTGGCGGGGAAATGCGCGCACGACCACGAAAGTCTTTCAAACGACACACAAGCTAACTGGTGCAGCTGCTAACAATGGCACCAGTCACTCTGGTTTCATCCGGTTTAATTACGTAATTTGAAAATGGCGTCCGTCCCGCTTGGCCAAGCAACACGGCAGGATTCGTGGCAAGTGCTGTCTTCCACACTAACTCGCGCCGCCTTCTAACCTACAAAGGAATGCAGCCAGCCCAAAATGGTGCAATATGGTGTGAGAAGTATTTTCCTGGTCCCTCTGGTTCGTGTGCGACGGCTGTCGAAGAAGAAGAAGAAGAAGAAGAATAAGAAGACGAAACGTGAGAAATGTCGAGGGCGCTATCTACGTGTAGGCGCACCTTCGCTGGGAAGTAAGGTTAGTCATGCGCACTGCTCAGTCCCCGCTTTGTCATGGTAAGCTTCGTTTGCCGGTTTTCGGCCTTATTCAGGAGTAGCGCGACTTTTCGTTTGTATTACAGCATACAAACAACCACTGCCATCCCTACATAGCTCCACATGCTGATACTGACAGGAGTGTGAAGCACCTGAGTGTGTTTGGTTAGATGAGCACCTCAGTAGAAGAGAGATGTTTAAAGTGTTGAACGAAACAAGCAACGAATTCTTTCCCAGGATCCCATGGTAGACTCTAGTCAAACTAGGGGGATTTGGTGAGATGCAAGGGACGCTGTGGACAGATGTCATTTCTGACTGTAAAATGAAGCAGTCAACTGGTTTAGGTTTAGGATATTACATTCAGTAACACTGACTTGAAGCCAGATTGCTGAGCAGCGAACATCTATTTGAGGTGGCTTTTACGCAACTTTAACAGTGACTTGATAGAATGGCAGAGTCTTGGACCAAATGAAAGGGTCTGTTGTTGACAGCAGGAAACGTCTGAGTTTCCCGTACAGTTCTTGTATACCTCAGATGTGCTTGGCTAGCAAACATTCAAAATATGCCGCAATTCTTTAGAATGTTTCAAACTGTAAACTAGTTGTACACAGTATGCTATAGAATTGATTGGCACTGTGCCCACAGAAGTATGCAAGTTAAAGTACATCGAAGCAGGTAGAAATACTGTGTATATCCAAACTCCACATTTCATGTATTGCTACGTCATTCAACAAGTTGGTCCTAGTGACTAAAGTTCAGCATGAGGTTGGAGGGGATTCGCTTTAGTGATGTCATTCATCTTGTGTGTCCTGCTATGCAGTGCACTGTACTCTTCCCTCCCCTCCCTTTCCCATCCCCAGTCCCCTCCCCATGCTGCTGGTCCTGCCCCTGACCTCCAGTCCCAGCTAAGGCCATTCCAAGGCCTTGACCTCCAACGCCAACTGCAGCAGCTGAACATCAGCCAGCGTAGTGGTGGAGACACTAGCCCGGAGCGCCAGGGGAGCCCTACACAGGGCCACATGTCTGGAAGGGCGTCACCCACCTCATCAGGAAACAGCTCTCGAAAGCCCTCGATTGGTGCACCTGCACCACCACCACCACAGTCGATGATGACCCAGTACTTAGGAGCCCACCTGCCCATTTTGGGTGCAGCTGCGAGTGGCACAAGAGGGGGTATCCCACAGCCAACACCCATGGCCAGTATTCTTAATGTGAGCGCATGCAAGTCATGTAACAGACACAGTATTACATACAGAGTGAAATGTAAGTAGTTTATGTCTCCTTTTAACCTCCTCACTATTCTCTCCTCCCTGATCCTAGCAGCAGCAGCAGTCAATCAACTCGCCCAAACTCCCCAACCAGTTTTCTCCTGTCGTTAAGGATCCTAACAACACCCACCGCAAACTCCACTCCACTCGGAGCAGCCCAGGAGCATCCTCTGATGCCGTGAGACCAAACGCCATCAACCCAGCAAGTAGACTGGCAGACGCTTCCAATCTTGCTCAGCAGGCATCCTACATTCATCCAACACCTATTCTCTATGCAAGCCCTCCTGCAATGGCTACCGGTCAGTTTGTGAGTCCACTGCCGGTAGTCCCGGCAGTGGTTGCCCCTACCCTTCAAACACAGCTCCACCACGGATGTAGTGTGGTGGTGTCTAATGCAGTGACTAATGGGAACCCAGTGCATGGTCAGAGCAACATGGAGGCACCAGGTGGGTGTGTCAGGGACTGTGTGTGAATATTCCACTGCACTGGGCATGTGTCTAGGTAGACAGCCAGCTTTGAACCCAAGTACGGCGAAAGCGCCGTGGGCAGGAAAGAAAAACGTGGGTCCAGCAACAGTGGCTTTGGATTGCACAATGTTCCACCAATGAGATCGTTTAGACCAATGAGATTGTTTAGACCAATGAGATTGTTTAGACCAAAATCTTGGTCAATAGTAAGAATTAGTCAACATTTTCTACAAAAATAGCAAGGATGTAAGGATGGCACAAAAAGTACAGAAACAAGTAAAGGCTGTTACACAGTGGAGCATTAACCATGGTCCCTACATGCAAGAATGTCACACCTTATAGTCCTACACCCTTGAATGCAGGGACGATGGTTAATGTTCCACTGTTTAACAGCCTTTACTGGTTTCTGTACTTTTTGTGCCATCCCTACATCCTTGCTATTTTGTAGAAAATTTTTATTATTTCTAGTTTCTGTACTTCTTATGGTGTGCAAGCTGCACATGCTAAGTGCCACTAGAGGACATCCATGCAGGTTACAGTATAGGACCTTATTTCTGTAATCCTGGAGCTTGAGGTGTCAGCTATCTCCTAGCTTCCGTGCCAGCCCACCTAAGAGCTTAGAAACAGTGACCGGAAGTTAGCCGAGTACTAATTAAAAATGGCAGAATACGTATGTCCACAGATGACCTTTTGAAACGTCACGCAAGCTAACATCGGCCAAAGCCTTGTCTCGTGTAGACCTCAAACGGCCTCCTGACGGTGTTGGTTGGCTTTTGGACAGAAACTGAAGGAACAGTAGGCGGAAAACTGCTGTTCCTCAACGTCATCATAAAATGGCGTCTTGCGCGTAGCAACGTCTCCCGAATAACCCGGTAACCCCAGTGTGGGAACAATACGCTTTCAGAGCCTATATATACCTCGAAAGAATACAGTTCGGTTAATTTGCAGTAGTTTCGTTTTCGAATTAGTTCCATAGCTAATTCTGTTTGTCAGTTACAGCTGGCGAAGAAGAATATGAAGAAGAATATGAAGATGAAGAATATGAAGATGAAAATGGATGTTTTCAAGTTTCATTTTCTCGCCGACAGACCACGTTCGCTTGCCTTCCAGGTCAGTTTAGTGTATGAATATTTTGTATTTAGCCCTACGAAGCCTCTTTTTGGTGGATTTCAACGCTTTTCGCGATTTCATCCCTATGCCAATGTATTGTGAATTTGAAACATTCTGTACCATATCTACATAGAGAGTACTACTGTACTCTCTGATTCATAGCTTGTAGTAATGTATAGCACGGGCGAGTGGCGAATGAAGATGGACGATTGCAGATTCTGATAATATGATGGCTAGCCTCGTTCCCAGGCCGTCCGAGTTAATTAGCGCGGGGGCGGAAAGGACGGCCTGGGCACCACTGTTCCCGTGCCCCCCCAAAACTGGGGGGGGAGGGGGGGGGGGTGCTGGAAAACTTTGTATATGTTCCCATAATCTACATGTAGAAAAGTATAGGTGAACCATGAAATGGACAGCTGGGAAACGCTCAGAAAAGTCGGAACCGGTCCAGTTTGGGTAGAAAATTACCGATGTTAGTCAGTTTGCCAAGATGCTTCGATATGCAGTGCCAGTGATTTTCAACACTGCGCACGGGACTGACGGAAGCAAAGCAGTCTCGCTAACGTCGTCTGGATCTAATACGGCTCGCGGTAAGGTTGTGCGCCGACCATTGCATACATGTGAGCCTGTCTGACCCTTCGTTTTGTTCCAAAATAGCATTTCTCTGCTATTGTAAGCTTAGCCATTCCTGGTAGCTGCTACGTATGCGAGTGCAAAGGGATACCCACAGCAAGGAAGCTTCCAGAAGCCGCGCTCTTCGCGACAGCCTTGCCGTTCGTCTTCTCTAAGGCAAGGCAGGCAAATAACTAGAGCTAAAGCTCTTACGAGCTAGTTATTTGCTGGAAAATCTTTGCGCATGCGCAAACAGTGGTTCCCAGGCCGTCCTTTCCGCCCCTGCGCTAATTAACTCGGACGGCCTGGGAACGAGGCTATATGATGGCATGTACCGAGAGCTTTGTAAGTCTATCGCATTTTCTTAAGCTTGGGTGTCTTTACTTCAGTTGGAGAGGTTGCCGATGTCAAGTGCCATGTTTAAGGATTGCACAATCCAAAGCCACTGTTGCTGGACCCACGTTTTTACTTCCTGTCCCCGGCGATTCAGTGCTTTTGCCATATGTGGGTCCAAAGCTGGCTGGACTAGTGTCTAGGTAGACAGCACTACGTGGTGTTCTTAGAGCGGTAGCCTCATATCTGCCAATGTGACTCTTAATACTTGTGAAGTAGATTGTTCATCCCTCCTCCCTCCCCTCCCCAGCCCCTCCCTCCACTGAGGCATATCTGTCAGCTGCTTGCAACCAGCTGGATGCTGTGCTGACTAACATCGGCCTCTCCCACCACCGTGTGTCCCCAAGCGAATTCCTCGTACAGTACAACAGCACAGTGCTCAAGATTGTCCTCAGTCAAACTTCCAATGGCCACATTAACCTGGAGCCACTCCACACGCAGGGAGATGTTGATGTCTACCAGACCATCATTCGAGAAATCAGCAGCAAACTAGTGCAGCCCTCCGTGGTGTAGCTAGCCCCACTACAGTGACCACCACCTCCTCTGTACTTTACAAACCACCCCAAACTCCCCTCAATGTGTGTGTGATGTATATATGCTGTGCATTGCACTTGACAACCATGACATTTAATTAATGACGTCATATTCCCTACTAACTGTATAATTGTACTATTTCGGGAAACAAGGTTTCTCCCGTGAGTCGCCTTCGACCTGAGCCGAATGCACGCTAACTGGCTTGCGACTTATGCGCAGAGCGTGCATACTCAGTGGTAGAGGAGGTTTCGTATACGCGGTTTCGTTGATTTGAAGGAGCTCCTGTGCGTTCCACATTAGCCGTGAGCCTCACTTTTTCCGAGTCGACCGCGGAGTGCCAGAGCTAGTTTGCCAGCTACCAAGGTGAGTTAACTAGCGGTAGTACTTGTGTGTTGTGTGTGAGAGTGAGAGGAGTCTGCCGATGCCACTAGTACTACTTTATGGTGTTCGGTGGTGGCACCGTATAGATGTAAGCCTTTACTTCGTCGTAATTATTGAGTTCAGCGGAGTTAGCTGTAAATTATTATAGCTAACTATATTTGATGCCAAGTTGTTTTGTACAGTTACCTGTGTATATACCTACCCTGTAAGCCAACCCTGAGTAACTAGTCTCGTACCCAGATCGCCTGGCATGACGCATATTGAACCACTTCCATTTGTTCACATGCTATAGAATGATTCCACTACTTCAACAAGAAATTGGTCAGTCAATTAGCTAAGGTTGTCGAATTTACCTAATGTTGGCTGTGCAACTGTGATTGTATATGTGGCTGCAGATAAGTCAACTGTTTGTTCTGTGTGCGACGCTAGCTAGCTGGGCATGCATGAAACAGTGTACTCTAATGACACTCAAGACAGTCCTTACTTTTATTTCTCCGTAAAGAAGCATTCAAAGAGGACAGATGGACCAGTCACCTGCTGCAGACTGCACACTGGTGAAGGTGTATGATGCCAGTCAAGAAGACCACAAGACTGTAAATGAAGCTGATAAAAGTAGTTGATGGTAGCGGTGAAAACCCTCATGACCTAGCTCAGCAGTCTGAACTCCTCAACATAGATGCATTGAATGAAGGGGCAGGTGGACGTCCAGGAATATGGGCAAATGTGCCTCAAGATGTGGTTTTTAGGTTTCGCACTGAGCTTTCACAATTTGCTCAACACTGAAGAAGGTGTGTGATCCAAGCCAAGGTGGTCATGAGGTCGTGAAAGAGGCAGTAATGAAGCGTTTTGGTACGCAGACTATGGAAAATGAGGTACAAACTGTTGATTGGCCAGTGAAGGAGCAGGATTGTTTATGGCATCCCAATGCAGCTACAGTTGGTGGAGATGTTGGGGCAGAGACAGACGAACATGAGTACAAGTCACTCATGGACTATGTTGATGGTGTGAGTCAACCCTTGAATACATTGCGTGGCCTTCATGAGTGGGTGAACATGCCTATTAACAAACAGGTAATCAATGCTATGCTGAACAGCCCTAATGGAGGCAGCATACATTTTGGAATAGGAGACGATGGCATTATGGAGGAGGGGCTACATCTTGATCATGAGCAGAACCATGCCATGGATGAGCTGAGAAAGAAGGTTGGTAGCGTACTGAATAACTTTCAGCCCCCAGTTGAGTCGTATTTTGCACAAGTTGAACCAATCAACCTCCGGAATGACAAGGGGGAGCTAACCGGTCGGTGGCACTTTGACATTGTCGTGAAACTACATGGAGAGGGTGTTAAAGTAGACGGACGTGCTTACCACCGGCCGTGTGGGACCACAAACTGTGTGTATGACAGAAGATCAGTTTGCATGGAGATTCATGGTTGAGTCTGCAAGTTCTTTGCTGAAGTCACGAGCTAAGCCTGGAGGTGGATCTCATAGGAAACCTTTACCTTTACCACATGAAGAAAGACCGGGGAAGGAGATATTGGAGGATGAGAGCAGAGTGTCACATGGGAAGAGCCGAAAGGACCAGAAGGAACCTACTCAGAAGCAATCCAGGAAGAAAGATAAAAGGAGACAGTGAGGACTGACTAGGAACGAGAAAGTTGAAACACTGCAAAAGTATCACGCAATTGACGAGGAACGGTATGTCTTATGCTTCAAAGATGTCATTGGTGGAGATGCTAAGTTGTACCAGAGACTCCACTTGTCTGGCAACTGTGTCCTGAGTTATGTCTTCTGTATAGGTTTCTGCTAGTAAGACCCTCCTTGCAAATGCCGTTCAAGTTCCATGTGTGTGCTAATCGCTCTTGTTTGTTGGCCCAACACTCTTCATCTTTTCCAAGTTGCAGCATGTTAAATTGCTGTGAGTACCATTAATACAATTGTATCTGTAATATACCCTGTTGCCATGGTCAACGGAGTGTGTGTGTGTGTGTGTGTGTGTGTGTGTGTGTGTGTGTGTGCATGTGTGTGTGTGTGTGTGCTTGTGTAGTACAGCAGTAAATGCTAGTATTTGCAGTGTGTGTAGTATGATGCAATCTTACTATGAATAATTATACATTACACCATCCATTGCCCCACCCCTCCCTGCTCATATTGCCCCACCCCTCCCTGCTCATATTGCCCCACCCCTATCAGTATCAGTATCAGTAATTATTATCCTGGCACTCCACTTAGTCCACAGGACTACTTTCCAGGGAGCCCAGTTAACATTGTAAATACAGATAGGGGGTAAGAAAAGATGAGTGATGAAATGATGAAATATGGTACAGGAAATAGGTAATAATATAAGTATAATGTATGACTACTAAAAGTTACATATTAAATTAAATTGTAATGATGTGATATGCAATAGTTACAGAAAAGAATTATGGGTACTTGTGAAAGTTTACATCTTATTATAATGGAGCTAGGCCGATTTTTTGTCCGCACTAATCTCGGGAACCATGTGGAGGCTTCGCAGCAAACGCGGTCCGAATGTCGAAGCGCTATCCGGAGGGTGTCTTCGGCTGGGTTTCCCTGCGAAAGCTTGCGAAATGAAGGTTTTGCGCCAACTCGTCATACGTTACTATAGGATGCCATTTTTGTTTTACGGAGGAAAGCGAAGTAGATTACGGAATTCGCAGCTAATTCCTTTGTTACAGAACTCCTCCTAGGGAGATGGTGCGACGGCTTTTTTGCTATAGTTTTAGCACAATGTAGAAGGCTGTGGGTGATATAAGCTATATAGCGGAAAGCACCGTCTTACGCCAGTGAAAGCGGCTCGCTGGCGAAAGGATGGGCACGGTTATGCGGTTTTTAGGCTTGCGCAATAATCTCATGACGTCATCGTAATACGTTTCATACGAACAAAGCAATTTGCAACCGTTGCAGTGCGCATATGCCGAACATTAAGGGCAGCACCGGACTAACCAAGAAGTCAAGACATTGAATCAGGGATGATGAGAGCTCTTAGGAACCGACGACAACTGTCAGCACTCCAAGATCATCACTCAACCTTCACTCACAGGAGTCAGCACCAGGGGAAGCAGGAGCAAGCTCAAGGGGAGTCAGCTCAAAGGGCCAACCAGGAGTCAACTCATGACAACCAGGAATCAGCTCAAAGGGGCCATCATGAGTCAGTTCTGTTTTATTTGGAAGGCAACACAAGACGCTTGAGCTTGCAGAAGGTGATTCATGGTGGATAAGGAGGCAGCTGCATGCAACTCTATAGCTAACTGCAACTGCAGCGTCTATAGCTATCACTCAGTAGTCAGGTTTGGAAGTGCTTTGCATCAGAAGCACTGGCATCGGAAGCACCTGCGTTGGGCGACGGAGCAGAGGAGGGCGCCGAAGGCGCCCTTCTCTGCTAGTATGCATAATAATTATACATGCAGAAGAAAAATGAATGGTGAATCTAGACGTTACAATGATGAGTTCCATGCATATGCTAACTGGAAACTAGGTGATCTCTTACCAAATTCTGATCTAATCTTGGGTAGGATTAGACGGTTGCATGATTTCCCTCTGGTATTGTGGCTATGAGAGAGTGATGTTAATAACGAAGATAGATAAGGAGCAGATGACGTAGGCTGGAATAATATTGATTTTACTAACTTGATCCGGTTGAGACGATGGTAGTCTTGCAGGCGTTTCCAGCCAAGGTTTGACAATGCATCCGTAGCCGGGGATAGTCTACTTCTCCTCAATATGATTCTTGCTGCACAGTTCTGTAGCCGCTGCAGCCGTTGTAGGTCTGATTGGTTGCTGCAGGCTGTCCAAACTAATTGACAATAGTTAAAATGGGGCATGATGTAAGCATAATAGAAGGTAAGGAGTGATTGATTTGGTAAAAACCAAGAAAGACGGCGCAATAGGGCAAGATTTTGTGATACTTTGCCATGTATATAGTTGATGTGGGAATTCCATCTCAGATGCTCGTCAATGACAACTCCTAGGAGCTTAAAAGATGATACCTGTTGTAGTGGCTGACCATTGTAGAGAATTCTAAAATTTGGTGGATTTTGTTTCCTTGGAGAACGTATCAACATGACTTTGGTTTTTATTGTATTTAACTTGAGTCCATTTTGCACCAGCCAGGAAGACAATTGAGAAAGGGCATTATTAAGAGTAGACTTGACCGTGTCTGCATCACTTCCTACTGTATATACTGTGGTATCATCCGCAAACAAGGCTGAGTTAGTAGGTGTAATTGAATCGGGGAGGTCATTGATATATAAGGAAAATAAGGTAGGGCCTAGAATGGAACCCTGAGGGACTCCAGACGATGTAGGATGCATCGGTGACTCTGTTCCATTGAAGGAGACTACCTGATGACGATTTGATAAGTAGGATTGAAACCAGGCACTTGTTGAGGCACTCACATTGAATAGAGCACTTAACTTATGGATCATGATGTTATGATCTATTGAGTCAAATGCTTTCGATATATCTAAAAACACCACACCCACCATATGTCCCTCATCTAACGCTTTACTCCATACGTCTGTCAAATGTAACAAAAGAGACTGTGTTGAATGGCCTTTGTGAAAGCCAGATTGTAGTGGGTATAGTAGACTGTACTCATCCAAATGGTGCTGAACTAACGAATCGACATGCCTCTCGCAAACCTTACTAGTAGCAGGTAATAGGGAAATAGGACAATAGTTACCACACTCGGAGACTGAACCTCCCTTGTGTAGAGGGCGCACTAGAGATTGTTTCCATTGATCTGGAAATGATGATTGTGCAATACTACTGTTAATGATGGAGGATAATGGCCCAGATATAATAGGGGCAGCTGTTTTTAATATAGAGGTGGAAATTTGATCCAAACCAGGTGCTTTTGGTGAAGCAAGATTGGAAATAATATCAGCACAGGCGGAGGATGATAGTGGTTTAAGCGTCAATGGACTGGTAGCGTCCCTGGTCCTCGATTCTGGTAGAACTGTGGATGTAACATTATTATTTAGCATGGCACAGGCCCTAGAGGAAGATACTGTGGTAAAGTGAGCATTAAGGTCAGTGGCAGATGGTACACTGCTTGAAGATGATGAAGATTGGGGCATTGATGGACCATCTGACTTTGCTAGTTTGATGGACGACCAGATAGTTGATGGATGGGCTTTTGCTTGGACAAGGTTGTGTAGGTAAGATCTTTTGGCTTGGCGTTGCAAGCCAGTTACCTTGTTCCGCATTTGACGAAACTGATCCAAGTCTTCCGGAGTTCTTGATCGTAAGAAACGGCGATGTAGTCGGTTTCTTTTCTTCATCAACTTACGCAGTTCGTGGGTAATCCATGGTGCTCTAATTTTTCGAGGCTTCATTTCACATAAGGGTACATGCAGATCAAGAACATTTTTAAATAGATGATTGAAGATCTCTAGTTTATCAGATGGATCATCAAAAATATCCATGATTGACCATGGTACAGACTGAAGATCATGGAGGAATGCAGGAACGTCAAGGTTCTTGAGCTGTCTACTATAGGTGGTATTTGGTTTTGTGTGTGGTGATGGTTTCCAGTTCAAGGTAGCGTAACATAAAAGGTGGTCGCTAATAGCGAAATTAAGGGTACCTGCATCAATAACTGCTGTGGGATCGTCCACTGCAATAATATCTATTAGAGAGGAGGATGTAGGGGTAACTCTGGTGGGAGTAGGTATAACTTGATGTAGGCCATGTGATTGCAAAAGGTCAGTGAACCTTTTGGTCAGGCTTCCTTTGGCCAAAACATTAATGTTGATATCACCAAATACAATGACTCACTTGTGGAGGGTTATAGCCTCTTCAATCTCGTTGAATAGGCAGTTCACACTACTAAATAGTGAAGAGGGTGGCCTGTAACAGACCCCTAGGGCAATTGGGGATGGTAAAGTTGGTCCTGAGACTGACAGCCACATAGATTCTAGAGATGACAGAGAAGAATTGTGACCGGAGATGGAAAGATGATGATAGTCAAGCGACGCCTTAAGATAAATTGCAATACCTCCACCGTGACGGTTCCTATCCAAGCGGACTAGTGAGTAATTTGGAATAGCTAGTTCTGAGTTGGAAACAGAGGAGTCAAGCCAAGTTTCGGTTAGGGCAAAGATGTCTGGTTGATATTGTATAGTGAGTTCTTTCAGTTCCCACAAGGAGCTAATAAGGCTACGTATATTAACAGGAAGTACTTGGAAGCCAGGCTTCAATCTAGTAGTAACATGAGAAGTATGGGCTTGCAGCGTACTAGAAGTAGTCTTGGGGGTCGGACTTAAGGGAATATCAGGAACAGAAGCAAAAGGTAGTTCTAAGCTAATACAGCTGGGGCAAAACCAATCGATGCCATCAAGGGAGTTATAAGTATCTATAGACATCCTGCAGCAACAACGATGTGTCCATAGCAGACATTTGGAACATTCTATTCCATGTTGGTTGGACTTAACAGGCTTGGCGCAGATCGTACAGGGATAGCGATAGCATGGCCGGCGCTCTGACGGGTGGATAGGGCCAGGATTTAACTCCACGTCTCCTGCGAGAACGAGAAGAATAAACATTATCCTCACTGCTTGCTTCCTTGGTCCTAAGCCTCTGTGCCACCAGCATCTTTGATGTCTATCACGCACTGTCAAGGGTGTGATAAACCTCGCGCGGCTCACCAAGTTGACGTTCAACACCGCTAGTTTGACGATTGAAAAGGTCCAATCCCCTCCGCCAGTCACATCCCCAGGTGCGCTCGGTCCTGTCCCCCCACTATGCAGGAACGTCAAGACAATCACCAACAGAATCATCACCGACCTCATCACGGCCGCCATCTTGCCACGATCCCCATCCCCCACCCCTCCCTGCTCATATTGCCCCACCCCTCCATGCTCATATTGCCCCACCTCTCCCTGCTCATATTGGCCCACCCCTCCCTGCTCATATTGCCTCACCCCTCCCTGCTCATATTGCCCCACCCCTCCTGCTCATATTGCCCCACCTCTCCCTGCTCATATTGCCCCACCCCTCCCTGCTCCTATTGCCCCACCCCTCCCTGCTCATATTGCCCCACCCCTCCCTGCTCATATTGCCCCACCCCTCCCTGCTCATATTGCCCCACCCCTTCCTGCTCCTGTTAACTGTAGGTCCACTGTCAGTTGTGAGCAGGTATTTGAGAGACAGTCACAGAAGAAGACAGCCAAGACACTGCACACATTCTGCATCATCTCACTAATGAGACTGCATACTCATCACACGTCTCATGTGGTCGGAGACACTTTTAGCTAGCCATCTCAACCACCCTTCTTTATAGCAGTCAGCTGGACATACTATGTGTATGCTTGAGGAGATATCTTTAGTGGTTTTAGGGCTTCTAGTCCTGGTTGACTTGAGCTTTGCACTTTCTCTTGATCGTGAGAATAAAGTGTTGGACAAGTACATTGATTCTTGTAGCTATGTGCTTAGCTAAGTCTATTGTATGCAAACTCAGTCAGGACTAGCTATATGCATAGAAACCTTAAATCGTGGTATACTCACATAGCTACAAACAAATTAGCTCAGAGCTGGTATAATCACTTAGTTTTAATGAAATTAGCTAATATACGCTGCATGCATGCATAGACCTTTGTCACATTGGCCACGTGATATGCTGCCCGCAAGGCAAAAGCTCCAGCGATAATATGTTAGAGTGCGTATTTGGGCCACTCGTTCTTCGTAGTTAAGCTGACCCAGAGCTCTAAACTGGGTATACTTTGAGAGCGAACCAAAATATGTTATACAGGGTTGAATCAGAAAGGAATGAATGCACAAGAGGTAGCTAGGGCACATGCATAGCTAGCTAGGAGGCAGAGAGCGAAGTGGCCGCGAAGTTACATGACTTCGGTCGCTTCGCTCTCTGCCTCCTAGCGCAAGGAAGACAGCTATGCGTGCATTCTTTTCAGACCTAACCTATATTGCCCTGCTCTCAAAGCATGTCAAGTCAAAATGTCTGGCTCCTTTTAGCTAGCTATATTACGAAGAACGAGCGGCAGAAGTACCGGATTCTAGCCGAAATGCGCTTCCGACGGCACTTATTGTCAGTCATGCCGTCTTCTTGTGCTGCCGACAGCTGCACAAATCGGGATGTCCCGTCATGTCCATATGGATTCTTTCGTTTTCCTCTTTCTGATGAAGAGAGAACGGAGTTGTGGATCAAAGGAGTTTGCTGTCGTCGTGCTGTCGATTGGTGGCCCACATCATTTGTAGAAAGCACTTTGTAGAAGGCAAACCTTCTGAGGATCCCAGTGGCGTGGACTATGTTCTAACAATTGTTAACATTAAGAAAGGAGCTTGGAAAATGCAGAAGCAACTGGTGCAAGAGCAAAAGATATCAGAAAAGGTGCGGGCAGAGGAAACAGCCCAAGGTACTGGCATCACCTTCTGAAGTGCCATCAGTTGGTCCTGCTGGAGTTGCGGAAGAGAAATAGGCCGTGCGTGGCCGCGTATCCTAGAAGGGCATCGATGAGCTCCTGTTTCTTCTTGTTGCTAAAGGTTATTTTCAATATCTTGCGTAGCTTCTGCAGCACAGGCACCGTAGCACTCTCCAAACTCTTTCAAAGAGACTGCGCATCCATGGTAGACCTCAGAGATTCACCTAGAGCATCCACCTCCGTCGCGATCATCGTTACGTTACTGCAACTAGACTATAACTACAACAACGCGTATAATTACTATACTGTCCCCTACAGCTTTTGCCTCACCGGGCTGGTGACGTCATCGCACGTGACCCTCGGGAAAATGGTCTATGGGATTAGGAGTCACGTGAGCAGATCTCCTAATTTGGAGAGTGACGTCAGAAGACATCTGGGAACCGGTGGGGCCCGCGCCTGAAGGATAAAGAAGACGTATTGAAACCGATCTCTTTGCTACTGAGGACAGATCGGTCTCTTGGGTCTTAAGTTTTGGTGTATGACTGAACACAATAGAGCTACTTCTAGGTCCATCTTCTTTGTGCACGCGAGGACGTGATAGAACGAGCGACAGTTGAATCTGATCGCAGCACAGTCTCTGCTGAAAGTGGTGACCGACCTTGCTCCCTCGCGCTCAGCTAGCCATAGACAGTGGATCAGTTGAAGGTGAGCTGGGTAAGTGTGTCGTGGTGATGGGTGATGGAGGTGGGACGAGTGACGAGCTGGTGGACTCGGGCTGGGATGGGAACCCCATTACTGCGTCCTTTAGCGTTGCGAAGTTCATTCACACCACCTCACAGACAGTGGACCTTACAACTGAACACATCTCATGTGGGAGTGACTAGTGTTGCATATATAGCTACTTGCCAGATCTGCTTCCCAGAGGGATCGAATTCAAAGCATTGTAGCTATCTGAGTCAGATTGCTGCAATTCGTATGTAACCTGCCAATTATCAGCCGCTGTGGGCTGTATCTCAGCCATGCAGTGTCCACAGAACGTCACTTACACTTCATATTGTATTGATAGCGAGAGGTGAGATCTCATGCTCTTTTTTAGTTTTGTGTGACGGTGGAAGAGAAATTGGATCAACCGACTTTGCAGGTATGGCCATGATTTATGGTACAATGACATAATTGGAAGTATCCTGTGACAACCCCAACAACTCATAACTACTGTCACCTCTACAACAACTTGGCTTTGGTCACCTCTACATCAACTTTGTTTAGGGCCGTCTATCAGACAGCACAGTAGTGCTGTCTATGTAGGGATGGCAGTGGTTGTTTGTATGCTGTAATACAAACGAAAAGTCGCGCTACTCCTGAACAGGACCGAAAACCGGCAAACGAAGCTTACCATGACTAAGCGGGGACTGAACAGTGCCCATAACTAACCTTACTTCATAGCGAAGGTGTGCCTACACGTAGATAGCACCCTCGACATTTCCCACGTTTTGTCTTCTTCTTTGACAGCCGTAGCGCACGAACCAGAGGGACCAGGAGAATACTTCACCCACCATATTGCACCATTTTTGGCTGGCTGCATTCATTTGTAGGTTAGAAGGCGGCGTGAGTTAGTGCGGAAGACGGCACTTGCCACGACTCCTGCCGTGTTGCTTGGCCAAGTGGGACGGACGCCATTTTCAAATTACGTAATTAAACCGGATGAAACCGGAGTGAGTGGTGCCATTTATTAGCAGCTGCAGCAGTTAGCTTGCGCGCCGTTTGAAGGACTTTCGCGGTCGTGCGTGCATTTCCCAGCCACGGTTGGCTTCCGGTCGCCGTTCCTCGCTGGGTTAACGCGGAACCTAGGTGCTAGCCCACACCTTGAGTTCTAGGATTACAGAAATGAGGTATAATGCCTTCACCAATGCCCTATGGTTGAGATTAAGTGACTGTGTGTTGCTTAAGCTTAGCTGCCCCTTATAAAAAGTACAGAAACTAGAAAAAATAAAAATTTTCTACAAAAATTGTAAGGATGTAGGGATGGCATAAAAAGGACAGAAACAAGTAAAGGCTGTTACACAGTGGAGCATTAACCATCGTCCCTACATTCAAGGGTGTAGGACTATAAGGTGCAACATTCTTGCATGTAGGGACCATGGTTAATGCTCCACTGTGTAACAGCCTTTACTTGTTTCTGTCCTTTTTATGCCATCCCTACATCCTTACAATTTTTGTAGAAAATTTTTATTATTTCTTAATTTAATTTTAAAGGAGGGTTATGTTTTATGGTTGTCATGCTCAATCCCCAGCTCTGTCATTGGTCGTGTCCGTAAACATCATTTTGAAGTAGAGTCTAACCAGTAGATGCTGTTATAACTGATGACTTGCCTATAGCTACCAACTTTCACTTCATTTTCATACTGCCTCCTTGTCTCAGCTTTAGGGAGGTGCCTCATGCTTAAGTTTGGATTGTCCTGAAGACTTGGAAGACCTGTCCAACTGCAGTCAATTGCGACCTGCAGCATTCAACAGTTAGTGAACTACACGCATACATGCCCACCTCAATCACATTCATGTGTGACTGCAAACCTCTTTCACTATTTCTGGGAGGCTAGGTCCTTTCATGATAAGTTATAGAACTTATCACGACTGTAGACCTCGGGCAACACTGTGTTTTGTCTGTTTGAGCATGACGGCCACCCAGACCAAATAGCAAATGTCTACAAACATGTATACACAGGCAAAGTGAATGCTAAGCATCCTAACCAAATGATATTTCACTCAATTGCATATAGTTGGCTCACTGCCACATGGCAACTAGTTATTATCAGACCTAATGCTCATGACGTCTATTTAGGAATGTGCCCAATAAAAATGGCTACTCCAATCTTAATGTACTGTATTTGCTCTATTAAACGCCGCTCTCTATTAGTCGCCGCTCTCTAATAGTAGCCGCACCTTCGGATGTGCTGAAAGAAATAGTAGCCGCTCTCTATTAGTAGCCGCGGCTAGTATTTGAGTAGACAACCTTGGGATCACTCAACGGCAATAGCAGAGATAGCAATACAAGCAAAAAGTATACAGTAGCTACATTTTAAGGATTGTAGAAAGCATAGTATAATGAATTAGCAGTCTTCTAGAACAAGTTCGTTCTCCTCCAACTCTTCTTCGTCCTCTTCAACATCGGCGAAGGGGTCTGATTCCTCGAGCAAATCTGTTGCAGTGGCAAGTGCGGCAGGTTCGCTTTCAATTGTCTTCCTGGCATCTGCAGCCACTCCGCCTTCCTTAAGACAGTGGATTTCTCCGTCTTCCGTGCCGTCTGTGTGCACGGAGAGTATAGGTCACGTCCCAAGAGAGCTGTCCAGCAAAGTTTGGCATTTTCTAAGGCACGGAGGGAGATCAACATGTGAAGTCACTGGCAGAAGAGGAAACGGATTGGAAGTGCCGTGTATGTACCGCTTCCTAGGAAAGCGAAGGCTGATCAAGAGGCTATGGTATGGTATGGATATCTTATTTCACCTGGGGAAGCCTTTAGCCATGAGGCTACTTTACAAGGCACCCAGAACAGTACAGACACAAGCACAGTAGAATAAATAAAGAGGGGTGGGGTGGGGTGAGGGGGAATAAATGAATATAAAGAATAAAAAGGCCATGCATCAATAACAATAGAATTAATTTTAAGCATTTGAAATAAAGAGTGAAGAATTGTCATGCAGGCATACACAAGTAATGTGATACAGCAGAGTACATGCATATATATGTGAATGTCTTTTGGGTTGGATTGGAAGTGCCGTGTATGTACCGCTTCCTAGGAAGGCTGAAAGAATTGTATCAAAACCAAACCAAATCATCTTAACTATATGCTGATATTTTCCCAAAGCCCCTACTTCACAAAAGACTTCACTGACCGAGTCACCGACGGATGCCCACTGAGTTTAATAAACGCCGCTCTCTATTAGTAGCCGCTCTCCAATAGACGCCGCACCAAATTGCCTAGCGAAATAAATAGTAGCCGCGGCGTCTAATAGAGCGAATACGGTATCTATGCGCTTTGGTGAAGTTAGCCAAACAGCAACGGTGAAGAAGAATTGAAGGCCGTGGATAGGCTCCATTTGACGTATTGAAGATGGCAGTGCACCCAAAGCTAGCCTGGAGTACACGTGAGAGAAAAGGATCATAGGCTGCTCTTACCCATTTTGTCTTTTCATATTCTCCTCCTTTCCACTGAATTTTTGTATGCTCCTAATGCACGACTCCGGACACCTATACACCTAAATAGTGCATGAGAACTGGTCAAGGACTATGATCTGAGTGCCGGTGGCAATCCAATAAGTAGAGCGTTGGAGCAAGTTTTACCATGTCTCATACCATGTTGGCTGGCTATCATTATTATTGAACTCATAGTGCCAACTTACATAAGACAAGGGAAGACCATGTTCGAAATTGTGGTAGTTATGGAGTCAGAGTGAAGAAGAGCCTCACACACAATGGGCAAAAAGTGGGTTTACTTAGGGTCAAGGTGGGAGTGTGTAAGTGAGGCACAATTGGAAGGGCTGATCCCCCAATGCGACAGGAACTTAGTTAAGTACAAATCCTGTGCCTATTGCAGTGCTGCTAGTGTCTCCCAGGACATGCTTCATACGTATGTACTTGTGGGGTGTGCAACTTGAGGTCATGAGGGGGCCGAGTGCAGGCCAAGCTGGAGCAGCTAAGGACCAATGGGTGGCCAATGAGGCAGGCCACTGGGGGGGGGGGGGGGGGGGGGGCGTTGAAAGACCAGATGGGCTGGCGAGGGGCCGATGGGGACCAAGTGGGCAGGTGGACAGGGGGTACAGACTGAGTAGGGAATGGTCAGACCAGTGATGATAAGCCAAGCTGCCAAATAGACGATGGTGGCGGTTGGGGAGGAGGTCATAAGGCCAGACTGTCTCGGAGTAGCGTGAAGGCCGAGCTGTACCTGTAAACCATGGCGGCGAGGTAGCGTCCGCTGCCGTGGCCAACAGAGGCAAGGCAGTGTCCGTGGCCTGCAGGTTTTCAGCTTGAAAAATGGAGTTCCGCGTTAGTAACCGGTCGCTCCGATAGGGACTCTTGGGAGTTAGGTCATAGGTTGCTTGGTTGATGATCACGTCCAGGTCACCAACATAGCGCAGGATGAGGAGTCGTGTTGACAATGATCCATTACTACTAAACCATGCACATGAAAACCTAAAAGAGTGCCCTAGTGGCAGTTCACTAACAGTCCCTAAAATCTGCTGACTTTCCCATCATGCCAGGTGGTAGTGAGGACGTGACATCACTCGCGTGATGTGTGTGGTGACATCAGTGATCCGCTACATACTCAAATATTCTCTTTTCAACCCATGCATTGTTTTGTGCTTATGAACACATGTTCATATGTGTGTGTGTGTTCACATAACAAGTCTATCACACCATACATGAGAATCATCCTATAAATGGGACAAGTGGACCAAACACCTGCTTCAGCTACTTGGCAGCAGGTTTCCCCTAAATAAGTGATGTTGCACAGTAGAACTTTCCAATTTTGTTCTCAAGACTGGGTGTGATAGTCAATACTAACCACTGCTATTAGTTCTGCAGGGCCGTAGCACCCAGTCCGGCCGGTCCGGCCATGGCCGGACCGGTTTTATCCTCAAAGACAAAATTTATAAAAACCGAAGCTAAGCATTTTAAGAGACTTTCAGACTTGGGGGGGGGGGGGGGGGGGGGCACCATACTGCGAGTGGGTAGCTGACTTTCGCCTAGTTACTAAGTAAAATAGCACAATCATTTTCTGCGCTACGCGGCGGCCATCTTACTATGACGTTTGCATAAAACTATAAGAACGTTACATCATCCTGTAGATGTTATAAGACCACCTTACTATACTGTATGGGGATTCTATATCTATGCTTGAGTGCCTGCTGATCTATTGCGATACTCCCACAATGTGAAGTGTTGTACTACACAGTCAAGCTGTCAAAATGCAATAGATGCTGCTACATAGTGTGCGTATGACTATTGAAGATCTTGTTGTGACAGTTAGCTAAATCAAGATTGATTCAATATTATTTGTCACATGCAAGAAGGCTATTGACAGGTTTGCTGCAACAATAATGCTTTAAAACTCAGATTGTTGAACACATGTGAGTGGAATAGTCCTAGAAATGCCCCAGAATTGATCTTAGAGCATCTACATTTCAAACATTTCCTGGGGGGCATGTCCCCAGACCCCCTACAAGGTTGGGCACACTATGCCGGACCGGTTTCTATCCTGGTGCTACGGCCCTGTTCTGTCATTTTGCATGATCACCAGGTGGTGATAGTTCTCATTCAAATAGAACAGGGCTGGAATTAGAATTGGCTGAAGCTTGTAATAAAAGCGAAGAGAACTCATGTCATTGTCACGTAAATACGGGCACCCCCAAATTTGTGTACCATGAACTGTCCCCAAATCTACCTAGAAATGGTGGCTACTAATACCCACTGCTATTAGTTCTGTCACTTTGCATGATCAGCAGGTGGTGACAATTCTCATTCAAATAGAACAGGGCTGGAATTAGGAGTGCCTCAACTGTATGTAAGCAACTCGCTGCTCAATGCAGTACACCGACAGTTTCAACGTGAGGACACCAAAAATCAATCAACTGAACACGAGGTCTTACCAAACTGAGCATGCGTAATAAGATGCATAACATCACGTGCATACATTAAAACACAACACCATGTATGGTTAAGGTAAGTACACTAAACATGAAGTACAACCAAGCATCTGTTACATGTATTCTTATGACTACTAGAAATAATAAAAATTTTCTACAAAAATTGTAAGGATGTAGGGATGGCATAAAAAGGACAGAAGCAAGTAAAGGCTGTTACAAAGTGGAGCATTAACCATGACCCTTACATGCAAGAATGTCGCACCGTATAGTCCTACACCCTTGAATGTAGGGATGATGGTTAATGCTCCACTGTGTAACAGCCTTTACTTGTTTCTGTCCTTTTTATGCCATCCCTACATCCTTACAATTTTTGTAGAATTTTTTTATTATTTCTAGTTTCTTTACTTTTTATAGTGGACAGCTAAGCTGAAGCAACACACTTAGTCTCAACCATAGGGCATTGGTGCAGGCATTATACCTCATTTCTGTAATCCTGAAGCTCAAGGTGTGGGCTAGCACCTAGACGGCGCACAAGCTAACTGCTGCAGCTGCTAACAATGGCACCAGTCACTCCGGTTTCATCTGGTTTAATTACGTAATTTGATAATGGCATCCGTCCTGCTTGGCCAAGCAACACGGCAGGAGTCGTGGCAAGCACTGTCTTCCGCACTACCTCGCGCCGCCTTCTAACCTACAAAGGAATGCATCCAGCCAAAAATGGTGCAATATGGTGCAAGAAATATTTTCCTGGTCCCTCTGGTTCGTGCGCTACGGCTGTCAAAGAAGAAGAAGAAGAAGAAGAAGAAGAAGAAGACGAAACGTGAGAAATGTCGAGGGCGCTATCTACGTGTAGGCGCACCTTCGCTGGGAAGTAAGGATAGTTATGTGCACTATTCAGTCCCCGCTTCGTCACGATAAGCTTTGTTTGCCAGTTTTCGGCCTTATTCAGGAGTAGCGTGACTTTTCGTTTGTATTACAGCATACAAACTACCACTGCCATCCCTACATCGACAGCACTACCGTGCTGTCTGATAAGAAGAAGACGAAACGTGAGAAATGTCGAGGGCGCTATCTACGTATAGGCGCGCCTTTGCTGGGAAGTAAGGTTGTATATGTGCAATGTTTAGTCCCCGCTTCGTCATGGTAAGCTTCGTTCGCCGGTTTTCGGTCCTGTTCAGGAGTAGCGTGACTTTTCGTTTGTATTACAGCATACAAACAACTACTGCCATCCCTACATAGACAGCACTACCGTGCTGTCTGATAGACGAGAATAGTATAAGTGTTTCTGTAATAAGAACCATTATATTATGTCCAAGTGAACAGACAGCACACCATGCTATTGACTTGTACTTACCTTTGGTGAGATGCTCCTCTAAGCAGCAGCACTTCAGCCACTGAGACAAGCTATTACGTAGATCACAGACACTTTCACCAGCTGTGATCACATCTCTGAACCTCCTGTGTACTGTCTGGTGTTGCATACAATGGCCATTTACACATTGCAATATTGGGGAATGTACAGACAAGCATGTGTCAGCAAATTAATGATGACGGCCCTTAATTTCACATTTGAGTGGGGCTCACTCACAGTTCTTACTTAATGTTTAAAATTGCAGTAATCCAGAATAGTTGACAATAACGCACACATCCATGGTCATGTGTTCTAAATATCACCCGTTGTGTTCATGTTTCAATCCTACCTCACTTGAGAATGTTTTCCCTTACTTCTCTTGCTCTGTAAAGAGACTTACAGACAGTACAGATGGACCAATCACCTGCTGCAACTGCTCTATTAGTGGCTCTTAAATGGGTCTTTTACAAAGATTCAGTAATCAGGGCTGTCAGAACTGGTGACACAGAAACTGTTGTGGACCTGTTAGACAGAGTTGTTCCAATTGACACTAAGGATGATGAGGGGAAGTCTCTATTGCATTGGGCAGCACAAGGTGGTCATGTGACCACAATTAGGCTTCTCATCAGGAGGGGATGTGATGTAGACTCAGTTGATGGTAGAGGGCTCACTCCACTGCACTGGGCTGCTGGAATGGGACGGACAAAGGCAGTTAGAGAACTGATTCAAATGGGAGCAACCAAGTCAGTGGTTGCTGATATATTTGGAACTCCACTTCATCAAGCAGTCATTGGACAACATGTGGAGACTGTTGAGGCCATGTTGGAGGAAGGGTGTCCTATTGATGCAGTGAACAGTGTTGGAGCCACTGTTCTGCATTTTGCAGCTGAAGGTGGTCATAATAAAATATTGAGGGTTTTGATAGACAGAGAGTGTGATAAGAATGCAGTTAAAGCAAATGGCTGTACTCCCCTCCACTCTGCTGCTAGTTGTGGTAGAACAGAAGCAGTTCGTGAACTAATCAGACTTGGTGCATCCAAGTCAGTAGTTGCTGGTAGGTTTGGGACTCCACTTCATCTAGCAACCGTTAATGGACATATGGAGACTGTTGAAGCCATGTTGGCGGAAGGGTGTCCTATTGATGCAGTGAACAGTAATAGAGAGACTGTTCTGCATTGGGCAGCTGAATGTGGCCATGTTGAAGTAGTGAGAAAGCTAGTCGGCAGAGGGTGTGATGTGAATGCAGTGGAAGTAAACGGCTGTACTCCCCTCCATGCTGCTGCTGGTCGTGGTAGAACAGAAGTAGTTTGTGAGCTAATCAAACTTGGTGCAACCAAGTCAGTGGTTGCTGGTAGGTTTGGGACTCCACTTCATCTAGCAACTGTTAATGGACATGTGGAGACTGTTGAAGCCATGTTGATGGAAGGGTGTCCTATTGATGTAGTGGACTGTTTTGGAGCCACTGTTCTGCATTCTGCAGCTGGAGGTGGCCATGTTGAAGTAGTGAGAAAGCTAGTCGGCAGAGGGTGTGATGTGAATGCAGTGGAAGTAAACGGCTGCACTCCCCTCCATGATGCTGCTGGTCGTGGTAAAACAGAAGCAGTTCGTGAGCTAATCAAACTTGGTGCAACCAAGTCAGTGGTTGCTGCTGATTGTGGGACTCCACTTCATCTAGCAACTGTTAATGGACATGTGGAGACTGTTGAAGCCATGTTGGTGGAAGGGTGTCCTATTGATGCAGTGAACAGTAATAGGGAGACTGTTCTGCATTGGGCAGCTGAATGTGGCCATGTTGAAGTAGTGAGAAAGCTAGTAGGCAGAGGGTGTGATGTGAATGCAGTGGAAGTAAACGGCTGTACTCCCCTCCATTCTGCTGCTGGTTGTGGTAGAACAGAAGTAGTTCGTGAACTAATCAAACTTGGTGCAACCAAGTCATTGGTTGCCAGTAATTTTGGGACTCCACTTCATCAAGCAGCCGTTAATGGACATGTGGAGACTGTTGAAGCTATGTTGGAGGAAGGGTGTCCTATTGATGCAGTGAACAGTAATGGGGACACTGTTCTGCATTTTGCAGCTGAAGGTGGCCATGTTGTCATAGTGAGAAAGCTAGTAGGGAGAGGGTGTGATGTGAATGCAGTGGAAGTAAACGGCTATACTCCCCTCCATGCTGCTGCTGGTCGTGGTAGAACAGAAGCAGTTCGTGAACTAATCAAACTTGGTACAACCAAGTCAGTGGTTGCTGGTGATTGTGGGACTCCACTTCATCAAGCAACCCTTAATGGACATGTGGAGACTGTTGAAGCCATGTTGGCGGAAGGGTGTCCTATTGATGTAGTGGACAGTAATAGGGAGACTGTTCTGCATTTTGCAGCTAAAGGTGGCCATGTAGAAGTAGTGAGAAAGCTAGTAGGCAGAGGGTGTGATGTGAATGCAGTGGAAGTAAACGGCTGTACTCCCCTTCATGCTGCTGCTAGTCGTGGTAGAACAGAAGCAGTTCGTGAGCTAATCAAACTTGGTGCAACCAAGTCAGTGGTTGCTGGTGATTTTGGGACTCCACTTCATCTAGCAACTGTTAATGGACATGTGGAGACTGTTGAAGCCATGTTGGTGGAAGGGTGTCTTATTGACGTAATGAACAGAAATGGAGAGACTGTTCTGCATTTTGCAGCTAAAGGTGGTCATGTTGAGGTAATGAGAAAGCTAATCGGCAGAGGGTGTGATGTGAATGCAGTGGAAGTAAATGACCGTACTCCCCTTCATGATGCTGCTGGTCATGGTAGAACAGAAGCAGTTCGTGAGCTAATCAAACTTGGTGCAACCAAGTCAGTGGTTGCTGGTGATTTTGGGACTCCACTTCATCAAGCAACCATTAATGGACATGTGGAGACTGTTGAAGCCATGTTGGCGGAAGGGTGTCCTATTGATGCACTAGACAGTGTTGGAGCCACTGTTCTGCATGGTGCAGCTCAAGGTGGTAATGTTGAAGTAATGAGGGTATTGGTTGACAGAGGGTGTGATGTGAATGCAGTGGAAGTAAACGGCTGTACTCCCCTCCACTATGCTGCTAATTGTGGTAGAACAGAAGCAGTTCGTGAGCTAATCAAACTTGGTGCAACCAAGTCAGTGGTTGCTGGTAATTTTGGGACTCCACTTCATCTAGCAACCATTGAAGGACATATGGAGACTGTTGAAGCCATGTTGACAGAAGGGTGTCCTATTGATGTGGTGAACAGTAGGGGGAATACTGTTCTTCAATTTGCAGTTAAACGTGGCTATGTTGAAGTAGTAAGAAAGCTAGTGGGCAGAGGGTGTGATGTGAATGCAGTTGCCGTAAATGGCTGTACTCCCCTTCATGTTGCTGCTAGTTATGGTAGAACAGAAGCAGTTTGTGAGCTAATCAAACTTGGTGCAACCAAGTCAGTGGTTGCTGGTGATTTTGGGACTCCACTTGATCAAGCAGCCCTTAATGGACATGTGGAGACTGTTGAAGCCATGTTGGTAGAAGGGTGTCCTAGTGATGTAGTGAACGGTAATGGGAATACTGTTCTTCATTTTGCAGCTAAAGGTGGCCATGTAGAAGTAGTGAGAAAGCTAGTGGGCAGAGGGTGTGATGTGAATGCAGTTGCTGTAGATGGCCGTACTCCCCTTCATGATGCTGCTGGTTGTGGTAGAACAGAAGCAGTTCGTGAGCTAATCAAACTTGGTGCAACCAAGTCAGTGGTTGCTGGTAGATGGGGCACACCTTTGCATCAAGCAGTTTTTTATGGTCATTCTGAGTCTGTTGAAGTTCTGTTGGAAGATGAAGTTTGTGCACTTGATTTGGTCAATTGTAATGTCACACCTTTGACAAGACATCTGTCAGATAATGCCATTAGCATTTGTGATTCATTTGGCCAGACCCCTGTAATGTGGGCTGCAATGCGTGGGCAGGTGGAAGTGTTCAAAGTTCTGTTCGCTAAAGGTGCGGCTATCTCTGACAGAGACAGTCATTCTGTGTCTACACTTGAACACTGCTTTGTTGGTGGCCATGCCAGCAAACTGAGCCAGTTCTGTGAGGCATGTGGCATTGGGAGCAGTGGAGAAGGGCTAAAAGGTGCTTTAGCAACCTTGATCACTAAGGGTCTGGTTGATGCACACAAAGTGCTGTGTTTGTGTGCCATTTGTGGAGACAGTGTATTCCTGGAAGATGATTTTAGTGAAATAGTTGCTTCTGAAGTTTGTGCCATGCCTGCAGCTGTGAAATGTGCCAAATACTTATTCTGCAATGGTGAAGGTGTTACATTCTTAAACCAGCTCAGTATACCTGATGATAGTGCCTTGCATACTTTACAATTGTCACTGCTGTCATTGAAATGCTTTGAAATGGGATTTGCCATACCTGGCATTCAAACTGGTTCCAAGGATCACACTTCATTTATCACCAAACTGTTGTCCCACCCTGTGTTGAAGAGAACAGTCAATGAGAACTTCCCAAATGGTCTAAGTCCTCTTGACCTAGCTCGACAGTTTGAACTCCATGACATAGCTGCATTGATTGAGGAGGCGGGTGGAGGCCCAGGAGTGTGGGCAGACATACCACAAGAAATTGAAGCTAAACAGCCTTTAGCACTGGCTCGATTGAAAGAGGATTACGTTTCCATGATGGCTATTGCTCGGGAAGGTGAACATGGTCGTGAATTCCTCAAGGGGGTGTTTTCCAGTGTTCTCCATCAGCCTCTTTGTGACCGCCCTTCACTGCTCAGTGCAGAACAGCTGGGTAAGGAGAATGTCCTCAGACAAAAGCCCAAATCATCTAAACTATGTCACCTAATCATACCACATGTTTCCTCCCAAAACTGGAAGCTGGTTGGACTGTTGCTCCTGGAAGACATTGCTGATAGTGAGGCGATTCTTAATGCATTTTCACATCAATTCGGTGATGACAGGAACAGATTCTTGGAGACCTTGAGCTACTGGTTGGAGCACGGTAGCAGTGTGACCTGGAAGACCCTGTTGGATGTCTTGGGTCACTTTGAGACTAAACACACTATTGATGAACTAACGGACAAGATTGTATCAGAATTGGGAGGAGCTCACCAGGTAAGTGTGCAGTGTTGTGTGTTGAGTGAAGGTGCTGTGTGGTGTGCTGTCTGGAGGAGGCAAGTGCTGCTCTCCTGTCATGTGTGTTTGTGTTCGTGCTGCCTCCTCTTTTCTTCCTCCCCCCCCCCCTCCCTCCTCCCCTCTGATCCCCTCCCCTCCTGTGTATCTCTTTTGTTTCCCTTATGCTCTCAGGTCTCTCCCCAGCTGGCCAGCTCCTCAAGGTCTTTTGTTCACATTGAGAGGACAGCAGAGCTGAGTTGGTCATTGGCAAAGCGGAGGAGGACATCAGATGAAAAAGGTACAAGGACTGTGTTCAGTTGGTGATCTATTTGCCCAAGTAATGTGTCATCACCTCCAATTGTTGCTCATCCTCCAGGTGTGCCTTGGCAGAGGAAGTGGTCCTCAGAGAGTGACACTCAAGACCATCCACCAACTAAGACAGTAGCTAGATGTGGCTTGACTGATAGTGGAAGAATTGTAGAGGCTGTGAGTGTCCCCACTTCTGCTCCAGTTGTGAGTGGAGGAGCAGTTGCTACAGAGAAGGGTCCACACTTGTGTGAAGGTGAGCTGTATTGAGTGTCTTCTCATTCAGTGAGGCTGGGATGGAATACTACCAGATGGGCTTAAATTTTTGTGGCACTAAACTTTCGCGGATGGCAGATTTTTACTATATTCACAGTTTTTATTATTTGCAGATGCTGGGTAACTCATATTATATTGCATATATATGCTATATAGCTGTAATAATACAATGATAAGGGAGAACAGAATGGTCTTGCTTTACAGTACTACTGTACCATTTAAAGAGAGACAATCGCACAAGCACAGAAAGGAAGAGCCTGGCGAAGCCATGGCACCATTCTGCTTAGCAAATTCACGTCCCTGCTTTTCCTTCGCTAGAGTCGTTGCAAACATTTGTCGTCGTTTCAGCCTTCCAGTGCGCGAGTTTCCTACAAGGCTATCGGCATTGACACTCATCAGCCGCCACTAGCTTCGTGATTCAAGCCAAATCAGTTTGTTTCTATGGAAGGATCAACACGCCGCTAGTGCTAATCGTCGTTCAGGGAAATGATTCAAGGTGCGAATTTTGCCAGTTGTAAAATGGTTCGAAATAATTTTGAAGTCAACAGTTGTGTACCTGGTTTTCATGTTTATACGGCAGTGTGGGCTCCTCAAATCAGGAAGAATCTCTGCTGTGCTCACGAAAGTGGCAATGGAGAGGATTAATTTGCAGTTGCAGTGAAGAAAGGCAGGGATACAGTTGGTTGTGTCCTGCAAAAATGTCATGCATCTGCTTGCTCGTCCTACGCCATGGTGGATTGGTGGAATACAAAAGCGATAATAGAACAAAGGGGACATTTTGACGGCTTTCAGCATCCATATTATACACTTATACAACACTTTGCACAATTTCACAGATTAAACTATTCGTGTATGGCTTCTGGAACCGTGAAAACTGTGAAAGTTTAGTCCCGTGAAAATTTCAGCTCATACGGTATTCTCTAAGGAGTGTTAAGTGGAATTTGGATCTCTAGTTGTGAGTGTGTGTCACCTAAATAGCACCTATACCTAACTACTTACTGTGGCAGAAGGGACAGTGTGCTACAGAGTGCAAGTGATGCATAGGAATACTCTAGGGAATGGTCACTTTGTACAGCATGCAAACAGCAGTTCCTGAGCATTCAACCATCCTCACTGCTACATAGGCTAACTGCCAAGCTTATGATATAAGGCATGTGTTAATAATTAAAGGTCCACTGTCACGGTTATACAAGTTGCCTTTATATGATAGATTGTTTAGAACCACCGAAAATCGCTGTTAAAGGGCTTCGAAATTCCCCGTTAGAGGGATAATGGCTCACTTCCGGAAAATCGGCCGAAGAAATCTGCCATATTGCTGTAACATCACAGTAGGCTTGCCGTACATCTGTGTCTATGCTTGAATGGGTCACACGCCGTGTGGGAAGAGAATCGCCGACTGGCTTTCACGTCCCTCTTGCTGATGAACTCGCCCTGATGCATCACAAATGCGTTGCTGGAGGATGTAGTAGGGCCAGTGGAGGCATGGATCTATGGTGGAGGCAACGGTCGCTGCTTCATTTCACAAAGAGCGATAGTCTGAAGAAGCGGTGGCCAGCAGCTGTTAGCAGGGTCCATTGTATTTTTCTGTGCTTGATAAGACTCTCCTGTAAGATAGACCGCCTTTCGGATTGTGACTGATGCCCTACCTGCCATTTCACTGTTTTTTGGTCTACATATTCTAGCAACAACCACTTTGCTCACTCTAGTACATCTGTCAGAATCCAAATGACACTCTAACTTACAGGAGAATCTTTCCTAGCACAGAGAAAGCCAATTGAGAACACGACAAATCGCTGCAAAGGACGAAAGGATGAGTAGTAGCTTTACGATGATGAAAAATGTGTCCCAGGGCCATTTCGATGCCCCTACCACCTGGTGTTCTGCGCAGCCGTGCTCGGTAGAGACATAGAGTTTTCCTCTGAACCTCTTGCTGTGACCAGAGTTTGCGTGTGCCCTACTACCTAGCAAGTAGGAGTGGAAAGATGCTTACATCCTGCAATGTGGGAGCCAGTGACCTGAAGTACGTGCTGAGTGCTCCAAAATATGTTTTCGGCACACTTCGTATTTTCAGCTGTTACGCCTTGTAGGAGGTGACAAATCAGCTCTAGGCTGGTGTACCATCTCTGTTTTGTCCAAGAATGGTGCAAATCGGTGTTTGCAGGACTGAGGACGGGCGTCACCGTATTATTGGTCGTGTCGCAAAATAGATGTCGTGCCGTATGCGTACGGCTGCGCAACCCTCATGCCCAGATCTGTTTCAGAATCAGCAGGGGTATCTCCTTCATTGTCTCAAGAAGTTTCGCCTTCATCGTAAGAGAAAGACTCGCAGGAGATAACAATTTCTTGTTCAGTCTGTTGCCTGGCCTACTCTCCTCCATACTTGTGCAAACATTCCAGAGCCTACTGTGATGTCACGACGTTTTAGCATTGTTAGGCCGGAAAACTGGAAACGCCCACGCATAATTGGTCTTTTTTGCAAATTTGTGCCCTCGTAACTCCCCCATCGTGAGGCAGAGCACGCTGAATAGGTATCATTGAAGTTGTTTCACAAAGCACGATCAATATGAAATTTTATAAACTGCGACAGTGGACCTTTAAGTTAAAATAGGCTGCAAACCCACTAATTTGGAATTTTAAAGTCCTTTGCTAAACCAGATTGTGCCTCTTTATGTTATAGCACACAAAAGATCTGGCTGGATAGCCTACTATAACTGGGGACTGACAGACTCTTATTTGTGAGATTCCGTCAGAATATTAAACAGCTGAAAATTGTTAGCCATAGTAAATTTTGAATGTGAGGTTTAATACCACAAGACCAACAACAAAAGCAAGCTCTGCTCTAGTGTGTGTGCACACTAGAGTGGGGCTTGACTTGTCTCAATGCATTCAGGAGTAAATTAATTTGTAACTTCCAAGATGTGTGCATGGTAACACTAACTCTTGATGTAGCTGCATATGTGTTTGTATGTTCTGTTACTATCAGCTTCAGATTCTACTGGTCCACGTCCCTCACTGACCCTTACTGACCTCCTACCTTATGCTCTGCCACTGGCTAGACAGCTCCTTCCCTTGGGAAGTGCACTTGGTGTATCTGACTATGCATTGGCTGTGCGGGATGATGTAGGAAGTGCTGAGGACAAGTGCTTGCGAGTGCTGCAGCGTTGGCTTGATGTCACTCCGGAGCCGACGTGGGAGGTGTTCTACGGCAAGCTGAGGCAGCCCGGACTGGACATGCACCACTTGGCCGTTGAAATTGCATGGAAACATTGTCCTCATGTGTTGCAGTGAACATGTCATTGTGCCATCGCACACCTGATTCTGTTGTGAGTGTGGAGCAGTCTTGAGTGGCAGTGTGCAAATCTGTTGGTGAATTTACGGCTTTGTGATGAGGTGAGCCTGAGCAAGCATGGCATACATGTGCAGTGATTGTGCATGCATGTCTGATGAGTGGGTGCTGATGGGATTGAAGCGCGCTAGGATGATGATTAATTTGAGGTGAATGGAACAGGTCTGGAAGGGTGGATGGGTCTAAGATGAGATAACATCTGCTCACATGTACAATGTATATACATATGCACAGACGGACACATTACATGCACACATGTGTACATGCACTGCATGCTGTGAGTGCTATGGAATCATCTTCCTGTAGCTGCATGGCTAATTTAAGGGGACACCTGCCAAGAAGAGGAAGAAAGTATTCCTCTTTACAGCCTACTCAGAAACTGTTGAGCAATTTTTTGACTTCTTCAAGCCCGGCCACACCTTCACTGCAGAGTGATGAAACCCGGCATGCAACTTCATGAAGAAGAGAGCCAAATGGATTGCTGCCAAGCTGTAGGGCATCCCTCACTAATTCATCTAACTAACTCATCCTTGGCTTCATCGTTTATTTTCAGTAGGGGATCTGGAAAAATGGAATCTGGACTTTTGTCCCAACCCAGTAGGTGTGCATTGTACGTATGTAAGTATGAATGTATGTATAAGACTGCTTATAAGAGCCCAGATGGTTTCTTATTTCAGCTACTTGCTATTTGGTTAGTCTTGTACATACCTAAGCCCCCCCACCCAAAATGTGTCTTGATGTAGTTGTGCATAACTTTAGTGTTCACCTGCAAGCAGGTGGTGTGTATCCATGGATGGACGTCATACTGTGCTGTATATAGATACTTATATGGAACAGTGATGACCAAGTGTTTTGTGAATGTACTCATACATGCAGCAATGATCCTGTATAATATCTAATACTATTTACCTATGTATAGGAGCCGCTGATGGAGGAGTACAGCATTGCAGCTCAAGTGTGGAAGCTGAGTAGTGTGGACATGTGTGAGCTGGCCAAGAACAGTGTCATCATGAGTGGATTTGAGCACAAGGTGTGTGAGGGGAGGGAGGGAGAGGTGGGTGTGAGGGGTGGAGGGAGGGGAGGGGGAGTGGGGTGAGTGGGAGGGGTGGGGGAGGGGAGGGGGTGAGGGTAGGGGATGAAGTGTTGGTGTGGGAGAGGGTGTTGCTTGTTCCACAACCATAAAATGGACAATCAAACTGACCAATCAAATTCATTGAACCCAATTGCATCATCAGGTAAGGCACGTTTCATTGGTCAACTTGATATCCCATGTTACATTTGTGGGGCAAGCAACCTGAAATGGACTGTATTGTATAAATGTATGCACATAGTGTACTAGTGTACTAGTGTACTAGTGTACTTGTGTACTAGTGTACTAGTGTACTAGTGTACTAGTGTACTAGTGTACTAGTGTACTAGTGTCCCTACCCATTTCTGTTAACTCATCTGTTAGATGACCCTGACCCAATGGCGACTCCCTCAGCTTAGCTTCAAACACAGCTCCACCACGGATGTAGTGTGGTGGTGTCTAATGCAGTGACTAATGGGAACCCAGTGCATGGTCAGAGCAACATGGAGGCACCAGGTGGGTGTGTCAGGGGGCGTGTCTAGGGTGTGTGTGTGGATGTCTCTGTACGTCTCTGTGGGGTGTCAGGCCTACGTTGCACATCAAGATGTGTTGAGGGTTGTTGAGAGTGTATCAGTGAACATCACTCAGTGTGTGTGGGTGAGTGTCTAATCACAAGACTGTAGTACATCTCTTAACAGGTCATGAGGTGAATGTGTACTGTGTGTGTGTGTGTGTGTGTGTGTGTGTGTGTGTGTGTGTGTACGTGTGTGTGTGTGTGTGTGCGTGTGTGTGTGCGTACGTGCGTGTGTGTACGTGTGTGTATGTTTATGAATGTGAATGTGCCACAACAGCACATGACAGGTATCACAGTGATGAAAAGATGGTCAGCACTTTGTACTCATGATATATCCTATCATCATCATATTTACTTTGGTGTGTGTGTGTGTGTTTGAGTGTGTGTATATTGTTGTGTGTCCCACTTCACTCCAAGGTCTGACTAGGATGGGACACTGTCTCCTTCCCATTTCCAATCTAGAATCAGTCTACTCAGTGTTGGGACTCCCCCTCCCCAAGGGGTTGCTACAGCCACTTCACTCCAAGGTGTGTGTCTGATGGTGTGTGGAACTGAGTGAATGTCATCAGATGATGGAGGTGAGCCTCACCAACACCAACCAGTTAGTGGAGTGTGCAAGGGGTGTGTCAAGGGGGCGTGGCTGAGGGTGTGTCTGGGGTGTGTCTGTGGGGTGTTTGGGGTGTGTGGCCTAGCATTATGATATGTCATTGCATGTTAAGTGTGTGATGTGTGTTGTATCTGTGTTATGTCTGTGGATGGTGACACAGTGGACTGAGGAGTGAATAGTTAGAATCACTTTAATTATTCCATTGCAGTGGGAGCATGCGTCAGATGAAGGAAGAATTCCGTAAACTTCATGTGATGCAGAAACAGTATGGTCGGCTGCCTCAGTCACACATCGCATACAAGCCAGTGATGAACTTGACTCAAGTGGACCCCCAGAGTGTTCACAGTCTAATGTCTGGTGTGGGAGGTTTAGGGGATTGTGGGAGGAGTGTCCCATTTCAGTGGCAAACTCTCTGATCTTTGCTAAAGGTGTGTGTGTGTGTGTGTGTGTGTGTGTGTGTGTGTGTGTGTGTGTGTGTGTGTGTGTGTGTGTGTGTGTGTGTGTGTGTGTGTGTGTGTGTGTGTGTGTGTGTGTGTGTGTGTGTGTGTGTATGTGAGTGTGTGTGTGTGTACGTGTGGATGGTGACACAGTGGACTGAGAAGTGAATTGTTTAAATCACTTTAACTATTCCATTGCAGTGGGAGCATGCATTAGATCAAGGAAGACTTCTGTAAACTTCATGTGATGCAGAAACAGTATGGTCGGCTGCCTCAGTCACACATCACATACAAGCCAGTGATGAACTTGACTCAAGTGGACCCCCAGAGTGTCCACAGTCTAATGTCTGGTGTGGAGGAGATTGAGAAGGGATTGTGGGAGGAGTGCCCCATGTCAGCTACAGCATCTCTCTGACCTGTGCTAGAGGTGTGTGTGTATGTGTGTGTTTGTGTGTGCGTGCGGGCGTGCGTGCGTGCGTGTGTGTGTGTGTATGTGTGTGTCTACTGACAGTAGTGTCGTGTACCACTGCATATCTCTTCTCCTCTCTACCCTACGTAGGTGACTAAGTGGAGTGGTGGAGTCAGATGGCTACAGCTCCACATCAGGTGACAGTCACATGACTGCATTTTCTCATGTTTGTACCTGTGGACTTCTCCCTCCGTCCACTCTTTAAGACCTGCAATGTGTTCTCTGATTTAAGGTGTGTGTGTATTTGTGTGTCCATGTCACACTGACAGTACTGTGTGTTATATCACTTCACGATCTCCTCTCTTCTCCACTGTATGACTAAGTGGTGTGGAGGAGACAGCTGACTGCCACCTGTGTCAGCTGACTGTCATATGAGAGAGAGTCCTCTTTCTGGAATAGAGTTTGCACTGCCTGGAATAGACAGGTTCCACTGTTCAGAAACCACCTCTCTAATGAGGGCACTGCCTGCTGTCCTACGTAACACCTAACCCACCACTGAAGGGGGTGGAGTCAGGAGAGAAGTGAGGTAAGATGGAGTGCATGGGGAATAGTGTGCGAGTTGATATTCACTTCATTGTTCTTTGCTATTGTATTGCATGTGAAGTGGAAGAGGTGTGAAGGGTGTGGTTGATTCTCACTCCACTCTCCTTCCCACAGAGCCTTGGTGTTGTGCTGTATGTGTTAGTGTGTGGAGCTGTTCCATTTGATGGTCACAATCTGCACAGCCTCAAGGCCCGAGTGCTGGACGGGCGGTTCAGGATACCATTCTACATGTCTCAAGGTGGGTATACAGTCACATCCATTTGTCAGCCAATGTTGTGTCTCTTACAGATCTGTGGTCTCTCTCTGTTGGTCTCTTTGCTTGTTAGACCTTCCTCTTTAACAGCCTTGGCTCGTATTGCAACATTTGTTGGCTACTGTATATCCCACTACATATAATGGTACCAGGCTCTTATTGTACAATCTGGGCTCTTATCCCATGTACATAGGGGTCTTATCCTTCTAGAGCGTGAGCAACTTATCCGACGCATGCTGGTGACTAACCCAGCCAAGAGGCAGCCTCTCAGCAAGGTGCTCACACACAAGTGGATTACAGCTGGGAGAAAGGGCGGGGCTGTGGGCGGGGAGGGAGAACCAAGGAAAGAAATGGAGCAACGCATGCAGGTGTACGAGGACAACAGTATGGTGCAGTTGTGTGAACCTGTGCTGGTGGCTGTTCAACAGTTGGGACTAGATGTGAATGAAGTCAAGAGGGTGAGCTGGAGTGTGGAAGGGAGAGTAGAAAAGTGAATAAGAAGGGGTTTGGAGGGAGAGTGCATGATGGTAGTAGGTTTGTTATATGTATTGTATAATAGCCCTTTGTGCTGCCTTTCACTTTCTCTCCCTCTTGTTCTTCACATAGGCTGCTGAGGATAAGATGTACAATGACTTGATGTTCACTGACTCCCAGTGGATGAGGAGGTTCCTCCTCCTCATCCAGGACCTGCCCCCAGTGGCACACCTTTAATTGGCATTCCCAGGTTGGACTCCTCCCCCTTTGGTCCCTGAAGGTGTGTGTGGTGTATGACAGTGGTTCATTGACTCCCTTGTACTCACTGGACAGGCATGTAGTTAGAATCATAGCCCCATCTTTATCATCTTGACTCTACAATGCTCCTTTTAGCAGGTTACCCACTGCCCCCTCCTCCTCTCCTCCCCAGCCCCTCCCTCCCCTGAGGATTATCTGGCTCATAATCACCTGGATGCTGTGCTGACTAACATTGTCTTCATCCTCTCCCACCACCGTGTGTCCCCAAGTGAGAGCCGTTTCTGAGTATTGCATGCATTGCAGATGCGTGTGAGCAGCAGCTAAGCGAAGCAATACATGGACTGGGGGATCTGGAAGTTATAGTAATTTCTGTGGATTGACAGTTTGAAGACGCACGTGCTTAATAAGGTAATGAACTGTGTGTGCATGCACACGATCTTGAGAGTTTAGCCAATAATTATGTACCCTATAAACCACATGGCACTATGTGTGCTGTTGTTATTCATACGTTTGTGTCCTTGAGACATAACCGTTTGCTGCCATGTGCCATACCTACTTCCAATAGCTATTATACCTTGAGTGAGAGGTGTACAGTGAGAGGTGTACAGTGAGAGGTGTACAGTGAGAGGTGTACAGTGAGAGGTGTACAGTGAGAGGTGTACAGTGAGAGGTGTGCAGTGAGAGGGGTACAGTGAGAGGTGTGCAGTGAGAGGTGTACAGTGAGAGGCGTACAGTGAGAGGTGTGCAGTGAGAGGCGTACAGTGAGAGGTGTACAGTGAGAGGTGTACAGTGAGAGGTGTGCAGTGAGAGGTGTACAGTGAGAGGTGTACAGTGAGAGGCGTACAGTGAGAGGTGTGCAGTGAGAGGTGTGCAGTGAGAGGTGTGCAGTGAGAGGTGTACAGTGAGAGGTGTACAGTGAGAGGTGTGCAGTGAGAGGTGTACAGTGAGAGGTGTACAGTGAGAGGTGTACAGTGAGAGGCGTACAGTGAGAGGTGTGCAGTGAGAGGCGTACAGTGAGAGGTGTACAGTGAGAGGTGTGCAGTGAGAGGTGTGCAGTGAGAGGTGTACAGTGAGAGGTGTACAGTGAGAGGTGTACAGTGAGAGGCGTACAGTGAGAGGTGTACAGTGAGAGGTGTACAGTGAGAGGTGTACAGTGAGAGGTGTACAGCGAGAGGCGTACAGTGAGAGGTGTGCAGTGAGAGGTGTACAGTGAGAGGTGTACAGTGAGAGGCGTACAGTGAGAGGTGTACAGCGAGAGGTGTACAGTGAGAGGTGTACAGCGAGAGGTGTACAGTGAGAGGTGTACAGTGAGAGGTGTACAGCGAGAGGTGTACAGTGAGAGGTGTACAGTGAGAGGTGTGCAGTGAGAGGTGTGCAGTGAGAGGCGTACAGTGAGAGGTGTACAGTGAGAGGTGTACAGTGAGAGGTGTACAGTGAGAGGTGTACAGCGAGAGGCGTACAGTGAGAGGTGTACAGTGAGAGGTGTACAGTGAGAGGTGTACAGTGAGAGGTATACAGTGAGAGGTATACAGTGAGAGGTGTACAGTGAGAGGTGTACAGTGAGGGGTGTACAGTGCCATAGTACTTGTGCATGTGTTGGCCGCTCAGTGTCTACCTCCCTCCTGTCCTCACTTGTGCAGTTAGACGAGATCATCACTGGTCCTCTTGAGCCATACCACAGCTACACTGAACTCAATCAGTGCCCAAGAGGCTGTGCACTTTGAGAGCTTTCCACCTTTAGACATATCACACTCCTGTGTCAGCTGACAGTCACATGACTGCACCCTTATGTTCCCATGTGTCTACCTGTGGACTCCTGCCCCCACTCTGTCGAGACCTCCAGTGGTCGTCACTGAAGGTGTGTGTGTTTGTGTGGACATGTGCACACATGACATGAACTGCTCTGCGATGATCCCTCCACTTCCTCACTGTAGATGACTGAGTAGACTGAGGTGGTTGAAGTAGCCATTCGACAAAACTATTTCTTGTAACTCATCAGTTTGATGACCCCACCCTCTTGGCGACTCCCTCAGCTGATCCAAATTCATTGGATGAGGATACCCCTCCTCCTCATCCTAGACCCGCCCCCAATGGCTCACCTTGTTCACGGATGTAGTGTGGTGGTGTCTAATGCAGTGACTAATGGGAACCCAGTGCATGGTCAGAGCAACACGGAGGCACCAGGTGGGTGTGTCAGGGGGCATGTCTAGGGTGTGTGAGGATACTCATCTCTGGAGGAGGCAAGCACTGCTCTCCTGTCACATGTGCTTGTGTTGTTCTGTCTCCTCTTTTCTTCCTTCCCCCACCCCCCTGTAATCCCCCTCCCCTCCTAATTCCCTCCCCCTTCTCTGCACCTCTTTTGTTTCCCTTATGCTGTCAGGTCTCTCCCCAGCTGGCCAGCTCCTCAAGGTCTCTTGTTCACATTGAGAGGACAGCAGAGCAGAGTTGGCCATTGGCAAAGCGGAGGAGGACATCAGATGAAGAAGGTACAAGGACTGTGCTCAGTTGGTGATCTATTCGCCCAAGTAATGTGTCATCACCTCCAAGTGTTGCTCATCCTCCAGGTGTGCCTTGTCAGAGGAAGCGGTCTCCAGAGAGTGACACTCAAGACCATCCACCGGCTAAGACAGTAGCTAGATGGGACTTGAGTGATAGTGGAAGAATTGTAGAGGCTGTGAGTGTCCCCACTTCTGTTCCATTTGTGAGTGGAGGAGCAGTTGCTACAGAGAAGAGTCCACCTGTCTGTGAAGGTGAGCTGTGTGGAGTGTCTCTACACTTCTTGCCCTCATGACTATCCTCTAAGGTGTGTTGAGGCCTTGTACTAGCTCGGACTGTGCACTGGATTGTGTGTGGTTAAGGCTCTAACCAGCATACTATTATTTGTTCAAGCCTACCTAGGTCTCACGCATGCATTACTGGCTGCTTCACCACTTACATCTCTCTTGTGGTTCAGCCACACTTGTGCAGGTTGTTCAGAAACATGCTGAGAGGTTTCTCAAAGAAGTTAACTGCAAAGCAATTGCAGCTGAGCTAAGAGCATTGGAGCTAGTTCCAGAGAGTGTTGAGAGTGACATCCATTGTTCAAAGAGTAGGGAGGAAGGTAACGCTGTCCTCTTGAACTATCTCAAAGAGGATGCAGATGAGGAAACGGTGACAGAAGTGTTCAGAATTGCTTCTGAGAAGACAAGCTACAAAAAGATGAACAGGTTTGCTGCCTTCATGCTAAGGAAACTACGAGAAGGAGGTTTGTATTGATGTATTCTGTACACACAGATATACGTATGGTGTAAGACACTGTCGGGTACACTGGTGTACATTGGACTTAGCTGGCATGGCTTCCTAAATCCAGCAAGCAAGCGCTTCAGTCATTGTCACTATTCTGCCATCTTCCTATGGTACCATGCTACTATTATTTTATGCCATGACTGTTTCTATGTACCTTATTTGTCCAAATAGAGGCCCGGGCATTTATTTCCATCAAGAGGTTTTGTCCTGGCCTTTATTAAAATCTGTACAAAATGAACTGATTTCCTAGCCACATTTACTATATAAAATCTATTTCCTTTAAGAGGTTTTGTTACTATATAAAATCGAAGATAACACATGTACTAGTGTATAGGTGCTGGACACTCAGTCCTCTCTTTAGTCGTGTGTGTGTGTGTGTGTGTGTGTGTGTGTGTGTGTGTGTGTGTGTGTGTGTGTGTGTGTGTGTGTGTGTGTGTGTGTGTGTGTGTGTGTGTGTGTGTGTGTGCATGTGTGTGTTTGTGTGCATGTGTGTGTGTGTGCCTACAGTATGTGCCGATCCCTCCAAATTCACTCCTTTTGTAGATGACTGAGTAGTATGAAATGGATGAAGCCACCAGTGGACGTGCCCCTAATGCCACTTGTTTAGCTAACTCATCTGTTTGATCTCCCTGCTTTGTGGCCACTCCCTCTGATAGCCCTGCCACTCCCTCTGATAGCCCCGCCACTCCCTCTGATAGCCCTGCCACTCCCTCTGATAGCCCCGCCACTCCCTCTGATAGCCCCACCACTCCCTCTGATAGCCCTGCCACTTCACATCAGCCATTCAGTGGATGAGGGTGGCCCTCTTTCATACCCTGGACTTGTCTCTGGAGGCTCGCCTTATTCTGTGGACTACTCCCTCTTCCATTTCTGTTGTGTATTGCCAGTATTTGGATCATGAAGGTGTGTGTTGTGTGTGTGTATTTGAGTGTGTGAGTATGTGTGTGTGTGTGTGTGTGTGTGTGTGTGTGTGTGTGTGTATTTGAGTGTGTGAGTATGAGAGAGGGAGCCTGTGTTTGTGCATGCAAGTGTGTGTACCCTCTGATGACCCCGCCCTTTCACTCTTCAGAAGGCACATCAGTCAAGTTCGGTGGATGAGGAGGTCCCTCCTCCTCATCCTAGACCCGCCCCCAATGGCTCACCTTGTTCACAGTCCCTGTTTTGGGTCTCTCCTGTGGACTCCTCCCCCTTTGGTCCCTGAAGGTGTGTGTGGTGTGTGACAGTGGTGTACTGGAGCAGTGTGTTCCCTTTCATTGACTCCCTTGTACTCACACCACCTCCATACCACTCCTCCCATGCCCAGTCCCCTCCCCATGCTGCTGGTCCAGCCCCTGACCTCCAGTCCCAGCTAAGGCCATTCCAGGGTCTTGACCTCCAACACCAACTGCAGCAGCTCAACATTAGCCAGTGTAGTGGTGGAGACACTAGCCCAGCAGTGGTTGCCCCTCCCCTTCAAACACAGCTCCACCACGGATGTAGTGTGGTGGTGTCTAATGCAGTGACTAATGGGAACCCAGTGCATGGTCAGAGCAACATGGAGGCAACAGGTGGGTGTGTCAGGGGGCGTGTGTCTAGGGTGTGTGAGGATGTCTCTGTACGTCTCTGTGGTGTGTCAGGCCTAGGTTGTACATCAAGATGTGTGTTGGTTGTTGAGAGTGTCAGTGAACATCACTCAGTGTGTGTGGGTGAGTGTCTAATCACAAGACTGTAGTACATCTCTTAACAGATCATGAGGTGAATGTGTGTGTGTGTGTGTGTGTGTGTGTGTGTGTGTGTGTGTGTGTGTGTGTGTGTGTGTGTGTGTGTGTGTGTGTGTGTGTGTGTATGTGTGTGTGTGTGTATGTATGTGTGTGTGTGTGTGTGTGTGTATGTGTGTGTAGTCTATGAATGTGAATGTGCAACACACACATGACAGGTATCACAGTGATGAAGACGATGGTCAGCACTTTCTCCTAATGATATATCCTGTCATCATCATATTTGACTTTGGTGTATGTGTGTATGTTTGAGTGTGTATTGTTGTGTGTCCCAGTTCCTTTCAAAGTGTGTGTGTGTTCACATCTTCACTGATGTCTCACAACACAAGCACATCACTTGCTGTCTGACTAGGATGGGACACTGTCTCCTTCCCATTTCCAATCTAGAATCAGTCTACTCAGTGTTGGGACTCCCCCCTCCCCAAGGGGTTGCTACAGCCACTTCACTCCAAGGTGTGTGTCTGATGGTATGTGGAACTGAGTGGATATCATCAGATGATGGAGGTGAGCCTCACCAACACCAACCAGTTAGTGGAGTGTGCAAGGGGTGTGTCAAGGGGGCGTGTCTGGGGTGTGTTTGAGGGTGTGTCTAGGATGTGTTCGAGGGTGTGTCTGTGCTGTGTGTGAGGGTGTGTCTGGGATGTGTTTGAGGGTGTGTCTGGGATGTGTTTGAGGGTGTGTCTGGGATGTGTTTGAGGGTGTGTCTGGGATGTGTTTGGGTATATATCTGGGTCATATGCCAAGCATTAGTAAACGTTTCAGTGCATGTCAAGAGCGTCTGTGGATGGTGACACACTGGACTGAAGAGTGAATAGTTAGAATCACTTTAATTATTATTCCATTGCAGTGGGAACGTGCGTCAGATCAAGGAAGACTTCTGTAAACTTCATGCAATGCAGAAACAGTATGGTCGGCTGCCTCAGTCACCCATCATATACAAGCCAGTGATGAACTTGACTCCAGTGGACCCCCAGAGTGTCCACAGTCTAATGTCTGGTGTGGGTGGGGTCCAAAGGATTGTGGGAGGAGTGCCCCATGTCAGCTACAGCACCTCTCTGACCTGTGCTAGAGGTGTGTGTGTGTGTGTGTGTGTGTGTGTGTGTGTGTGTGTGTGTGTGTGTGTGTGTGTGTGTGTGTGTGTCTGTGTGTGTGTGTGTGTGTGAGTGTGTGCATGTGTGTGTGTGTGTCTGTCTGTGTGTGTGTGTGTGTGTGTGTGTGTGTGTGTGTGTGTGTGTGTGTGTGTGTGTGTGTCTGTGTGTGTGTGTGTGTGTGTGTTTGTGTGTGCAAGTGTGAGTGTGTGTGCCCTCTGATGACCCCGCCCCTTCACTCTTCAGAAGACACTTCAGTCAAGTTCGTTGGATTAGGAGGTCCCATCCCTATTTTGAGTCTCCCCTGTGGACTCCTCCCCCTTTGGTCCCCGAAGGTGTGTGTGGTGTGCGACAGTGGTGTACTGGAACAGTGTGTTCCCTTTCATTGACTCCCTTGTACTCACACCACCTCCATACCATTCCTCCCATGCCCAGTCCCCTCCCCATGCTGCTGGTCCAGCCCCTGACCTCCACTCCCAGCTAAGGCCATTCCAGGGTCTTGACCTCCAACACCAACTGCAGCAGCTCAACATTAGCCAGTGTAGTGGTGGAGACACTAGCCCAGCAGTGGTTGCCCCTCCCCTTCAAACACAGCTCCACCACGGATGTAGTGTGGTGGTGTCTAACTTGTGTACAGTGCAGCAGCTGAAGGCATGCAAATGCTATCCGTCCACACCACATGACTAGTAGTATCTTACAAGGAGGGTATGGAGCCATGTTTATAGCCTCAAGGAGGATTCTTAAGGGAGCAAGAAGGGTTCTGTGGCCTTCAAGAACAGTCTAGGGAGAACGCACCTATCATCATCGTCACTGTCTCATCCACCATCTCCAGGAATGTTGGTCACAAACATGCATGTGCACACACACACACACACACACACACACACACACACACACACACACACACACACACACACACACACACTACCTCCATCTAGGCAGGAGTTCATTCCATTCAGTAGCTCTCTAGCAGTCCACAAACTGGAGGGAACAACAACAGACAAGACAAACTTGAAATGAGGACACAAGGTTCACAAAAGATGTCACCAATAGCAACACTGGTCACACAATCAGCAGCTCATGTGACATTGTATGAGACGTACTCATGTGTATGTACACAATGTGTGTGTGTGTGTGTGTGTGTGTGTGTGTGTGTGTGTGTGTGTGTGTGTGTGTGTGTGTGTGTGTGTTTAGGAAAGTCAATGTGAATGTGCCACAACAGTACTGGATAGGTGTCTAGTTAGAGTCACACAGCCTCTTCTTTTTATCATCTTGACCCTACAGTACTTCTTCATTAGCAGGTTACCCACTTTCCCCTCCTCCCTCTCCTCCCCAGCCCCTCCCTCCACTGAGGCGTATCTGTCAGCTGTTTGCCACCAGCTGGATGCTGTGCTGACTAACATCGGCCTCTCCCACCACCCTGTGTCCCCACGCGAGTTCCTCGTACAGTACAACAGCACAATAGTCAACTATGTAGCCCAATTACAGTGACGTCAGTCTGTGATACTTAATTTATGCATGTTGCACGTGACGACTGGTAGTAGTGTGGCTACTAATATTTGGCGATTTTCATTTTTGGGATGGAGTCGCGCGCTCTGCACGTGGCCGCGCTGGGAAGTCGACAAACATCCATTAGCAGCTGCAGACTAGAAGGACGGAGTGAAGTGGTTCTGGCGTTTGAGATTCGTCGTTCAGCTGCAGTTTGTGCTGGAGGTTGACCAGGGCAGCGCAGTTATTTTGTGGATATGTCCCCGCGCGCACTGCGCGAGCGTCAGCGAATTAAATCGAAGCAATACATGTACACGGGCAGGGTAGCAGGACGCTTATTCTGTGCACGTGGATTTGACAGACCATGCAAAGAGGAAGAAGTAAGGAGTGAAACTGTGCATGGCGTACACGATCTTTAGAATGTGTGCATTCAATTGTACGTGGTGCATATCCTGCTAGCTAGTTACTCTAGGTTACACACGACATAACTGTTGCTATTGTATGACATTGTATGTGCTCTAGTGTTGTACGTCCGCGTCTGCTTGGGCAGTACCACAACGTACGTGAGGCAGAGCAACCTGTTTATTGCATGCCATGTGTCATCTTAGCTACGTACATCGGATACAGTGAGTTGGGAATTTGTCTTTGAACTGTTGCTGGCCAGTGAATCTGAACACAGTATCAAAGAGGATGGGGCAGTCGCTTTCGAACAGTCTTCCTCTGCCCGAAGCCCTGCAGCTAAAAAGGGCTAGCAAACGTGCTTGAAATGACATAGACCTGCGTGCATGTGGGGTGTACCTCAAAGTAGCTATGTAACCTCAACCACATCGGTGCAAAGTGATTCTGCTGGGTATATTGAACTAGTTTAAAGGCATCATACAATTTAGTATACTGAAATGACTGTCTTTTATATGGGGTGCCATTTGTGTCATAATTGGGACTTATTTCTTGATATGGATATCAGAACTATAATATACATATCAGAACTCATTATATGCATATCATGACCATTATATCCATATCATGACCATCACTTATATATTATGATGACTCTACTGAGCATGCTCAGTAGCATGAGTGGGCTATGCTGCAGTAATATGGCTGGCCATCCTGTTTTAGAATTGGACTTAGAAGAAGTGAAATACTTGTTGGCATTCGATTTTAATTTGGAAGACATTGCAGCTCTATTGGATGTTAGCAGATCAACACTTTACAGACATGCATATGAAGATTGCTGGGATTGAGAAATACACTGACATTTCAGATAGACATCTTGATGAGACAGTCAGAAGAATCAAGAGTGACCACCCGAATGATGGTGAAATACTGATGCAGGCCCACTTGTTGAGAGTAGGTGTCCGTGTTCCACGGCAGAAACTAAGATCGGCAATTCATCGTGTCGACCCGACAAACACTGCTTTACGTCGTACTACAACAGTAAGAAGAAGGATCTACCAGGTGGAAGGACCAAACAGTGTGTGGCACCTTGATGGCAATCACAAGCTTATTCGCTGGCGATTTGTGATACATGGAGGAGTAGATGGTTTTAGCCGAATGATTGTTTTCTTACAGTGTTCCACCAATAACACTGCACCTACAGTTGCCAAGCTCTTTGAAGATGCCATTTGCCAGTATGGTCTGCCAGAGAAGGTGCGCACTGACCTTGGAGGTGAGAACACAGATGTATGGCGTCTGATGAGTGATACACACAACAGTCCTTCAGCAGTTATTACAGGTAGCTCTACCCATAATGAGCGTATTGAGCGTCTGTGGAATGATGTCCGCAGGTCAGTAACTGAAGAGTTTCGCTGTTTATTCTACCAGCTGGAGCATGACGGGTCACTGAATCCATTGAATGAAACCGATATGTTTTGCCTACACTATGTTTTTGAAAGCAGAATCAACCATGCCATCAACGAGTTTGCAGTTGCTTGGAACAACCATAAATTATCTACCGAGGGAAACAGATCCCCCAATCAACTTTTTATGACGGGAATGCTAGCGTTGTCATCTTTCTATGGAAGCACCCCTATGTTGCCTAGTACACCAGTAGCTGCACAGCAAGGTGTAGTCAACAATTCTGCCAGACATTCAACCATCTCTTTACCAGGTGCATTGAGCCATGTTTGTGTGCCAAGGAGTCGGTTCGAGCCTTGCACCCTCATGCAACAAGAACTGCAGAACCATATTAATCCTTTAAGTGAATCACATAGCCATGGTAAAGATATTTATCTCAATGCCATGTCTATTGTTTGCACTCACTTACAAAATCATGCAACTTGTTGCTGTGAATTGCACTGAATAGTTTTGTACAATTGTGCACATTTGTTTGCTAGAAACGTATGATTGATTATGTCACTGAATGAAATATAAGCAATCAACAGTGATTACTGTCCCAACGTATAACACAACTCTGTATGTAGTTGGACGTAGCACAATACACAGCACCATACAATGCATATATGGCTGGACTTAGAAGAAGTGAAAGTACAGTAATGCCAACAAGTATATTTCACTTCTTCTAAGTCCAATTCTAAAACAGGACGGCCAGCCATATTACTGCAGCATGGCCCACTCATGCTACTGAGCATGCTCAGTAGAGTCATCATAATATAAGTGATGGTCATGATATGCATACAATGAGTTCTGATATGCATATAATAGTACTGATATCCATATCAAGAAATAAGTCCCAATTATGACACAAACGGCGCCCCATACTTTTAGTGAATGCAGTTGTGCTATTTCATCTGTTGCGCTCTGTGTGTTTGTGTGTATGGCCAAAGGACAAAGGACTCAAATATCACACTTTTGGAATGCTTCTATCACAAACAGCACTACACCCTGACACTGCAGCTGTGGGTAGGAGGGTGGAGTGACATTCGACCCCACTTCATGGTGTTCCAATAAACAACTAAACCACGAATTTGAAATCAGTCCAGAACACTGGTACAAGCTATGAAAGTATGCACTTGAGTTGTCCAAACATACACTTTCTGTTGTCACTGTGGGTTACAAATTCATTAGTTACACTAAGCCCAGACACCGTATTTGCTCTTTCCTGATGGACGTGTAGAATCACACACCAGTTGAGCTGCACTTGACTGATTGTTGTACGCTACCACGTTTTAAGAGTGCGAAGTGCACTAAAGCTTCTCTCATTCTGAGCTTTAGTTGCAGGCATTACCAGAGTCCACTTGACCTTCTTGAAGTATTCCTTATGTGCAGTGAACAAGGATTTCAAGTAGGAAACTGTTGACTGTAAATCCGACAAAGAGGTGTCCCTCCCGGAATGTCAACATGTTAGAGGTGTGTGCAGATGGTATACTGGTCGTTACTCTGATAATCAGACCCACAGAATGCTATGACCTCCTTTAGTGCTTCTGACTGTTACGGTTGTTTGCTGGCCGGGATGGTTAGGGCTGTCACCTGTCGTGTCTGTAAACCCTTCTGTTCAGACTTATTTCTGAGTACTAAAGTGATCAATCAGTTCACTCCAAATAGATCCTCCAGTAGTAATCCTTTGCTGTTCTAGGATTTGTGGGTGCACCTTCACCATGCATCTACATACAAACCTGTGGGGTACCTCCTTTGTCTGGGGAGAGTAGTGAATGACACATCAAACATGGACCGTCTTCCCTCCACATAGTCCCAGGATAGATAAAAGCACTCATCCAAGTGACTACATTGAAAAGTTGTAAGTGTTAAAGAGATGGGAATTGACCTCCACATGCTGAAATGCAACGAGCAAAATAGATTTGACAGCCATGCATGTTGAAAATTTCTCTAAATATTCTAAAGAAACTCACAAACTTTATTGTCTGTGCAGCAACTCTGCCAATGTGTGCTCTCAAGCATCTCTGAATCTCTAGTAGCCTCCATAACAACATCCCATGTGTCATCTGAAGTGCTTGAGAATTCTCTGCAATGGATGGTACTTCAGCAGTGACAGTCTATCGTTTTGGAGACAGAAAATATATTCCTGGGGATCTGGCATGCAGTGACATCATCCTTCACTTTCTGGAGAATGACATCACACTTAGGTGATTCCTTGATCAATTTGGTTAACTGATAGACTGTATCAAGAGCATCTCCTCCCAGTATTTTCAGACTCCTGTTGCATGCATCATGAGCAACCAGGTTCAAAGTGTGGCCATGTAGTGGTGTATATCAGCTCTGGCCTCTAGAGCAGTTATCAATCAATCAATCAATCAATCAATCAATCAATCATACACAGCTTTGTCTCCAATGCTGGAGGTCGCTGGAATTATTTTCTAACAGTTCTGTGCAAGAAATAGTTCACATCATGCTGTACTAAATAGTTCAATAATTAACTGTTCAATTTACTTTCAGATCATCAGCCCATCTTTTCCTTGGTCTTCCCCTCGGTCGCTTTCCGGGCACATTCTCCATATACACCTTCTTTACCATCCTGTCATCTGTCATTTCTTCCATCTTCTTTAACCATTCTGTCTTCTTGTTCTCTACTCTTGATACCACTGCCACCTGTCCCAGTCTTGATCTAATATCAACATTCCTCACTTTGTCCAACATAGTCACTCCTTCCACTCTCCTCAGGCATCTCATTTCAAGGGCTTGTATTCTGCTCTTGTGTCTCTCTAGCAGGGTCCAGGTCTCACATGCATACAACAGAGTTGGCATCACCGTGGCATTGATCACTCTAAGTCACTCTAACTAGAGCAGTTATCCTGGACCTATAGCTGCAGCACTAACCTTACACCTGACCTGCTGCTTGATCTTTTGTATTTTAGCACTGACCATGACAGTTGTCTGTATTCTGAAATTCAAGTGCAACAGAGCATCTTCAATTAACTGTTTCTGCTACCATTTCTGCCGCAGTTGAGTCCAGGCTGTATGCCGTTTTATGTCACTTCTTCAAGGACTTTCTAATCGGAATCTACATGTATAGCACAGGCAGCAAAACACCTATTTGGTGCCTGCCATCCGAGGCACCTCTGCACTATACAAGGTGCCACTCACTTGTGGAGTAACTCATCTTCTGAGAGAGATGGGTGGACGGTGAATTATAAGCCACACCATATGTTGTCTCAAAGTAATGGTTGTACTGGAGAGTGGAGGGGAGGGGTCAGTGCTATCTGAGCACAAGCTCACAATACGCTCATGAACAATGATTACATACAAGTCATCTGAAATATACCCTTTTATGATACATGTATATCAGGCTCACTTGAGAAGGCAGTGGCTTCCGTCTCTCTAGTTCCTTCCCGTCATGATCAAACTGCTCCTCCACCCAGTTTCCCATAAGGGTAGAAGAGGAGTACTGGCTTTCTCTTAGCCAGCCATAGCCCCTTGGTTGCTGATTAAATGCCAACCGAGGCCTTTACACTGATACTTTCTTCAGCAAGACATTTAATGTAGAGCAATTAGAATTGTAAGCCATATACCATAATAAAGTTGTTTCAAAGTACTAGAGAGCGAAGTGGAGGGGTCAGTGGGTCAGTGCGGGTCTGCCTTCAGAGTGGGCAGGAAAGGCATTCGGCTCCCGCTCTGTGTGGTGTTGGAGGTTGGAACAAGCAAACTGTATAATGTACACTGATGCTGCTATGCACAGAACAGTCATCAGAGTACAGCTTGCTTCTCATCACTGCATCAAAAGCAGCAACACATGCATACTAATTTGGCAGTGACTGTAATATACGATAATAGTCCAGATATCATCAAACAATGGCATGTCTATTCCGCAGCCACAGTTCATCATCAGCTCTAGGGCTGGGAACGAGACTACATCAGCTCTTGCCCGTTCCGGTTAGCAGTTTTGCTATGAATATCATTATGGCATAAGGGCTTGCCCAACCGCCACAGTAAATTCCGCTAAATGCAAAAATTTTATCAATCTGGCAAAATATGTGAGCGGATTTGAGAAAACGACCCACTTCGCGCAATATGTAAACAATAGATATGGGACAAAACGATCATGCGGGTGATATTTCACCGAAAAACGGATTTTGGTATCATTCATATCTATGGTACAGTCCCTATCTTGTGGCCAAGTTTGAATCTTTAATTCCTTCTCTAAAGCTCAAACGAAGACTTCGAATTTACATGGTGGCCATCGGGCGCCACGTACACGAACATGTTACGTAAGCGTAAAAAGCTATACGCACGTTATTCAAGGCAACCAGGCCTTGCTCGAAGTCAACATACGTACACTACTCCAGCATTCCCGACGAGCGTGAAGACCTTCCCGTGCTGAGGACGAAGCAGATACGCTTCCCACTACGACCAACCCAACTGTCCACCATTTGTGCCATGACCGGAAGTCCATGTTCTTAACGCCTTTTTTAGCCAAACACCTAACGTAATTTCACATTTTAGGCAAGCATATCTCGGGAACTGAAGCAGCTATTGAAGCGCAACAAAGGGTAATAGAGAGCCCAACCACTTTGCTTTAACACGGTGTCACTAACTCAAAATCGATAAACTGCGCGAAGTGGGTCGTTTTCTCAAATCTGCTCACAATTTTGTGCCATTCCGCTATATAGTTATTCATTTCTGTTTCTTGGCAACCCATGCGTTGTTTTGTGCGTTCGTATATGAACACATGTTCATGTGTGTGCGTGTGTGTTCACATAACAAGTCTATCAGACCATACATGAGAATCATCCTATAAATGGGACAAGTGAATCAAACACCTGCTTCAGCTGTTTGGCAGCAGGTTTCCCCTAAACCGGCGATATTGCACAGTAGAACTTTTCAATTTTGTTCTCAAGACTGGGTGTGATAGTCAGTACTTGCCACTGCTATTAGTTCTGTCATTTTGCATGATCAGCAGGTGGTGACAATTCTCATTCAAATAGAATATGGATGGAATTACCGTAAATATTCTAAAAATTTGAAACTCTAATTTTTGCAAACTTTCCACGGTTTTGCCTTGAAACATTCTAAAATTTTGAATCCTTAGGTGACTCTAAAATTAGAATAGACCTCTAATTTCAGCAACGGTTACTGGGGTACTGCATGATACACCTTATGAAAACTAATAACGGTAAACACACCTAACGAAGCAGTGTTGCCTTAAGAGATATCCGAAGCTGGTTCAGGTTAGCTACTAGTTAACCGCTACAAGTAACGCATGTGGCAGCTATGGCTTTCCTGTCCTGGAAGTTCATTTCCGACCCATAAGAAATCCTCTTCTTTTAGACATGATTCCTGTGAATACTGCACCACACGGTGACGAGGGAAGCGCCAGTGGTGGCCATTTTACTCACAGAACCTTCCAGAAAATGGCGGCCGAGAGTGCCTCCTATTTTGCAAGAGTCTCTAATGTTTGCAAGGTGCGAATGAAATGAACATAAGTATTTTTCCTAAACTTCGAAAAGTCAAAATTGAAAACTCTCAAATTTTCACAATTTCTTAGAATATTTACGGTAGAAGGAATGCCTCAACTGTATTCTTATGACTGTAGACAAGAATAGCATAAGTGTTTCCGCAACAAGAACCATTATATGTCCAAGTGAACAGACAGCACACCATGCTATTGACTTGTACTTACCTTTGGTGAGATGCTCCTCTAAGCAGCAGCACTCCAGCCACTGAGACAAGCTACCTTACTGATCAGTTGTTAAGCGCATGCGCTTAAAGCTCTGGCAGGAAGAAAATATACGCCTAATAAAGAATGTGTGCTTAACAAAGGAATAGTTCAAGAAATTATAATGATATGCAAACGTCCTGTTAAGATGGCCGCCGCGTAGCGCAGTAAGTGAGTTCTCATTCAAGCGTTATTTTTACCAGCTTATAGTCATTGTTTCAGGCAATAGGCAGGCAGGTCATTATTACACTTCAGGCAAGTGGCTAGGTTACCAAAGAGTCCTTTTATGTGCCTAATAGAAGAGGTGAACCCTTGAAATCACTATGTGCCTAACAGTTAGGGTGAAAAACTGGTAAAGAAATGTGCACTTAACAGACGTTATGCGCTTATAAGGGGGTGCAGGGGAAATTGCAGTAATCTTAAATAGTTGACAATAACACACACATCCATGGTCATGTGTTCTGAATATCACCCGTTGCGTTCATGGAACATTTCAATTCTGCCTCACTTGAGAATCCATTTCCCTTACTTCTCTTATACTTTTATTGCTCTGTAAAGAGACTTACAAACTATACAGATGGACCAATCACCTGCTGCAACTGCTCGGCAATTGGCTGTCAACAAACGTGCATTAATTAGAGCTGTCAGAACTGGTGACACAGACACTGTTGTAGACGTGTTAGACAGAGGTGTCCCAATTGACACTAAGGATGATGAGGGGAAGTCCTTATTGCATTGGGCAGCCAAGGGTGGTCATGTGACCACAATGAGACTCCTCATCAGGAGGGGATGTGATGTAGACTCAGTTGATGGTAGTGGGCTCACTCCACTGCACTGGGCTGCTGCAATGGGACAGACAAAGGCAGTTCGAGAACTAATCAGACTTGGTGCAACCAAGTCAGTGGTTGCTGGTAATTATGGGACTCCACTTCATCAAGCAGCCCTTAATGGACATGTGGAGACTTTTGAAGCTATGTCGGTAGAAGGGTGTCCTATTGATGTAGTGGACAGTAATGGTGCGACTGTTCTGCATTTTGCAGCTCAAGGTGGTCATGTTGAAGTAATTAAGGTGTTGGTAGGCAGAGGGTGTGATGTGAATGCAGTTTCAGTAGATGGCCGTACTCCCTTCCACTTTGCTGCTGGTTGTGGTAGAACAGAAGCAGTTCGTGAACTAATCAGAGTTGGTGCAACCAAGTCAATGGTTGCTGGTAATTGTGGGACTCCACTTCATCAAGCAGCCCTTAATGGACATGTGGAGACTGTTGAGGCCATGTTGGAGGAAGGGTGTCCTACTGATGTAGTGCACAGTGATGGAGTGACTGTTCTGCATTCTGCAGCTGTAGGTGGTCATGTGGAAGTGTTTAAGGTGTTGGTAGGCAGAGGATGTGATGTGAATGCAGTGAAAGGTGGAGCTATCACTGACAGAGACACTCATTCGGTGTCTACACTTGAGCAATGCTTTGTTGGCGGTCATGCCAGCAAGCTGAGCCAGTTCTGTGAGGCATGTAGCATTGAGAGCAGTAGAGAAGGGCTGAGGGGTGCTTTAGCAACCTTGATCACTGGTGGTCTGGTTGATGCACACAAAGTGCTGTGTTTGTGTGCCATATCAGGGGATGGTGTATTCCTGGAAGACCAGTTTAGTGAAATAGTTGCTGAAGCCTGTGCCATGCCTGCAGCTATGTAAAGTGCCAAATACTATTTCTGTATAGGTGAAGGTGTTACCTTCTTAAACCAGCTTGGTATACCAGATGACATTGCCTTGTATCCTTTACAGTTGTCGCTGCTGTCATTGAAATGCTTTGAAATGGGGTTTGCCATAAGTGGCATTCGAAATGGTACCACGGACCACACCTTATTCATTACCAAGCTGTTGTCTCACCCTGTGTTGAAGGGAGCAGTCAATGAACACTTTCCAAATGGTCTAAGTCCTCTTGACCTAGCTCGGCAGTTTGAACTCCATAACATAGTTGCATTGATTGAGGGGGCAGGTGGACGTCCAGGAGTGTGGGCAAATATACCTCCAGACCTCCTCAGTAAGCATTGTACTGGCCTCATATCTGCTTATACTGTGCTGAATAGTGTGCGTAAGTTGAACGGATGGGGACAGGAGGTTAAGAAGGTTTTCTTGAGTATCCTTGGTGGACAGACTATAAAGGAGCAGGTCTTGAGCCAGCGTCCTGACCTTGGGGGTGTAGTCACACTTGTCCTACCTCACATCCAAGTGAGACACTGGAAGAGAGTCGGACTGGCTCTTGGCACGAAGAAAAGCACACTCGATGGTCTTGGGGAGAAATTCCTGAATGACGAAGATCGGTATTTGGAGACCCTGAGCTACTGGTTGGAGCACGGTAGCAGTGTGACCTGGAAGACCCTGTTGGATGGCTTGGGTCACTTTGAGACTAAACACACTATTGATGAACTAACAGACAAGATTGTATCAGAACTGGGAGAAGCTCACCAGGTAAGTGTGCAGTGTTGTGTGTTGAGTGAAGGTGCTGTGTGGTGTGCTGTCTGGAGGAGGCAAGTGCTGCTCTCCTGTCATGTGTGCTTATGTTTGTTCTGTCTCCTCTTTTCTTCCTTCCCCTCTCCTCCTCCCCTCTAATCCCCTCCCCCTCCTCTGTATCTCTTTTGTTTCCCTTATGCTCTCAGGTCTCTCCCCAGCTGGCCAGCTCCTCAAGGTCTCTTGTTCACATTGAGAGGACATCAGAGCTGAATTGGCCATTGGCAAAGCGGAGGAGGACATCAGAGGAAGAAGGTACAAGGACTGTGTTCAGTTGGTGATCTATTTGCCCAAGTAATGTGTCATCACCTCCAATTGTTGCTCATCCTCCAGTTGTGCCTTGTCAGAGGAAGCGGTCCCCAGAGAGTGACACTCAAGACCATCCACCAGCTAAGACAGTAGCTAGATGTGGCTTGAGTGATAGTGGAAGAATTGTAGAGGCTCTGAGTGTCCCCACTTCTGCTCCAGTTGTGAGTGGAGGAGCAGTTGCTACAGAGAAGAGTCCACCTGTCTGTGAAGGTGAGCTGTGTGGAGTGTCTCTATACTTCTTGCCCTCATGACTATCCTCTAAGGTGTGTTGGGGCCTTGTACTAGCTCGGACTGTGCACTGGATTGTGTGTGGTTCAGGCTCTAACCAGCATACTATTATTTGTTCAAGCCTACCTAGGTCTCACGCATGCTTTACTGGCTGCTTCACCACTTACATCTCTCTTGTGGTTCAGCCACACTTGTGCAGGTTGTTCAGAAACATGCTGAGAGGTTTCTCAAAGAAATGAACTGCAAAGCAATTGCAGCTGAGATGAGAGCATTGGAGCTAGTTCCAGAGAGTGTTGAGAGTGACATCCATTGTTCAAAGAGTAGGGAGGAATGTAACACCGTCCTCTTGAACTATCTCAAAGAGGATGCAGATGAGGAAACGGTGACAAATGTGTTCAGAATTGCCTCTGAGAAGAAAAGCTACAAAAAGATGAACAAGTTTGCTGCCTTCATGCTAAGGAAACTACGAGAAGGAGGTTTGTATTGGTGTATTCTGTACACACAGATATACGTATGGTGTAAGACACTGTCGGGTACACTGGTGTACATTGGACTTAGCTGGCATGGCTTCCTAAATCCAGCAAGCAAGCGCTTCAGTCATTGTCACTATTCTGCCATCTTCCTATGGTACCATACTACATTTATTTTATACCATGACTATTTCTATGTACCTTATTTGTCCGAATAGAGGCCCGAGCATTTATTTCTATCAAAAGGTTTCGTCCCGGCCTTTATTAAACTCTGTACAAAATGAACTAATTTTCTAGCCATGTTTACTATATAAAATCTGAGATAACACATGGCTGCTATTGATGTCTGCATGCGCTGAACTCTTTCTAGAAAGTGCGAGTCCTCAGAAGTCGACAACATCACAATTCGGTTTGATCTAGCGACACCCATCTCCCTCACAATGCCTTCTTTCGTGGCTCTTCTACGCTCACTTCAGACCTTTACATGCAGGAAGAAGTACGTGGTGTGCTTTCTCTCGGACAACACTACTGCATAGGGGAGTCCAATCAGTCACCATGCATTGCACTGTGTTTGATTCGTACCTAAAGCATGCACCTCAGATGCTGAAGAGTGTCTGTGTGTGGATTCCAGACTGACCCAGCATCAATTTGAAACCGGCTTCTATTTGAGCCCCAGCCTCTATTGAGCCCAGCTTCTAGATGGACAAATACGGTACATAAATGGTCGTGATTGAAATATTTGTGACTGCTGCATTTGTGAAATTTGTGAATCTTACTGACAGCAAAATATTGCAATACCCATCAAGCTAGTGTAAGAGCACTTTGTGCAATGTAAGATGGCCAGTGGTACCCTCTACCTTGTTCTGTGCATCAGGTCTCACTCCTCATGGTGGCCCCATCCCTTGACCACGCCCTCTGAGGACCCCACCCCTTTACTGCTGAAGACACTTGAATCAAATGATGCAGCAGTTGAGATAGCCCGGATGTAGTTTGTGGACCTTGTACAATGTGCCAGTCTCTGGCCGTGGTGCTCACACACAAGTGGATGATGGCTGAGAGGAAGGGTGGGGCTGGGGGCAGGGAGGAAGAGCCAAGGAAAGAAATGGAGCGACGCATGCAGATGCGTTCAATGAAGTCAAGAGGGTGAGCTGGAGTGTGTAGTGAGAGCATGCAGTGATGAAGAAGAAGGGGTTTGGAGGGAGAGTGCATGAAGACAGTAAGAGTGTAGACTGTATGCTAGAATAGCCCTTTGTGCTACCCTTCACTTTCTCTCCCTCTTGATCTTCACATAGGCTGTTGAGGATAAGATGTACAATGACTTTGCTGCTATCTACTACATGCTACTTGAGCAGTGGTCCAAGGGGAAGCTTGTTGCTAGGCGACCCAGCCTGCCGACAATGTTGCAGCCACCCTGCATTGTCATTGACCCGAGTACTGCCCACCCCACTGCAATGGTTGGCTCACTATTGATGGAGGGAGGGGCAATGGGTCCAGGGGAGGAGTTGAGGAGGAGCCCTATAGAGATTACTGGTGAAGGAGGAATGGAGGGGAGGGGAGGGGAGGGGAGGGGAGGGAAGGGGAGGGGGAAAGGAGAAATTGGAGAGGAAATAGGAGGAGCAAGGAGACATTGTGTGGTATCCTAAGATGCATCAATGTCAATGTTTGGTATGTACTAGAAGTGAGTGTGCTATAGTTGCCTACATGGAGTGTCTGCAGTGCCCATTGCCACTGTTGTATACAGGGAGTGTGTGCAAGTGGAGAGGGTCTGGCGTGCTAGATTACTTTTAGTAACGTCATAAGGTGGAGTGTGTTAACAGTTGGCTGAGTGACAAATGGCACATGCGTACATACGTGGGTGGTGTGTGTGTGTGTGTGTGTGTGTGTGTGTGTGTGTGTGTGTGTGTGTGTGTGTGTGTGTGTGTGTGTGTGTGTGTGTGTGTGTGTGTGTGTGTGTGTGTGTGTGTGTGTGTGTGTGTGTGTGTGTGTCTACTGACAGTAGTGTCGTGTACCACTGCATATCTCTTCTCCTCTCTACCATACGTAGGTGACTAAGTGGAGTGGTGGAGTCAGATGGCTACAACTCCACATCATGTGACAGTCACATGACTGCATTTTCTCATGTTTGTACCTGTGGACTTCTCCCTCCATCCACTCTTTGAGACCTGCAATGTGTTCTCTGATTGAAGGTGTGTGTGTATTTGTGTGTCCATGTCACACTGTCAGTACTGTGTGTTGTATCACTTCATGATCTCCTCTCTTCTCCATTGTATGACTAAGTGGAGTGGAGGAGACAGCTGACTACCCTCTGTGTCAGCTGACAGTCATATGTGAGAGAGTCCCTTTCTGGAATAGAGTTTGCACTGGCTGGAATAGACAGGTTCCACTGTTCAGAAATCACCTCTCTATTGAGGGCACTGCCTGGAATAGACAGGTTCCACTGTTCAGAAATCACCTCTCTATTGAGGGCACTGCCTGCTGTCCTATGTAACACCTAACCCACTACTGAAGGGGATGGAGTCAGGAGAGAAGTGAGGTAAGATGGAGTGCATGGGGAATAGTGTGTGAGTTGATATTCACTTCATTGTTCTTTGCTATTGTATTGCATGTGAAGTGGAAGAGGTGTGAAGGGTGTGGTTGATTCTCACTCCACTCTCCTTCCCACAGAGCCTTGGTGTTGTGCTGTATGTGTTAGTGTGTGGAGCTGTTCCGTTTGATGGTCACAATCTTCACAGCCTCAAGGCCCGAGTGCTGGACGGGCGGTTCAGGATACCATTCTACATGTCTCAAGGTGGGTATACAGTCACATCCATTTGTTAGCCAATGTTGTGTCTCTTACAGATCTGTGGTCCCTCTCTGTTGGGCTCGTTGCTTGTTAGACCTTCCTCTTTAAACAGCCTGGGCTCTTATTGCAACAATTATTGGCTACTATCCCACTATAGTGGTACCAGGCTCTTATTTTACAATCTGGGCTCTTATCTCATGTACATAGGGGTCTTATCATTCCAGAGTGTGAGCAACTTATCTGACACATGCTGGTGACTAACCCAACCAAGAGGCAGCCTCTCAGCAAGGTGCTCACACACAAGTGGATGACAGCTGAGAGAAAGGGCGGGGCTGGGGGTGGGGAGGGAGAACCAAGGAAAGAAATGGAGCAACGCATACAGGTGTACGAAGACGACGATATGGTGCAGTGGTGTGAACCTGTGCTGGTGGCTGTTCAACAGTTGGGACTAGATGTGAACGAAGTCAAGAGGGTGAGCTGGAGTGTGGAAGGGAGAGTAGTTAAGTGAATAAGAAGAGATTTGAAAAGCTAGGGAGAGTGCATGAAGGTAGTAGGTTTGTTGTCTGTATTGTATAATAGCCCTTTGTGCTGCCCTTCACTTTCTCTCCCTCTTGATCTTCCCATAGGCTGTTGAGGATAAGATGTACGTACAATGACTTTGATGTTCATTGACTCCCAGTGGATGAGGAGGTCCCTCCTCCTCATCCAGGACCTGCCCCCAGTGGCACACCTGTAATTGCCATTCCCTAGGTTGGCCTGCTCCCCCTTTGGTCCCTGAAGGTGTGTGTGGTGTGTGACAGTGGTGTACTGGAGCAGTGTGTTCCCTTTCATTGACTCCCTTGTACTCACACCACCTCCATACCATTCCTCCCGTGCCCAGTCCCCTCCCCATGCTGCTAAGGTGCTGTGTGGTGTGCTGTCTGGAGGAAGCAAGTGCTGCTCTCGTCATGTGTGCTTGTGTTTGTGCTGCCTCCACCTCCTCTTCTCAGACGGTAGCTGTGAGTGGTCCCTTCAGACCTGTCTCCAGTTCTGCTCCAGCTGTGAGTGGAGGAGCATTTGCTACAGAGAGGAGTCTACCCATCTGTGAAGGTGAGCTGTGTGGAGTGTCTCCATACTTCTTGCCCTCATGACTATCCTCTAAGGTGTGTTGAGGCCTTGTACTAGCTCGGACTGTGCACTGGATTGTGTGTGGTTCAGGCTCTGACCAGCATGCTATTATTTGTTCAAGCCTACCTAGGTCTCACGCATGCTTTACTGGCTGCTTCACCACTTGCATCTCTCTTGTGGTTCAGCCACACTTGTGCAGGTTGTTCAGAAACATGCTGAGAGGTTTCTCAAAGAAATGAACTGCAAAACAATTGCAGCTGAGCTGAGAGCATTGGAGCTAGTTCCAGAGAGTGTTGAGAGTGACATCCATTGTTCAAAGAGTAGGGAGGAATGTAACACCGTCCTCTTGAACTATCTCAAAGAGGATGCAGATGAGGAAACGGTGACAAAAGTGTTCAGAATTGCCTCTGAGAAGAAAAGCTACAAAAAGATGAACAAGTTTGCTTCCTTCATGCTAAGGAAACTACAAGAAGGAGGTTTGTATTGGTGTATTCTGTACACACAGATATACGTATGGTGTAAGACACTGTCGGGTACACTGGTGTACATTGGACTTAGCTGGCATGGCTTCCTAAATCCAGCAAGCAAGCGCTTCAGTCATTGTCACTGTTCTGCCATCTTCCTATGGTACCATGCTACTATTATTTTATACAATGACCATTTCTATGTACCTTATTTGTCTGAATAGAGGCCCGGGCATCTATTTCCTTTAAGAGGTTTTGTCCTGGCCTTTAATAATATCTGTACAAATGAACTGAATTCCTAGCCATGTTTACTATATAAAATCTGATATAACACATGGCTGCCTTCGATGTTTGCATGCGCTGAACTCTTTCTAGAAGGTGCGAGTCCTCAGAAGTCGCCAACATCACAATTCGGTCTGATCTAACGACACCCATCTCCCTCACAGCGGCTTCTTTTGTGGCTCTTCTACGCTCACTTCAGACCTTTAGATGCAGGAAGAAGTACGTGGTGTGCTTTCTCTCGGACAATGCTACTGCTTAGGGGAGTCCAATCAGTCACCATGCGTTGCACTGTGTTTGATTCGTACCTAAAGCATGCACCTCAGATGCTGAAGAGTGTCTGTGTGTGGATTCCAGACTGACCCAGCATCAATTTGAAACCGGCTTCTATTTGAGCCCCAGCCTCTATTGAGCCCAGCTTCTAGATGGACAAATACGGTACATAAATGATCGTGATAGAAATATTTGTGACTGCTGCATTCGTGAAAGTTGTGAATCTTACTGACAGCGAATTATTGCAATACCTATCAAGCTAGTGTAAGAGCACTTTGTTCATTGTGAGATGGCCAGTGGTACCCTCTACCTCGTTCTGTGCATCAGGTCTCACTCCTCATGGTGGCCCCACCCCTTGACCACGCCCTCTGAGGACCCCACCCCTTTACTGCTGAAGACACTTGAATCAAATGATGCAGCAGTCGAGATAGCCCGGATGTAGTTTGTGGACCTTGTACAATGTGTCAGCCTCTGACCGTGGTGCTCACACACAAGTGGATGATGGCTAAGAGGAAGGGTGGGGCTGGGGGGTGGGGGGAGAGCCAAGGAAAGAAATGGAGCGACGCATGCAGATGTGTCAATGAAGTCAAGAGAGTGAGCTGGAGTGTGTAGCGAGAGCATGCAGTGATGAAGAAGAAGGGGTTTGGAGGGAGAGTGCATGAAGACAGTAAGAGTGTAGACTGTATGCTAGAATAGCCCTTTGTGCTACCCTTCACTTTCTCTCCCTCTTGATCTTCACATAGGCTGTTGATGATAAGATGTACAATGACTTTGCTGCTATCTACTACATGCTACTTGAGCAGTGGTCCAAGGGGAAGCTTGTTGCTAGGCGACCCAGCCTCCGACAATGTTGCAGCCACCCCGCATTGTCATTGACCCTAGTACTGCCCACCCCACTGCAATGGTTGGCTCACTATTGATGGAGGGAGGGGCAATGGGTCCAGGGGAGGAGTTGAGGAGAAGCCCTATAGAGATTACTGGTGAGGGAGCGGAAGAGGAAGTTGGAGTTTGTTCAGTGTGTTCTCGTGTCAGGTACTGCAGTAGGGGCATATTTGTGACCTGTACTACAGTATTTTCAGAACCTGTGACTTGTTCAATCTGTGAATGTGTTTGTAGTGCTCTGTATGCTAGCACTCCAGCAGTGCCCGCATTGTTAGATCACTGCCATCCCTTGCCTTCTACACTCTCGCTCCCCACATAATACACATGCGCACATACACACACACATGCACATACATCTCCACAGGTCCCAACCCAAGTGCTGGCAACTTCCTAGCTAGCTAGCTGCGAACAAACCATTGTGGGGATTCCCCCCACACCTGATCAGTTGCAGCATCTCACCCAGTTGGCAGAGGAGGGCATGCAGCAGGGAGTGGGCGGGGCAGAGGGAGGGGCTGAAGTGGACGGGTCGGCCAGTAGACTCGGTGCCACACCCAATGTGATTGTTCAAAACGAGCTAATGCACCCTCAGCCACTTCACCACCGCCCTCCTCGTGAGTCGGAGAAGACATGGCACGCACATTCTTCTTAATAGGTAATTGTGTTACGCTGTATCTCTGTGGCCACCAAAGGAGTGTGTGTGGGCTCATAGACATGGGGAGATGTTTGCTCTGGGTTCTTTTGATGGTCACACCACTGATGAATGAATCTTCGTAATCAGTTTAATATGTACATTCCATTAGCGTTTGAACTGTATTAATCACTTACATGCAAGCTGTGTAAGGCTATTAGGTGACTTCATTTAATGATACCATGTTTTGTGCTTGCACTGTAAGATACCAGTGTGAACGTACACACTTGGTCAAGTATTGCATAATGTTGAAGTGTTGCATTGTACAGTGGAACCTGTCTAAGACAACCGCTTATGGCAAGCTTTAATGGCCTTTACAGAGAGGTGGCTGCCCTACAGAGGTAGATTGCAATGTATTAGTGCTATTTGGGTCCAAGGAGGCTGACTGTTTAGTAAAGCGGCTGCCTTGTACAGCGACCACCTTAGACAGGTTCCACTGTGTACCAATGGAATACCACACAACTTACAATCAAGTGAAAACTGAACAGTAGCCATCTGTCAGGGGTAATGCTGTGTCCACTTCCATTTCCAATTTAGATTCAATCTACTCAGCGCTGGGACTCCCCACTCCCCAGGGTGGCAGTGTTTGTTGCCACAGCCGCATTGCTCACAGACGTGTTTCTGATGGTGCATGGAAGCCGAATGAATACCAGCAGATGATGCAAGTGCGCCACACCAACACAAACCAGTTGGCCATGATTGATGGCTCCGGTCAGATGAGTGGATCTACAGTCTAATGTCTGGTGTGGGTGCGGTTCAGGGAAGCATAGGGGGAAGCCCCCCATGCCAGTGGCCATCTCTCTGACCTTGCCACCCCAATGTCCCTGCAGGAACAAGTGGCACAGTCCCAGAAGGTGTGTCTGCTCTCCTGGTAATGGTGTGCGATGCTTGTAGGGTGTGAACTGCTGATGGTGTCACTTAATGAGTTCATTGAAAGTAGCAATTTGCTAGTATTAGCAGAATGTCAGGAGCTAGCATTAAACTGGGTGGAATGCTACAAAAGAGTTGTGTTAGCGTTAGTTGTATTCATTTAATGGCAACAGTGTAATGTATTTCCTGATGAGGGCGTGAAGCACCTGAGTGTGTTTAGGTGACTAGCACCTGTGAGTGTCACAACATAACTGGATTGTTGCCTTTTTGAAAATGAACTTTAAGTGAATCACCAACGAATGTCTTTCCCAAGTTCTGACAGTAGACGCTAGTCAAACTAGGAAGATTTGTGTGTACCACTTGATTGAAGGTATATAGCACAGCAGCAAATACCCCATTGTGTTGGTACATAAGCGACTAACAAGGGGCTAACGAGAGGCTCTATTGTTGACAACAGGAAATGTCTGAGTTCCTGTGCATGTCTCGTATGTCTCAGACGTGCTCAGTGGCTAACCCTAACCTCGAAGTAAACGGCTATTCTTCAGAATGTTTCAAACTACAAGCCAGTTGTACGTAGCACACTAAACTATGGATTTGTTGCCATAGCACCTAATGAAACTACACAAGTTGAAGTATATCGCTAAATACTGCATAATACATATCCAAACTCCATGTTTCATGTATTGCTATATACATCATTCAACAAGTTTGTCGTAGTGACTGAATTTCAACATGAGGTTGGAGAGGATGAATTACGTTCACGTCATTTTTCATGTGTCCTGCTATGCTGTGCATTGCCCTCCAACCTCTCTTCTGCACCTCCAATGCCAACTGTAGCAGCTCAACATCAGCCAGCGTAGTGGTGGAGACACTAGCCCGGAGCGCCAGGGGAGCCCTACACAGGGCCACGTGTCTGGAATGGCGTCACCCACATCATCAGGAAACAGCTCTCGAAAGCCCTCGATTGGTGCACCTGCACCGCCACCACAGTCGATGATGACCCAGTACTTGGGAGCCCACCTGCCCATTTTGGGTGCATCTGCGAGTGGCACAAGAGGGGGTATCCCACAGCCAACAGCCATGGCCAGTATACTTAATGTGAGTGCATGCAAGTCATGTGACAGACACAGTATTACATACAGAGTGAAATGTAAGTAGTTTTGTCTCCTCTTAACCTCCTCACTATTATTCTCTCCTCCTCCCCGATCCTAGCAGCAGCAGCAGTCAATCAACTCGCCCAAACTCCCCAACCAGTTTTCTCCTGTTGTCAAGGATCCTAACAACACCCACCGCAAACTCCACTCCACTCGGAGCAGCCCAGGAGCATCCTCTGATGCAGTGAGACCAAACGCCATCAACCCAGCAAGTAGACTGGCAGACGCTCCCAATCTTGCTCAGCCGGCATCCTACATCCATCCACCACCTATTCTCTATGCAAGCCCTCCTGCAATGGCTACCAGTCAGTTTGTGAGTCCACTGCCGATAGTCCCAGCAGTGGTTGCCCCTCCCCTTCAAACACAGCTCCACCACGGATGTAGTGTGGTGGTGTCTAATGCAGTGACTAATGGGAACCCAGTGCATGGTCAGAGCAACATGGAGGCACCAGGTGGGTGTGTCAGGGGGTGTGTCTAGGGTGTGTGTGTGTACATCTCTGTACATCTCTGTGGTGTGTCCGGCCTACGTTGCACATCAAGATGTGCGTTGAGGGTTGTTGAGAGCGTGTCAGTGAACATCACTCACTGTGTGTGGGTGAGTGCCTAATCACAAGACTGTAGTACATCTCTTAACAGGTCATGAGGTGAATGTGTGTGTGTGCGTGCGTGCGTGCGCATGTGTGTGTGTGTGCGTGCGTGCGTGCGCGTGTGTGTGTGCGCGCGCGTGTAGTAATTGCAGTAGCAATTGCTAGTAGTTGCAGTGTGTGTAGTATGGTGTAATCTTACTATGCATAATTATACATTACACCTTCCATTGCCCCACCCCTCCCTGCTCATATTGCCCCACCCCTCCCTGCTCATATTGCCCCGCCCCTCTCTGCTCATATTGCCCCACCCCTCCCTGCTCATATTGCCCCTCCCCTCCCCGCTCACATTGCCCCACCCCTCCCTGCTAATATTGCCCCACCCCTCCCTGCTCATATTGCCCCACCCCTCCCTGCTCATATTGCCCCACCCCTCCCTGCTCATATTGCCCCTCCCCTCCCCGCTCACATTGCCCCACCCCTCCCTGCTCATATTGCCCCACCCCTCCCTGCTCATATTGCCACACCCCTCCCTGCTCATATTGCCACACCCCTCCCTGCTCATATTGCCCCACCCCTCCCTGCTCATATTGCCCCACCCCTCCCTGCTCATATTGCCCCACCCCTCCCTGTTCATATTGCCCCTCCCCTCCCTGCTCATATTGCCCCACCCCTCCCTGCTCATATTGCCCCACCCCTCCCTGCTCATATTGTCCCACCCTCCCTGCTCATATTGCCCCACCCCTCCCTGCTCATATTGCCCCACCCCTCCCTGCTCATATTGCCCCACCCCTCCCTGCTCATATTGCCCCACCCCTCCCTGCTCATATTGCCCCACCCTCCCTGCTCATATTGCCCCACCCCTCCCTGCTCATATTGCCCCACCCCTCCCTGCTCATATTGCCCCACCCCTCCCTGCTCATATTGCCACACCCCTCCCTGTTCATATTGCCCCACCCCTCCCTGCTCATATTGCCCCTCCCCTCCCCGCTCACATTGCCCCATCACTCCCTGCTCATATTGTCCCACCCCTCCCTGCTCATATTGCCCCACCCCTCCCTGCTCATATTGCCACACCCCTCCCTGCTCATATTGCCCCACCCCTCCCTGCTCATATAGCCCCTCCCCTCCCCACTCACATTGCCCCACCCCTCCCTGCTCATATTGCCCCTCCCCTCCCCGCTCACATTGCCCCACCCCTCCCTGCTCACATTGCCCCACCCTCCCGCTCACATTGCCCCACCCCTCCCTGCTAATATTGCCCCACCCCTCCCTGCTCATATTGCCCTACCCCTCCCTGCTCATATTGCCCCACCCCTCCCTGCTCATATTGCCCCACCCTCCCTGCTCATATTGCCCTACCCCTCCCTGCTCATATTGCCCCACCCCTCCCTGCTCATATTGCCCCACCCCTCCCTGCTCATATTGCCCCACCCCTCCCTGCTCATATTGCCCCACCCCTCCCTGCTCATATTGCCCCACCCCTCCCTGCTCATATTGCCCCACCCCTCCCTGCTCATATTGCCCCACCCCTCCCTGCTCATATTGCCCCACCCCTCCCCACTCACATTGCCCCACCCCTCCCTGCTCATATTGCCCCACCCCTCCCTGCTCATATTGCCCCACCCCTCCCTGCTCATATTGCCCCACCCCTCCCTGCTCATACTACATACCCCTCCCCTCCCCGCTCACATTGCCCCACCCCTCCCTGCTCATATTGCCCCACCCCTCCCTGCTCATATTGCCCCACCCCTCCCTGCTCATATTGCCCCACCCCTCCCTGCTCATACTACATACCCCTCCCCTCCCCGCTCACATTGCCCCACCCCTCCCTGCTCATATTGCCCCACCCCTCCCTGCTCATATTGCCCCACCCCTCCCTGCTCATATTGCCCCACCCCTCCCTGCTCATATTGCCCCACCCTCCCTGCTCATATTGCCCCTCCCCTCCCCACTCACATTGCCCCACCCCTCCCTGCTCATATTGCCCCACCCCTCCCTGCTCATATTGCCCCTCCCCTCCCCGCTCACATTGCCCCACCCCTTTCTGCTCATATTGCCCCACCCCTCCCTGCTCATATTGCCCCTCCCCTCCCCGCTCACATTGCCCCACCCCTCCCTGCTCATATTGCCCCACCCCTCCCTGCTCATATTGCCCCACCCCTCCCTGCTCATTTTGCCCCACCCATCCCTGCTCATATTGCCCCACCCCTCCCTGCTCATATTGCCCCACCCCTCCCTGCTCATATTGCCCCACCCCTCCCTGCTCATATTGCCCCTCCCCTCCCCGCTCCCATTGCCCCACCCCTCCCTGCTCATATTGCCCCACCCCTCCCTGCTCATATTGCCCCACCCATCCCTGATCATATAGCCCCACCCCTCCCTGCTCATATTGCCCCTCCCCTCCCCGCTCCCATTGCCCCACCCCTCCCTGCTCATATTGCCCCACCCCTCCCTGCTCGTATTGCCCCTCCCCTCCCCGCTCACATTACCCCACCCCTTCCTGCTCATATTGCCCCACCCCTCCCTGCTCATATTGCCCCACTCCTCCCTGCTCATATTGCCCCACCCCTCCCTACTCATATTGCCCCACCCCTCCCTGCTCATATTGCCCCACTCCTCCCTGCTCATATTGCCCCACCCCTCCCTGCTCATATTGCCCCACTCCTCCCTGCTCATATTGCCCCACCCCTCCCTGCTCATATTGCCCCACCCCTCCCAGCTCATATTGCCCCACTCCTCCCTGCTCATATTGCCCCACCCCTCCCTGCTCATATTGCCCCACCCCTCCCCGCTGATATTGCCCCACCCCTCCCTGCTCATATTGCCCCACCCCTCCCAGCTCATATTGCCCCACCCCTCCCTGCTCATATTGCCCCACCCCTCCCTGCTCATATTGCCCCACCCCTCCCCGCTGATATTGCCCCACCCCTCCCTGCTCATATTGCCCCACCCCTCCCTGCTCATATTGCCCCACCCCTCCCCGCTGATATTGCCCCACCCCTCCCCGCTGATATTGCCCCACCCCTCCCTGCTCATATTGCCCCACCCCTTCCCGCTGATATTGCCCCACCCCTTCCCGCTGATATTGCCCCACCCCACCCTGCTCATATTGCCCCACCCCTCCCTGCTCATATTGCCCCACCCTTCCCTGCTCATATTGTCCCACCCCTCCCTACTCATATTGTCCCACCCCTCCCTGCTCATATTGCCCCACCCCTCCCTGCTCATATTGCCCCACCCCTCCCTACTCATATTGTCCCACCCCTCCCTGCTCATATTGCCCAACCCCTCCCTGCTCATATTGCCCCACCCCTCCCCGCTGATATTGCCCCACCCCTCCCTGCTCATATTGTCCCACCCCTCCCTGCTCATATTGCCCCACCCCTCCCTGCTCATATTGCCCCACCCCTCCCCGCTGATATTGCCCCACCCCTCCCCGCTGATATTGCCCCACCCCTCCCTGCTCATATTGTCCCACCCCTCCCTGCTCATATTGCCCCACCCCTCCCTGCTCATATTGCCCCACCCTTCCCTGCTCATATTGTCCCACCCCTCCCTACTCATATTGTCCCACCCCTCCCTGCTCATATTGCCCCACCCCTCCATGCTCATATTGCCCCACTCCTCCCTGCTCATATTGCCCCACCCCTCCCTGCTCATATTGCCCCACCCCTCCCTGCTCATATTGCCCCACCCCTCCCTGCTCCTGTTAACTGTAGGTCCACTGTCAGTTGTGAGCAGGTATTTGAGGGACAGTCACAGAAGAAGACAGCCAAGACACTGCACACATTCTGCATCATCTCACTAATGAGACTGCACACTCATCACATGTCTCATGTGGTCGGAGACACTTTTAGCTAGCCATCTCAACCACCTTTCTTTATAGCAGTCAGCTGGACATACTATGTGTATGCTTGAGGAGATATCTTTAGTGGTTTTAGGGCTTCTAGTCCAGATTGACTTAAACTTTGTGCTTTCTCTTGATCATGTGAATAAAGTGTTGGACAAGTAGCTACATTGATTCCTGTAGCTATGTGCTTAGCTAAGTCTATTGTATTTCCAATACTGTGCTCGCTATTGAGAGAAGCACAAACTCAGTTGGGACTAGCTATATGTGCATAGAAACCCTAAATCGTGGTATAGTCACATGCATGCACTGGTTCAAGAGTTCAAGAGTGCACGTGAGCAGATCTCCTAATTTGGAGAGTGACGTCAGAATACAACTGGGTGCCGGTGGGGCGCCTGAAGGATATAAAGGAGACGTGTTGAAACCGATCGCTCCACTACTGAGGACAGATCGGTCTCTTGAGTCTTAAGTTTTGGTGTATGACTGAACACAACAGAGCTACTTCTAGGTCCATCTTCTTTGTGCACGCGAGGACGTGATAGAACGAGCGACAGTTGAATCAGATCGCAGCACAGTCTCTGCTGAAAGTGGTGTCCGACCTTGCGCCCTCGCGCTCAGCTAGCTATAGACAGTGGATCAGTTGAAGGTGAGCTGGGTAAGTGTGTCGTGGTGATGGGTGATGGTGGTGGGACGAGTGACGGGTTGGTGGACCTGGGCTGGGATGGGAACCCCATTACTGCGCCCTATAGCACTGCGATGTTCATTCACACCACCTCACAGACAGTGGACCTTACAACTGAACACATCTCATGTGGGAGTGACTAGTGATACATACACTGCACCAACTGCGTTAGTTACCAGAGTTGTAAGAGATCTTGTTAACTTGCAATAACAGCTTACTTAACATGGTTTAACAGAGTTGTAAGTTAACAGACTTACTCAACACTGTTAACGTAAGTAACGAATGTATAATCATACCGTATTTGTCCGAATAGAGGCCTGGGCCTCTATTTCTTTCAAGAGGTTTTTGACCCGGCCTCTATTCGAGCCTGGCTTCTATTTGAGCCCGGCCTCTATTAAAAATGAACAGATTCCTGGCCATGTTTCCTATATAAAACCTCTGCTAAGCCATCATGGCTGTAGTCGTTCCGCACGCGCTGAGAAGGCGACAGTTCTCAGAAGTCGTCAAGCTCGCACTTTGGTCTCATCCAGCGACTCCCATCTCCCTCACACCGGCTTCTTTCGTGGCTCCACTACGTTCGCTTCATAGCTACCTTTAGCGGCAGGAAGAATTAGCTACGCGGTGCGCTTCTCTACAGACTTGGACATTGCTACTGCAGCGGGAACTTCAGTAAGTCACTATGCGTCGCACTGAGTTCGATTCGTACCTAAAGCGTGCACCTCAGTTGCTGAAGAGTGCCAGTAAGTGAATTTCAGACCCGGCCTCTATTAACGAATCGCTGCTCGGACCCCCGGCTTCTATTCAAGCCCCGGCCTCTATTCGAGCCCGGCCTCTATACGGACATATACGGCATTCATAATATCAATATTGATATTCATGATGCCATATGCAAACTGTTCAAATGTACTGTAGGTTTCAGGCTAGGAATATAGTTAATGTTTTGGAAATCACTTCAGCCTGGAGCAAGACGAAGAACTGCCAACTGCTCCTATCTTGGCTTGCATGCTGCAAGATGAATAAACACTTCTATTTGCACATACTCCCATGCATCAATCAAACAGTGGACATTCAGCTGCCTATATGTACACCATGAATGCATGTATAGACTTCAGGAAGGTGTGCTTCTGCGTATGCATGTGCTTGCATACTCAAATCATGTACATTGCTGACATCTGCAGGCTACAGAATGAGTAGAAGAACTAGTACTAGAATGCAATAGTAGAATGCAGCAGTCACTACACGCATGAAAGCTCATGAATTAAGCTACTGTACTGCTGTATGTATATTTGTGTGCATTTAGTAGAATGAGAATATACTGTGAGGTGTAATAATAATATATATATATGCACATTTATATGTTGTTAGTACTGTTCTAGCTATGGTGTATACGTGAAGCATGCAAGCCATTTACAGGCATGAGAACAGAATGGAGGGCATTTTGTGTACAGTAAGCTGATAGTGAAAAGGCATGACAGCGGCTGGAGCCCACTTACTTTGGAATGGTTGTAAGGTAGCTATATTGCTTCTCAGGTATATATGCAGCCATAGTTGTACTGCATGTGCAGGTCCTTGCATGCAGGTCAGTATATGTTCAGAGAAGACTATATTCTATGGGTTTCAGATGTTCTTTGCTGCCCTTGTTCATTATGCTTCAAATAACCCCTGAGTAGCAATAGCTACCTTCCAACCATTCCAAAGTGAGTGGGCTGTATCTGCTGTACGTGTCATGCCTCTTCGCCATCAGTTTCCTGTAAACAAAATGCCCTTCATTCTGTTCTCATGCCTGCCTCCTCATGCTGTGTACTGTGAATACTATACTAGGGCCTACTATAGAAATGCTAGAAGCTGGCGAACGCCCATACACAGTGCAGAGAGACTTAAGTTAAGAAACTGACACTTAGTAGATGCTGTGCAAGTTACAATGCATTTTTAAATAGCCTTGTACTTTTATATTGGTGAACAGCCTAGTGGGTACATTTGTATATAGCTATGTAGCCTAGCTAGCTTGGAAGCAGGCCTGGCAAGTTACCACATAGCGTCCGTGTGCCTTCTCGCTGTGGCTTGCGGTGATGAAAGCTCTTTTGACCCTTAGCATAGTGATCCAGTGCAGTAGTGAAAGCTATAAAGCAGCTGAATGGCCAAATAACTTGCAATTGTCAATTGTTGTGCGAACCTGCATGCCTCTCATTCCCCTGGGCTCATTTTGGCCTCAGTATTGTGCAAGCATTGCCCAAGCAGCACAGATATACATACATCATCATACTGCATGTAAGGACCTGCACATGCAGTACAACTATGGCTGAATATATACCTGAGAAGCAATATAGCTACCTTACAACCATTCCAAAGTAAGTGGGCTCCATCCGCTGTCATGCCTTTTCACTATCAGCTTACTGTACACAAAATGCCCTCCATTCTGTTCTCATGCCTGTAAATGGCTTGCATGCTTCACGTATACACCATGGCTAGAACAGTACTAACAACATATAAATGTACGTACATATTATACATTATTACACCTCACAGTATATTCTCATTCTACTATATGCACACAAATATACATACAGCAGTACAGTAGCTTAATTCATGAGCTTTTATGCGTGTAGTGACTGCTGCATTCTACTATTGCATTCTAGTACTAGTTCTTCTACTCATCCTGTAGCCTGCAGATGTCAGCAATGTACATGATTTGAGTATGCATGTACACGCATACGCAGAAGCACACAAGTACACCTTCCTGAAGTCTATATATACACATGCATGCATGGTGTACATATAGGCATGTCCACTGTTTGATTGATGCATGGGAGTATGCACAAAGAGAAGTGTTTATTCATCGTGCAGCATGCGAACCAAGATAGGAGCAATTGGCAATCCTTTGTCTTGCTCCAGGCTGAAGTAATTTCCAAAACATTAATTATATTCCTAGCCTGAAACTTACAGTACATTTGTACAGTTTGTATATGGCATCATGAATGTCAATATTGATATTATGAATATGATTATACATTCATTACTTGCATTAACAGTGTTGAGTAAGTCTGTTAACTTACAACTCTGTTAAACTATGTTAAGTAAGCTGTTATTGCAAGTTAACAAGATCTTTTACAACTCTGGTAACTAACGCAGTTGGTGCAGTGATATATAGCTACTTGCCAGATTTGCTTCCCAGAGGGATAGAATTCAAAGCATTGTAGCTAGCTGAGTCAGATTGCTGCAATTCGTATGTAACCTGCCAATTATCAGCCGCTGGAGACTGTATCTCAGCCATGCAGTGTCCACAGAATGTCCTATAAACTTCATGTTGTATTGATAGCGAGAGGTGAAATCTCATGCTCCTTTTTAGTTTTGTGTGACGGTGGAAGAGAAATTGAATCAACTGACTTTGCAGATATGACCATAATATGGTACAATGACGTAAATTGAAAATATCCTGTGACAACCCCCACAACTTATAACTACTGTCACCTCTACAACAACTTGGCTTTGGTCACCTCTACAACAACTTTGTTAGGGCCGTCTATTAAATTAGTGTTAAGGAGGGTTAGCTCTGTCATTATGTTTTGTGGTCGTCATGCTCAATCCCCAGCTCTGTCATTGTGGTCGTGTCCGTAAGATCATTTTGAAGTAGAGTCTAACCAGTAGATGCTATTATTATAACTGATTACTTGCCTATAGCAACCAGCTTTCACTTCATTTTCATACTTACTCCTTGTCTCAGCTTTAGGGAGGTGCCTCATGCTTAAGTTTGGATTGACCTGAAGACCTGGAAGACTTGTCCAACTGTAGTCAATTGCGACCTGCAGCATTCAACAGTTAGTGAACTACACGCATACATGCCCACCTCAATCGCATTCATGCGTGACTGCAAAGCTCCTTCACTATATGTGAGTGGATTAGACAAAAGGGGCCACTTGCACACTGTGCTTCAAACCAGGAAGAATTGTTACGCCGACGCCATGTTATGTTTATAACAACGGAAAGGTTACGGGCCATTTTCTCATAATTGCACTGGGCATATTTTCTACTTTGAGCGAGCGTATCTCGGGAACGGGAGCAGCTATTGAAACAAACAAAGTGCAACGAAGAGCTCATCTACTGTGTGTCCACCCAGTACCACTAACTCAATCGACAAATAGTGACAAGTGGGCCCGTTTGTCAAATCTGCTCACCTATATCTCTGTGAGGCTAGGTCCTTTCATGATAAGCTACAGAACTTATCACGACTGTAGACCTCGGGCAACACTGTGTTTTGTCTATTTGAGCATGACGGCCACACAGACCAAATAGCAAATGTCTATAAACATGTATACACAGAAAAGTGAAAGTTAAGCACTCTAACCAAATGATGCTTCACTCAATTGCATATAGTTGGCTCACTGCCACATGGCAGCTACTTCTTATCAGACATCATGCTCGTGACGTCTATTTGGAATGTGCCCAATAAAAATGGCTACTCCAATTAGGGGTGGGCGGTATTTCGGTATATTTAGTTAACTTCGGTGTTGGCTGGCTACCGAATATTATCGGTGGGTTGAATAGGGATACCGAGATACTGATTCTTTTCGGTTTTACTTGGTATGAGCTACATTTGTAGCTAATACTTCCATACTTAGGAGTGGTAGTCCACAGCAGCAGGCAGGACAGGCAGGAATTAGGTCTACAGTAAGAGGCCGTTTCGACGTTTAAGTGCGTAGAACGTGTCCTCACCTGTCGCGCTTCGTCGCTTTTTCGTTCTTCTTGAAGCGCCACCCTTCATCTCTGGAGTGAAACTTCTTAATGATGGTGAAGTTACCGAGTACCCGCTGGCATCCGTCGGCTCGGTAAAGAAGTCTGCTTCGAATCTGAGCGTCGCTTGCATTCGGCCATGTTTTCATTCACAATATACGGATTTTGCAATACAGTATCCGAAGGTATCCTAACTTCACGAGTATTTAGCAATGTTGGTCTGCAAATCGATGCTTTCTGCAAGAGAACAGTTGATTCAGAAACACTTTCAAATACAGATGCAGTAAATCAATGAAAGCTAAATGGACTATTTAGTCGTTTTTTAGTAATACCGAGGTATTTGTTGGAATAGTTATTCGGTATTGAAAAAAGTCAATACCGCCACCTTTAACTTCAATCTTAATGTATCAGAGTGCTTTGGCAAAGTTAGCCAAACGACGACGGTGAAGAAGAATTGAAGGCCGTGGATAGGCTTCATTTGACGTATTGAAGATGACAGTGCATCCAAAGCCAGCCTGGAGTGCACATGAGAAAGAAGTGTCATAGGCTGCTTTTTCCCCATTTGTCTCAGTTTCATCATGTATTCTCCTCCTCCTTTCCACTGAATTTTTGCGTGCTCCTAGTGAATGGCGCAGGACACCTGTACACCTAAATAGTGCATGAGGATTTACATACCTAGGTCAAGGACTAGGATCTGAGTGCCGGTGGCAATCCGAGAAGTAGAGCATTGGAGCAAGTTTTACCATGTCTCATACCATGTTGGCCGGCTATCATTATTATTGAACTCATAGTGCCAACTTGCATAAGACAAGGAAGACCATGTTCGAAATTGTGTTAGTTAAGGAGACAGAGTGAAGAAGAGCCTCACACACAATGGGCAGAAATTGGGTTTACTTAGGGTCACGGTGGGAGTGTGTAAGAAAGGCAGGATTGGAAGGAGCTGATCCCCCAATGTGACAGGAACTTAGTTACTACAAATCCTGTGTCTATTACAGTGCTGCTCGTGTCTCCCAGGACATGCTTCATACATGTGTACTCAACTATCCTCTTTTCTATTAATTTTGTGCCGTTCTGCTATATAGTTATTCATTTCTGTTTCTTGGTAGCCCATGCGTTGTTTTGTGCATACGTATATGGACACATGTTCGTGTGTGTGTGTGTGTGTGTGTGTGTGTGTGTGTGTGTGTGTGTGTGTGTGTGTGTGTGTGTGTGTGTGTGTGTGTGTGTGTGTGTGTTCATGTAACAAGTCTATCAAACCATACATGAGAGTCTTCCTATAAATGGGACAAGTGGACCAAACCTGCTTCAGCTGTTTAGCAGCAGGTTTTCCTCTAAACAGGTGATATTGCACAGTAGAACTTTCCAATTTTGTTCTCAAGACTGGGTGTGATAGTCAGTACTAACCACTGCTATTAGTTCTTTCATTTTGCATGATCAGCAGGTGGTGACAATTCTCATTCAAATAGAACAGGGCTGGAATTAGAAGGAATGCCTCAACTGTATTCTTATGACTATAGATGAGAATAGTATAAGTGTTTCCATAACAAGAACCATTAAATGTCCAGTGACCAGACAGCACACCATGCTATTGACTTGTACTTACCTTTGGTGAGATGCTCCTCTAAGCAGCAGCACTCCAGCCACTGAGACAAGCTATGACGTAGATCACAAACACTTTCACCAGCTGTGACCACATCTCTGTACCTCCTGTGTACTGTCTGGTGTTGCAGACAATGGCCATTTACACATTGCAATATTGGGGAATGTACAGACAAGCATGTGTCAGCAAATTAATGATGACGACGCTCAATTTCACATTTGAGTGGGGCTCACTCACAATTCTTATTAATGATGTTTGAAATTGCAGTAACCCTAAATAGTTGACAATAACGCACACATCCATGGTCTTGTGTTCTGAATATCACCTATCGTGTTCATGGAACATTTCAATCCTACCTCACTTGAGAATCCTTTTCCCTTACTTCTCTTGCTCTGCAAAGAGACTTACAAACTGTACAGATGGACCAGTCACCTGCTGCAGCTGCTGTGCGATTAGTTGTCAACAAACGTGCATTAATTAGAGCTGTCACAACTGGTGACACAGAAACTGTTGTAGACCTGTTAGACAGAGGTGTCCCAATTGACACCAAGGATGACGAAGGGAAGTCTTTATTGCATTGGGCAGCATTGGGTGGTCATGTGACCACAATGAGGCTTTTCATCAGGAGGGGATGTGATGTAGACTCAGTTGATGGTAGGGGGCTCACTCCACTGCACTGGGCTGCTGCAATGGGTCAGACAAAGGCAGTTCGAGAACTGATTCGAATGAGAGCCACTAAGTCAGTGGTTGCTCGTAATTGTAGTACTCCACTTCATCAAGCAGCCCTTTTTGGACATGCGGAGACTGTTGAAGCTATGTTGGTAGAAGGATGTGCTATTGATGTAGTGGACAGTAATGGTGCGACTGTTCTGCATTCTGCAGCTCAAGGTGGTCATGTGGAAGTAATTAAGGTGTTGGTAGACAGAGGGTGTGATGTGAATGCAGTTTCAGCAAATGGCTATACTCCCCTCCACTCTGCTGCTGGTTGTGGTAGAACAGAAGCAGTTGGTGAACTAATCAGACTTGATGCAACCAAGTCAGTGGTTGCTGGTAATTGTGGTACTCCACTTCATCAAGCAGCCCTTTTTGGACATGTGGAGACTGTTGAAGCTATGTTGGTAGAAGGGTGTCCTATTAATGTAGTGGACAGTAATGGTGCGACTGTTCTGCATTTTGCAGCTGATGGTGGCCATGTTGAAGTAATTAAAGTGTTGGTAGACAGAGGGTGTGATGTGAATGCAGTGAAAGCAAATGGCTGTACTCCCCTCCATGATGCTGCTGGTTGTGGTAGAACAGAAGCAGTTGGTGAACTAATCAGACTTGGTGCAACCAAGTCAGTGGTTGCTGGTAATTGTGGTACTCCACTTCATCAAGCAGCCCTTTTTGGACATGTGGAGACTGTTGAGGCCATGTTGGCGCAAGGGTGTGCTATTGATGTAGTGGACAGTTATGGGGAGACTGTTCTGCATTCTGCAGCTTATGGTGGTCATGTAGAAGTATTTAAGGTGTTGGTAGGCAGAGGGTGTGATGTGAATGCTGTGAAAGGTGGAGCTATCACTGACAGAGATACTTATTCTGTGTCTACACTTGAGCACTGCTTTGTTGGTGGTCATGCCAGCAAACTGAGCCAGTTCTGTGAGGCATGTGGCATTGGGAGCAGTGGAGAAGGGCTGAGGGGTACTTTGGCAACCTTGATCGCTAGTGGTCTGATTGATGCACACAAAGTGCTGTGTTTGTGTGCCATATCAGGGGACAGTATATTCTTGGAAGACCAGTTTAGTGAACTAGTTGCTTCTGAAGCTTGTGCCATGCCTGCAGCTATGAAAAGTGCCAAATACTATTTCCGTGAAGGTGTTACATTCCTAAACCAGCTTGGTATACCAGATGAGAGTGCCTTGTATACTTTACACATGTCACTCCTGTCAATGAAATGCTTTGAAATGGGGTTTGCTGTAGGTGGCATTCGAAATAGTACTAACGACCACACTTCATTCATCACCAAGCTGTTGTCCCACCCTGTGTTGAAGAGAACAGTCAATGAATACTTCCCAAATGGTCTAAGTCCTCTTGACCTAGCTCGGCAGTTTGAACTCCCTGACATAGCTTCATTGATTGAGGGGGCGGGTGGACGTCCAGGAGTGTGGGCGGACATACCACATGAAATTGAAGTTAAGCAACCTTTAGCACTGGCTCGATTGAAAGAGGATTTCGTTTCCATGATGGCTATTGCTTGGGAAGGTGAACATGGTCATGAATTCCTCAAGAGGGTGTTTACCAGTGTTCTCCATCAGCCTCTTTGTGACTGCCCTTCACTGCTCAGTGCAGAACAGCTGGGTAAGGAGAATGTCCTCAGACAAAAGCCCAAATCATCTAAACTATGTCACTTAATCATTCCACATGTTTCCTCCCAAAACTGGAAGCTGGTTGGACTGTTGCTCATGGAAGACATTGCTGATAGTGAGGAGACTCTTAATGCATTTTCACATGAATTCAGTGATGACAGGAACAGATTCCTGGAGACCCTGAGCTACTGGTTGGAGCATGGTAGCAGTGTGACCTGGAAGACCCTGTTGGATGTCTTGAGTCACTTTGAGACTAAACACACTATTGATGAACTAACGGACAAGATTGTATCAGAACTGGGAGGAGCTCACCAGGTAAGTGTGCAGTGTTGTGTGTTGAGTGAAGGTGCTGTGTGGTGTGCTGTCTGGAGGAAGCAAGTGTTGCTCTCCTGTCATGTGAGCTTGTGTTTGTTTTGACTCCTCTTTTCTTCCTTTTCCCTCCTACCCTCTAATCCCCTCCCCTCCTCTGTATCTATTTTGTTTCCCTTATGCTCTCAGGTCTCTCCCCAGCTGGCCAGCTCCTCAAGGTCTCTTGTTCACATTGAGAGGACAGTAGAGCTGAGTTGGCCATTGGCAAAGCGGAGGAGGACATCAGATGAAGAAGGTACAAGGACTGTGTTCAGTTGGTGATCTATTTGCCCAAGTAAAGTGTCATCACCTCCAATTGTTGCTCATCCTCCAGGTGTGCCTTGTCAGAGGAAGCGGTCCCCAGAGAGTGACACTCAAGGCCATCCACCGGCTAAGACAGTAGCTAGATGTGGCTTGACTGATAGTGGAAAAATTGTAGAGGCTGTGAGTGTCCCCACTTCTGCTCCAGATGTGAGTGAAGGCGTAGTTGCTACAGAGAGGAGTCCACCCTTCTGTGAAGGTGAGCTGTGTGGAGTGTCTTCTCCCCTCAGTGAGGCTGGGATGGAATACTATTCTCTAAAGTGTTTTGTGTAGAATATTATTGGAGTATTGCAGACAGCATGGAGTATACTAAGGGTCACCAGTTGTGAGTGTGTTTTGATGGTAGTCCTCACTTACTTCTAAATTTATGTTTCCAGTTACATGCAGTTTCCTCATATTTGTCATAATCCATTTCCCAGGGGGTTCTTATAGTCCCCCTTGCTGCACTCAGCTCTTCCTTTAGGCTATATGTTTACTACTGTTTAAGCAACTGTTTGCAATGACCATAATTTATAGCCCACACTCATACACACTGATTTTATACATGTAGTACTGTAGCTACAGTCAGTGTATCATTATATGGGAAACCTTTGTAATAAAGCATTTAAATAGGACAGCTATACTGTTTTCATCATTAGAAGATGAGATGTATAGTTATGTATTTGTGTATGTTTAACTGAATATGTTGCACCTAACCAGTCCAATGTGTCATGCTCTGAATTATGCATGCAGTACCCCAATTGGCATTCCCTTTGAAAGTCCTCAATGATTCCCCTCCCAAGACAGAAGTTACGGCTCAGGAGGTAAGGTTGTTGCACTAACTGTGGACTATTGATATTGCTCATTATTCCATAAACTCTCCTTAGGTCTCCACTTTGCCAACTGTTCCAATAAGGAGAGAAGACACGTCTAACATTGCGAGTGAGTGTAGTGATTGGTCAAAATGATTTGAATTCAGCAGACCACCATGGAGCTGGTAGGCTGCATGTACTTATGACTGTATATGATTGTGTGACAATCTGTCTGTTACAGCTCAGGAAGCGGCTCTGAAGAATCTCTGCTGGATCCCATTTGACATCAGGACTTTATCAATGAATGCCAAAGGTGGCATCTTCTGCTTGCAGCCTACGAGTGGAGAGTTGGGAGGGAACGAAGAGGATACCATTTTTGTGGAGGTGCTACCTGATGCAGTTGATACTTCTGCTGATGTGGAGATGCGCTATGCTGTCATCCCTAATGGTCCTTTCACACTACCAGAGGGCTACCAGTTCGGCAGTATGGTGGTGTACATCTACTATGATGGTCGTCATGTCACCAAGCCCCTCAGACTCCACCTCCCTCATTGGTACGGTGGTAGAAACCATGTCCAGGATGGTCTATGTTTTGCCATGGCTCCCCACTCCCTCAAAGAAGGAATGAGAGGGTATCATTTTGAGGTGATTAAGGGAGGTAATTTTCTTCAGCACCGGCATTGGGGGACCTTGGACATCAATGGGCACAGTTCCTTTTTTACAGAAGCGTTTGAGAAAGGGGCTTCTTCACGGTACCTAGCTACACAGTGGGAGCGACGATTTGCCAGTGAGACGCATACCAAGATTGTGATAACTTACTACATTGATGTGTGGCTGAAGGTATGCATTAAAATCTGCATTGTTGTATAACAGTAAATGGTGCTAATTCCTTCAAGCATAGTCTTTAAGGGCTGGAGAGTGAGTCATTGTTGGTGGGGAGTCGTAGCTCAGTGGCTAGAGCACTGGCAGCTAAAGCCAGATGTCCTGGGTTCGATTCCCGGCGGCGCCACTTTCTTTCCAGCCCTATGTTGTTTCAAAGGTAGTACAAAGGACAGTAATGACGCTGGTTGTGTCTTGTCGACACGTTACCAAGAGGTCTTCCAACTTAGCCTTCTTCCATCGTGCTTGTCTTTGGACGTGGCCCTCTTTCAACAGCCTAGCTGTGTTTACACTTACGAATTTCTTCCAGTAACAGTAAATGGTGTGTGTGACAGTATTGGAGTAGCAGTGTATTGTGTTGCTTCTTGCCCTTGTAGATTTTGAAAAAGTACTGGAAGAATGGACAGGATTGGGTAATGAAAGAGGATCTACATGTTCCTTTTCAGTTTGAAGGGCCATTGCAGTCATTGAAGAGTATTGGTGGGGAACTGTCTAAGAGAGAAGGACAGGGATGGACTGCCAAACTTGTTGGAGCAAAAACGGTAAGTTTGTGTGTAAAGAGATTGAGTTGGTATTGCTAAAAGGTTATTATCTACATATGATTGAGCATACAAATGTTTAATCTTCGTCGAACTAATTTCTGCAGGTTAATGAAGATGATGTAGCATTTTACAACCAGTACAAGAACGAGGAGGAGCTGGAATATTGGGTTACTGAAAAAGCCTACCCACCAGCGGTCAACTGTGTAGTGAACTATAGCAGACCACCTGACTTTGGGAAAGCAAGTTTGGAAGAACTGGAATTTAAAATGGCTGGAACAGATAAGCCCATTTTGTTTTGTATCACGATATACGACACTGGTGGTGAGTGTGTGTTGCATCTTGCAAAGACCTATAGGAAATGTTTTACGTCTCTTTCCTAGGCCAGTTGTACTTATTACATTTACTCAACTTGGACATAAGTGTAAGAGTGCAATGTGCCATAATCCCTTTCTCTGTGATGTTATGACCACATGTAACCAAAGAGATGTACACACCTTTCACTTGTGGTAATTTGTATGCAATGACTAGCTCCAAATTAATGGCAGACAGGGGCATTTGCTTTGTGTGCACAGCTGGTGTAGTTGCACTTAATACTGATCATGTGACCTCTAGCCAATGGAATCCCTTATTATGGGTCACATGACTGACGGTTAAATCGCTTAATGCACACTTTAGTGCACATTAAGTTGTTAATGCACACTTTTAATTACATGTTCCAGGCCTGAATGTACACAGCTTGTTAGCCAAGTCCTTCCATTTGATTCGGCTCTGACTGAACGACATTGTCTCAAATAGCAAGCCAGTGAGCGCTGGCTTTTGACTCTGTGTTAAAGAGCTGAAGCTGACCATCAGCTTTTTCATATCTGCGCCAAACAGATCAAAGAAGTCCACAGCGTTCAGGACGGGCATATGGAGTGAATGGCATTGCCTTTTGTTGTGTCCAGAATGACAAAACTGCTGGACAAGCACTTGTTGCTACTCCTATATCGGAAATGTTGGCTGCAGACGTGGCACAGTGGGTAGAGCACTAGCCCTGAAGGTTAGGAAAGTTTTGGAAAGCTCACAAAAGAAGTATGTTCGCATTTGTTGCGCTCCGTGGGACTATGAATTGAGGGAGTCCTATGTCTCTCTTCCACTGAACTGAGCGAACGAATTACGTAACTAACAACACGTTCGAACATGATGCCTCTGCATCTCATTGGATGGATGTCATGTGATCTGCATTAAAACATTCAGACCATGTTGGCAGGCGTTGCACTGTTTAAATTTAGCACTCTCAGATTACCAATAAAGTTCGAGGTTGCATAATGCACAAACCGAAGGCGAGTGCATTACATAACCTTGACCTTTATTGCATTATTCTAGAGCGCTAAGGTTAAACAGCTTAATGCTCTGCCGACTGTAGTTTAAAAATTACTAATGGACTGCAGAGGCAGGCGAGTAGGTTACTAATTGAAAGTTGTACAGTGGTAGCATAACAAAGACTGTCGTTTTGACATCATTACCAACAACGGCAGCTGGTTGAGTAGCTGGCTTTGTACAGTCATTGCTAGAGTGAGACAGTTTATGTTGATTGGAGGAATTAGCAAACAACTACCACTGGGCACTGTCTAATGTCATATCTCCTGCTTATAATACATGTGTGCCAATGTATAGCACCACCTTTGGGCGTGTGATGGTGTACATAATAGTTAGGAGTGTTTTTAGTACTCAGTGAAGCGTACAGTGTGTATGTGCTGTATGGGATGTCTGTATCAGTACGTATATGTAGGTCATAATTGTGTGTATCCATAGAACGCTGCCACCACAGAGATAGAAGTGTGTTGTTTTGTTCCACTTTGCTATATACAGTTGATTCTACAAAATGTACACAGTCTACACAAACTGAACCAGCACCTCACAATGCAGCTACGACAAGTAAGACCTAACTGCATGTCTGAGCGTGCCTAATGCTAGAGAATGAGTCTGTATGTATGTCTTTAATCACAGATAGCATCAATGGTGCTGATGTCCAGGCAGAAACAGATGGCCATGTGTGCACATCACTCACCAAAAGATCTGTCTGGATAGTCTACCTGGGGACTGACAGACTCTTATTTGGTGAGATTCCATCCGAATATTTAACAACAGAAAATTTTAGCCCGTAGCAAATTTTAAACGTGAGGTTTAATACCACAAGACCAACAACAAAAGCAAGCTCTGCTCTAGTGTGTGTGCACACTAGAGTGGGGCTTGACTTGTCTCAATGCATGCAGGAGTAAATTAATTTGTAAATTTTCAATGTGTTGAGCTGCATGCACATGGCTGAAGTGTTTGACCCCTCACACATCCCTCCTTCCATTCCACAGCTGTACATGTCCCACCACCTGGTGAAGCTGCTGGTGGACAAGTGACCAGTATACAGGATGTAACCCATGCATCTGGTAAGGACATTGAATACAGTGACTTGTTGTTATCATAAGATGTTCACATTGTTGTGTTATATGACAGATGTGTTAGAGGCCCTTGGGGGGAAAGCTGATTCAAAGTGGAGACGTTTTGGCACTTTTCTTCGTTTTGATCACTCACTGTTGAACACAATTCAGAGTGACAATAGCAATAGTGTCACTGACTGCATGCTAGACCTGGTTACCAAGTGGGTGGACAAGTATGAAGGAAGTGGTGATCTCCCTCGCACATGGCAGACAGTGGTGGAGGCAGTGAGGAAATTGAAGGATAGGAAACTGGCAGAGGAATTGGCAAAGACGTATGGAGTGAGCAGTAAGTGAGCGAGCAGTTTTATTCGATATGTTTACTCTTGGTTTTTTTGGTGTGTGCATGCGTGTGTGCGTGCGTGCGCGTGTATGTGTGTGTGTGTGTGTGCATGCATGTATGTAAGTCCTCAATGTTATTTCATTACTTTTTCTCTTGTAATGCAGATGATGTTGAGACAGGTGTGGATAGACAGATTCCTCCTGGTGGTTCATTACCCCGTGCGCGATTGCGCAACAGGGGTTATGTGTTTGGTTTGTGGGTCAGTTTGTCCGTCACGCACTTTTTGGGTCGTTTGCGTAATTAAGGCACTTTCAAGGCTCGTGTAGCTCCTGAAAGATAGGTTTCGTAAAAAAAACAGCTTGTATGCGATCGACGACTGCAACAACCACACAAAAGCTATTAAAACGGCACTTTCTAGTCTTTTGCGGACGGTCCACCCCCTTCCACGACTCTGGGCACTTACGGGATGGTCTAATATTATAAAATTAATCCCATTATGACGGTCTAATACCATATACGTACAAATGTTCACGGGGCGTTATTTTCGTGAATTTCGCAAATCCATGGAGGTTCGCGAAATTAAATTTGCAAAAATTCTTACGATTTCCCATGGCAATATGCACGTACGGAAGGCCTTAATTGGGTAAGTGTGTAGCAAAGAAACATTTCTTTTTCTGCCGAATGGCCAAGAAGACAATCAAAGATTATTTTTAAGACTGTAGACATCTTTGCCAAGGACTTGCCAGCTCGAGTAATCAACGCTCCAGTAATTGTACATACTATTGAGCCACCGCCGAACAAACACGGAGCAAAGGCAGGGATATGGTGCGCGGAACATGTCCCACAGTCAGGCTGTATTTCTGGTCTGCCATGGAGAAAGGATCTTTGCTGTTTAGTTTTCCCATTCACGCTGGAGAACTGCTCTTGCCAATGCAGACCAGACATTCTTGGAAACATTATACCTGCGAACGCAACTACTTAGATGGAATGAAGACATCCGTAAACGGTCAGAAATGATCCTTAAAGCACCAATAGAACGAACCAAAGCGTACAGCAATGCCTGAGCCACTCTAGGTGGTGATATCTTTCATAGAAAAGGAGCCATTCACAAAATTTTCAGGGCTTCACGAAATTGAAATCGTGAAAATTGTCAGGAAAGGCCATTCGCGAAATATACACCCCACGAAAATTTGTATGTATACGGTAGCAAGCCAGACTAGATGGTCAGCGGCCATAATTATGTGGAAAGAGTTTGCGGCCGGCCCGCATCCGTATACAGATAGAGATATAAATGATAATTTTATATAGCTAGGTCTACACAGTCTCCACACGCACGGGGTATGGTCTCTATGAGGCCTTGTTTAAAGTGTGAACAGTTGACTGAAGGTCTACACAGGGAGATGCTTCACACTATGTTTAAGATCTTGTGTAAGCAATGCTACTGTGTATATGCGTGTGTGTGTGTGTGTGTGTGTGTGTGTGTGTGTGCGTGCGTGTGTGTGTGTGTGTGTGTGTGTGTGTGTGTGTGTGTGTGTGTGTGTGTGTGTGTGTGTGTGTGTGTGTGTGTGCCAGTGCCATGCCAGTGTTATTACCCTAAATGGGCCAATCAAATTGCAGATAAGGAGGAGGCAGAGTCTGAAGTTGCTCAATCAGACAGTGGCAAAGACTTACCGAGTCCAAAGGAAAAGAAGATTGGGCCAACGCTACCTCCACCAACTGTTGCTGGCAGAGAAGAACAGGGACAGGAGGGCACCAGAGACATGGTGAGTGTAGGCACCAAATGTGTTCTTGTGTCCATGTTTGAACTTGCTCCATTCAATACCATTAGCCTTGGGGTCAGTTTGGGACAGGTCCTAATGTAGCTGGGACAGTAGGTCCAAGTGTCCTCATTAGAGAGGTGCCCTTACTTCTGAAGTAGTTTTGTACACATCTCTATGTAGCTGGGACAGTAGGCACTGTCCTCATTAGAGAGGTGCCCTTACTTCTGAGGTAGTTTTGTACACATCTCTATGTAGCTGGGACAGTAGGCACTGTCCTCATTAGAGAGGTGCCCGTATTTCAGAGGTTCACTTAACCATTGTGTACTCCATTTCTGTTGGTTGTTCTGTCCTCCTCACACTGTAGACAATACAAGAAAAGAAGGAGGATGTTGTGGCAGAAGGGACAGTGTGCTACAGAGTGCAAGTGATGCATAGGAATGCTCTAGGGAATGGCCACTTTGTACAGCATGCAAACAGCAGTTCCTGAGCATTCAACCATCCTCACTGCTACATAGGCTAACTGCCAAGCTTACGGTTTAAGGTATGTGTTAATAATTAAGTTAAAATAGGCTGCGAACCCACTTATTTGGAATTTTAAAGACCTTTGCTAAACCTGATTGTGCCTCTTTAAGTTATAGCACCAAAAAGATCTGGCTGGATAGTCTACCTCGGGACCGACAGTCCCTTCTTTGTGAGATTCCATCAGAATATTAAACAGCTGAATATTGTTAGCCCATAGTAAATTTTGAGTGTGAGGTTTAATACCACAAGACCAACAACAAAAGCAAGCTCTGCTCTAGTGTGTGTGCACACTAGAGTGGGGCTTGACTTGTCTCAATGCATGCAGGAGTAAATTAGTTTGTAAATTTTTGATGTGTGCATTGTAACACTAACTCTTGATGTAGCTGCATATGTGTTTGTATGTTCTGTTACTATCAGCTTCAGATTCTACTGGTCCGCGTCCCTCACTGACCCTGCCTCACCTCCTACCTTATGCTCTGCCACTGGCGAGACAGCTCCTTCCCTTGGGAAGTGTACTTGGTGTATCTGACTATGCATTGGCTGTGCGGGATGAAGGAGGAAGTGCTGAGGACAAGTGCTTGCGAGTGCTGCAGCGTTGGCTTGATGTCACTCCAGAGCCGACGTGGGAGGTGTTCTACGGCAAGCTGAGGCAGCCTGGACTGGACATGCACCACTTGGCCGTTGAAATTGCACGGAAACATTGTCCTCATGTGTTGCAGTGAACATGTCATTGTGCCAACGCACACTTGATTCTGTTGTGAGTGTGGAGCAGTCTTGGGTGGCAGTGCACAATACTGTTGGTGAATTTCTGGCTTTGTGATGAGGTGAGCCTGAGCAAGCATGGCATACATGTGCAGTGATTGTGCATGCATGCCTGATGAGTGGGTGCTGATGGGATTGAAGCACGCTAAGATGATGGTTAATTTGTGGTGAATGGAATGGGTCTGGAAGGGTGGATGGGTCTAAGATGAGATAACATCTGCTCACGTGTACAATGTGTATACATATGCACAGACGGACACATCATATGCACACATGTGTACACACACTGCATGCTGTGAGTGCTATGGAATCATCTTCCTGTAGTTTTAAGGGGGCACCTGCCAAGAAACGAGGAAGAAAGTGTTCCTCTTTACAGCCCACTCAGAAACTGTTGAGCAATTTTTGGACTTCTTCAAGCCCGGGCACACCTTCACTGCAGAGAGATGAAACCCGGCATGCAACGTCATGATGAAGAGAGCCAAATGGATTGCTGCCAAGCTGTAGGGCATCCCTCACCATTTCATCTAACTAACTCATTCTTCTCGGCTTCATCGGCTATTTTCAGTGAGGGATCTGGAGAAATGGAATCTGGACTTTTGTCCCAACTCAGTAGGTGTGCATGTACGTATGTACGTATGAATGTATGTATAAGACTGCTTATAAGAGCCCAGTTGGTTTCTTATTTCAGCTACTTGCTATTTGGTTAGTCTTGTACATACCTAGTAAGCCCCCACCCAAAATGTGTCTTGGTGTAGTTGTGCATAATTTAGTGTTCACCTGCAAGCAGGCGGTGTGTATCCATGGATGGACGTCATACTGTGCTGTACGGTACGGTGCATAGAAAACATGACGTTAACGGAAAACTGGTAACAGTTATCGTCGGTTATCGTTAGCAAACAGCGAACGGTGAAACGTTAATCGGTATCTAGTAACGTTTAATTGTTAACTGGTAGCGATTTTATCCCTACTAAAGGGCGACGGTATACGTAGGTGCGCAGGAGCAGTTTCCAGTGCTCGCGAAGGAGACTGGTCCCGTCGTAGCGCACTAAGCCGTTGTCTTCACATCTGATGATAATAGTGGTCGTGTCTCTGCAATAGATTCCGAAAAGCAGCGTCTTCGCAAGTCTCTCCGAAAGGTTGCGTACTGATCCAAGCGCCTCCAAGTCTATTCAAACAGCTCCGAATAGTACCGTCTTAACAGGTGTCCAATCCACGAATGACAACGTATCCAAGCGTCTCCGAAGAGTTCGGTCGTGATTCGGGTAAAACTACTGCACAGGGCGCCACTAAACTCTCAGGGACTATAAAGTGGGACTCCAGAAGTGTTCTCCATGGGTTGACATCGCCTGTCTTGCAGTTCTTGAAGAGATATCTTTCAATCTCCGGTTTTTCGTTCGTGGCTGGCGGCCATTTTATTACGATTAACGGTTTTCCGTTGACTGTTACCGGTTAAACGCTAACAGGTAATCAAAAATATTCACGGATAAAGGAGTGATAACGACGAAAAGAGTTAACCGACAAACGGAATTATCGTCATGTTTTCTATGCACCGTACCGTATATAGGTACTTATATGGAACAGTGATGACCAAGTGTTTTGTGAATGTACTCATACATGCAGCAATGATCCTGTATAATATCTAATACTATTTACCTATGTATAGGAGCCGCTGATGGAGGAGTACAGCATTGCAGCTCAAGTGTGGAAGCTGAGTAGTGTGGACATGTGTGAACTGGCCAAGAACAGTGTCATCATGAGTGGATTTGAGCACAAGGTGTGTGAGGGGTGGGAGGGGTGGGTGTGAGGGGTGGAGGGAGGGGAGGGGAGTGGGGTGAGTGGGAGGGGTGAGGAGGGTGTGATGAAGTGTTGGTGTGGGAGAGGGTGTTGCTTGTTCCACAACCATAGAATGGACAATCAAACTGACCAATCAAATTCATTGAACCCAATTGCATCATCAGGTAAGGCACGTTTCATTGGTCAACTTGATATCCCATGTTACATTAATTCGTGGGGCAAGCAACCTGAAATGGACTGTATTGTATAAATGTATGCACATAGTGTACTTGTGTACAAGTGTCCCAACCCATTTCTGTTAACTCATCTGTTAGATGACCCTGACCCAATGGCGACTCCCTCAGCTTAGCTTCAAACACAGCTCCACCACGGATGTAGTGTGGTGGTGTCTAATGCAGTGACTAATGGGAACCCAGTGCATGGTCAGAGCAACATGGAGGCACCAGGTGGGTGTGTCAGGGGGCGTGTCTAGGGTGTGTGGGGGGATGTCTTTGTGGTGTGTCCGGCCTAGGTTGTGCATCAAGGTGTGTGTTGAGAGTTGCTGAGAGTGTGTCAGTGAACATCACTCAGTGCGTGTGGGTGAGTGTCTAATCACAAGACTGTAGTACATCTCTTAACAGGTCATGAGGTGAATGTGTGTGTGTGTGTGTGTGTGTGTGTGTGTGTGTGTGTGTGTGTGTGTGTGTGTGTGTGTGTGTGTGTGTGTGTGTGTGTGTGTGTGTGTGTGTGTGTGTGCGTGCGTGTGTGTATGTGTGTGTATGTTTATGAATGTGAATGTGCCACAACAGCACATGACAGGTATCACAGTGTGATGAAAAGATGGTCAGCACTTTGTACTCATGATATATCCTATCATCATCATATTTACTTTGGTGTGTATGTGTGTGTTTGAGTGTGTGTATATTGTTGTGTGTCCCACTTCACTCCAAGGTCTGACTATGATGGGGTGTGTGTCTGATGGTGTGTGGAACTGAGTGAATATCATCAGATGATGGAGGCGAGCCTCACCAACACCAACCAGTTAGTGGAGTGTACAAGGGATGTGTCAAGGGGGCGTGTCTGGGGATGTGTCTGTGGGGTGTGTCTGTGGGGTGTTTGGGGTGTGTGGCCTAGCATTATGATATGTCATTGCATGTTAAGTGTGTGAGGAGTGTTCTGTCTGTGGATGGTGACACAGTGGACTGAGGAGTGAATAGTTAGAATCACTTTAATTATTCCATTGCAGTGGGAGCATGCGTCAGATCAAGGAAGACTTCGGCTGCCTCAGTCACACATCACATACAAGCCAGTGATGAACTTGACTCAAGTGGACCCCCAGAGTGTCCACAGTCTAATGTCTGGTGTGGGTGGGGTCCAAGGGATTGTGGGAGGAGTCTACCATTTCAGTATGATCTTTGCTAGAGGTGTGTGTGTGTGTATGTGTGTGTGTGTGTGTGTGTGTGTGTGTGTGTGTGTGCATGCGTGTGCGTGTGTGCGTGTGTGTGAGTGTGCGTGTGTGTGTGTGTGTGTGTGTGTGTGTGTGTGTGTGTGTGTGTGTGTGCATGCGTGTGCGTGTGTGCGTGTGTGTGCGTGTGTGTGTGTGTGTGCGTGCGTGCGTGTGAGTGTGTGTGTGTGTCTACTGACAGTAGTGCCGTGCACCACTGCATATCTCTTCTCCTCTCTACCATACGTAGGTGACTAAGTGGAGTGGTGGAGTCAGATGGCTACAACTCCACATCATGTGACAGTCACACGACTGCATTTTCTCATGCTTGTACCTGTGGACTTCTCCCTCCGTCCACTCTTTGAGACCTGCAATGTGTTCTCTGATTGAAGGTGTGTGTGTATTTGTGTGTCCATGTCACACTGACAGTACTGTGTGCTATATCACTTCACGATCTCCTCTCTTCTCCACTGTATGACTAAGTGGAGTGGAGGAGACAGCTGACTACCCGCTGTGTCAGCTGACGGTCGTATGAGAGAGAGTCCTCTTTCTGGAATAGAGTTTGCACTGCCTGGAATAGACAGATTCCACTGTTCAGATATCACCTCTCTATTGAGGGCACTGCCTGGAATAGACAGGTTCCACTGTTCAGAAATCACCTCTCTAATGAGGGCACTGTCTGGAATAGACAGGTTCCACTGTTCAGAAATCACCTCTCTATTGAGGGTACTGCCTGCTGTCCTACGTAACACCTAACCCACCACTGAAGGGGGTGGAGTCAGGAGAGAAGTGAGGTAAGATGGAGTGCATGGGGAATAGTGTGCGAGTTGATATTCACTTCATTGTTCTTTGCTATTGTATTGCATGTGAAGTGGAAGAGCTGTGAAGGGTGTGGTTGATTCTCACTCCACTCTCCTTCCCACAGAGCCTTGGTGTTGTGCTGTATGTGTTAGTGTGTGGAGCTGTTCCGTTTGATGGTCACAATCTGCACAGCCTCAAGGCCCGAGTGCTGGACGAGCGGTTCAGGATACCATTTTACATGTCTCAAGGTGGGTATACAGTCACATCCATTTGTTAGCCAATGTTGTGTCTCTTACAGATCTGTGACCTAGCTCCTGTTGGGCTCTTACCCTTTTGGTCAGACCTTGTGTCATCTTTGGCCCTTTCATATCTCTATAGTAACTGGCTGCTGCTGTATCTCTCAAGGTACCTGACTCGTATTCACAGTCTGGGCTCTTATCTCATATCTATGGTTTACGCAGCTCCACCGCAGATGTAGTGTGGTGGTAACCCAGTGCATGGTCAGAGCGACATGGAGGCACCAGGTGGGTGTGCCAGGGTGTGTGTGTGAATATGCCACTGCACTGGGCATGTGTCTAGGTAGACAGCACTACGTGGTGTTCTTAGAGTGGTAGCCCCATATCTGCCAAAATGACTCTTAATACTCTTTAAGTAGATTGTTCATCCCTCCTCCCTCTCCTCCCCAGCCCCTCCCTCCACTGAGGCGTATCTGTCAGCTGCTTGTAACCAGCTGGATGCTGTGCTGACTAACATCGGCCTCTCCCACCACCGTGTGTCCCCAAGCGAGTTCCTCGTACAGTACAACAGCACAGTGCTCAAGATTGTCCTCAGTCAAACTTCCAACGGCCACATTAACCTGGAGCCACTCCACACGCAGGGAGATGTTGATGTCTACCTGAAATCACTTGGGAAATCAGCAGCAAACTAGTGCAGCCCTCCGTGGTGTAACTATCCCCACTACAGTGACCACCTCCTCCACTTTACAACCCCACACATTCTCTCATCTGCAAAGCGCATTTTTGTTGCACGTGACACGTGACAATCATGCGGTAAAGATTATAATAATTATTTTAACCGAAATTTCGTTTTGGGATGGACTATTTTGTAGCTGTACTAACAGTTTGAATGTCTGTGGTCCCTGGGAATTGCCATGTCAGCGACCGTTGTCACAGAACATGCAACTAGAGTTAGTCGGCCGCACTGTCTGGGGAGTCGGCTCTCGGACATTTACGTACGTAAGGTTTGTTGGTGATCGGTCGACTCTGGGTTGGAAGCACCGCGTGCACGCTGTACTGGGGAAGCGCTATATACTGGAGAGCGGGGTTACCTAGCCGTTTCTGTGGATTGGACAGATCCAACTTGGATTGAGGAAGTAAGTTCGTGTAGCTACATGTGTGTGCGCGTGCGACTAGTATATATTACGCGCAAACCTCCATATATAAACGATCTTAAATTGTGACACTTTTTAAGACTTGAGGGCGCATGTGATATTGTGCTAGTGTTAACCTCATGTGTGTCACAGTTTATGTCGATATCCCCAGTGTAATGTACAGCAGTTATAATTGTACGATTTTTTGTCTCCATTGTTAATGTTTAGTGTTGTCATTATAGCTATCAGACAGCACGGCACTGATATGTAGGGATAACGGTTGTTTGTATGTTGTAATACAGTAGAAAAGTTGCACTACTTCTGTATGGAACTGAAAACCGACAAACGAAGCGATCATAGACCTCTTCACTTACTGGCCTTTACATTGCTGCAATGCTTTACATGCTGTGATCCAAGCCAGCCTTGTGTGGTGCATTTCTGGCAGCATCAAGTATGCAAGGGATCAGGCTCAGCTGCACGGACCTAGCTGTTGGGCCCTCCCAATGGACCCATTCCCACCTCTACTGTATTGTACATACATACACAGACTGAGAGGTGCCATTTCCACACAACTCCCTGCATGGGAGCATGCATGGCAACACGAGAGTGCACTGTTGTAGGGGTCACCAGTGCCGGCCACACCTACATAGCTACTTGAGTTGTGTGCAGATGCCATAGCTGTGCCTGACAGAGTATGGCAGAGCAGGGAGTCGCAATTGCTACCAGCTGCAGTGACCACTGCTGATAAGTGCTGCCCTTTAGCAGTGGCTTTCAGTCAACCCCAACTACTCTTTCATTCATTGGTATGCATTGCTTGCACAACATACAGCTGAGACAAGCAACGCTACACAAGATTCATCTTTTGCCAGCATACTTTGAGAACCATTGGCTGCAGCCTGCTACTATTGTGGATTTAATTGATGACCACTTACCAAAATAATTCCATGCCTAGCTGTGTCTAGTATGTATCTCTGACTGCCTTTGCCTCAACATCATTGTTACCATATATGGCAATATGTGCAGTGGAGCACAGGGACAGACCATCACAGTGTACTTGGCACATGGTGCACTATGGCTACATGACTTTACATGCACATGGTGCACTATGGCTACATGACTTTACATGCACATGGTGCACTATGGTTACATGACTTTACATGCACATGGTGCACTATGGCTACATGACTTCACATGCACATGGTGCACTATGGCTACATGACTTCACATGCACATGGTGCACTATGGCTACATGACTTCACATGCACATGGTGCACTATGGCTACATGACTTCACCTGATCTTTGATACCACAGTCTTGTGCTGCACAAGGCATTCTTAGGCATCTTCATGTGACTGTGTCTCCTTAGCATTGTCAGATTTAACATGTTTAAAATGGATGTCAATAGAACTGTTAGAGTTGGACTCCTGTGTGCACACTCTGCCTACACAGGATGCATGTCTATCAGATTGAGACTCGCATATACCAAAGCCCGACACAAGTCAACAAGACAAAGAAAATATCAAATAGATGCATGCTGCCATGGCAACTGGATCTATCGTTGTTTCTACCTGTTACATTGTGTACTGTGTATATACGAACAACTGCAAGTGACCCAAAGTTTTCATAACTACTATATATTTTTACACGGTGCACACAAACAGATGGTGTTTGATAAAGACATTTTATGAGTGAACAAGCAGTCAATAGAAATTTTGGGTATCAACCGTCTGGGAGATTTTGTCAAGTGGCTTTGCAGGTTTTGTTATAGTTGACATACAAAGGATATACAAAACGTGGCGGGCAATTTGGATGTGATGTAAAGTGGACATGTTTCCTTCACTGTGTGTGACTGAGTGCGATAGAGTATGTAGAGATGGAATGAGCGAAAGTTGAATCTGATTGCTAGCACAGTTTCTGCTGAAAGTGTTGAATAACTATGATCTTGCGTCCTCATGCTCTGCATGCCTTGTATAGACAGGCACTGAGTGAATCAGTTGAAGCTAAGCTGGGTAGGTTTGTTGTGGCAGTGGATGATGGTGGTGGGGCAAGTGTCAAGTTGGGTGATGCTGGAGTGTGAGTCCTATGCACTGTTCATTCAAACCACCCCACACGGAACATTAAAATGAAAATGTCTCATGAGTAGAGCAATTTGTGCTACATTGGTCTACCTTCTGCTACATAACATAGCTACTAAGTCATCTAATGTGCTCCCACCAGTGTTAGTTAAGTCATAGATAGTACAGATCTATGACTAAAGGCTAAATGTTGACTATAGAAGTGTTACCAATACCTGGTGCAGTGCACATGTTCTTTGTGAGGTGAATGTACGACTGTAATACACCAGTGTGTGAGGTCTTGAGACTGGAGGGCACTGTATATCCTTGTACACTTGGACGGCCGCTGGGTGCACATGTGGGGTGGGATGGAGGTGCGACATTGTTTAGCTATGTGTGCATGTATGTACATATGTGTGGTGTTTACTTATGTACAAAGTTGGCTATTACAACCATGCACACCGAAGCTTTACATATCTAGAAATGGAGTTGATGAACAATGGTTGAGACAGGTAGTGGTTCTCTTGGAAGTCACTAGCCAAAGATTTGATTTCTTTACCAAATGTTTCGGCAGCTGACTGCTGCTTATTTAGTGGTAATGGCTTACAGGATGTGTGGTGGTTAAATAGGTGGGGATGACAGCTAATGATGCGACAGCTGATGATGTGACAGACGATGATGAATAAAATTGTTGTGAGTGGTTGTAATTAGAAAACAAAACGGCACCTAATGGCCTATTCTAAGGTAAATACATTCGTACTAAAGTCACAAGTGTGTTACGTGTATGCATACAACTCAACAATAGTTAATAGAAGTCACGAGCACAGTAAGTTATAACACACTACTACATTTGTAAACCAGCTAATACATTGTGCTGTCATGTGGTAGCCAACTACCCGCCATGCATGATAGATGGTATAGTTTAGTGACGACTTATGTACATTGAAAGACACTCACCAACTGAGTTGTAATCTGGTAAAACAACAGCAGGGCACAAAATGCCACAGAGGGTAAAGTGAAGCACGTGCAAATATACCTTTCCAATACTTGGGGCGAGCTCAGGCTCGCCCCACACTAACATGATGTACGTCGCCGCTGTCTGTATGTATATTTATATGTATGTGTCGTACGTCAGTTTGGGCCACGGGGAATTTAAGCATAATATATTGGGCACGAGGGACTTGCACACATGCAGACGCCAATAAAAAATGGCTGCCATTTGCAAACCTCTGCAATATTCGCCGGGGAAAACTTTCGTTGACAGTTTAAGCAATCGAAACGAATGAAATTTACCTGACTACTATCCAGTCAACGATCACTGACACCCACAAGCCCTCGCACGACTTCTTTTAGCTTCAGGCATCCAACTATGACGCCTCAGGCACGGACTACAAGTAGTCTCGCGGGGCCAGACCCTTTCCAATATTGCATGCGTATACGGAATTAAGACCGGAAGAAAAGGGTCTGGCCCCGCCAGACTAGACTACAAGAGGCTATGGAGATCCAGCACGACCAACAGGAGCTACAAGAGCTGAAACCAGGCTCAATAACAATAGCACAACAGGAGTACTGCTTGCACCCTTGCTGCCCACCGTGTAGGCCCATTGCACAGAATGCGCCACTAGCTAGCTAAACGTGCTGTTCCTCTGGCTGCTCTTAAGCAGTCACAGAACTACTATGGATCCCATGGAAAGTTCAGCGCTTCCAGACTCTAATCTTGCTCAGGCTCACCCCCACAATGATAATCATCTGCCTAGTATATTCATGTGAACAGATTGAGCGAAAGTGCACAGTGAGACGGAACTAGATTCCTAGTCTCGCTCGCCAGCCCCTATTTCCCTTATTGCACAATTGCGGAGAAATGGGTCTGGTCAGACTTGACTGGTTCCTGGGTCACCATGGAATGTGTGGAATGTGTGATGTCATCAAAGCCACTTTAGAGCATTGGATTATACAGCCAGCAGGACCGGAAGCAGCTACGGTGAACGCTGCGAACTAGAGTTGTAGAGAAGAAGCGTTTGGTGATATTGCTGTCGATTTCAGCATTACACAAAGTTGTCAGGTGTCGTGCGCAGCCATTAGAGGAGTCAAACTGGACGGTACACGCAAGTGAGAGAGCTGCTCATGTGCCAAAGGGTCACAATATACTGAAACGCGTCCACAACGAGCGAATAGTCGAAGTTGTAGCTCGTTGGAGCCGCGTCCCACTACACTGTAACTCTCTAGCCGGCACGCAGCTCTGTCACTAGGCTAAAGTACCTATTTTCATCTTGCTGCTCTTTATGGACTCACTCCAGCATGCCAAAACCCAGAATCAGGAGGAGTTCGGTTAACTGCAAACAATTTTCCTGCAATCTGATTGGTCTACTCAAATTCCAGTAGAGATCCCAAGAACATGTCTAGTCTGATCAGACCCTATTCTATGCGCAATTGCACAATAGCTAATAGGTGCCGGTATACAACTGAACACATCTCATGTGGGAGTGACTAGTGTTACATATATAGCTACTTGGCAGATTTGCTCCCCAGAGGGATCGAATTCAAAGCATTGTAGCTAGCCGAGTCAGATTGCTGCAATTCGTATGTAACCTGCCAATTATCAGCCGCTGTAGGCTGTATCTCAGCCATGCAGTGTCCACAGAACGTCCTATAAACTTCATATTGTATTGATAGCGAGTGGTGAAATCTCATGCTCCTTTTTAGTGTGACGGTGGAAGAGAAATTGGATCAACTGACTTTGCAGATATGACCATAATATGGTACAATGATGTAATTGGAAGTATCCTGTGACAACCCCAACAACTTATAACTACTGTCATTTCTACAACAACTTGGCTTTGGTCACCTCTACAGCAACTTTGTTTAGGGCCGTCTGTTAAATTAGTGTTGAGGGGGTTATGTTTTGTGGTCGTCATGCTCAATCCCCAGCTCTGTCAATGTGGTCGTGTCCATAAATATCAGTTGATCTGAGAATTCTCTTCTGTCCCCACTCAATAATGAGAAGTGGGTTTAGTGGCCAGTTTTGTCTACAGCCAGTTCTGGCAGCCATTTAATGTTCCATAATGCGTCATAATCTGCTTTTACCCCATTTGTCTTTTCGTATTCTCCTTTCCACTGAATTTTTGCGTGCTCCTAGTGCACGACACAGGACACCTGTACACCTAAATAGTGCATGAGGATTTACATACCTAGGTCAAGGACTAGGATCTGAGCGCCGGTGGCAATCCGATAAGTAGTGCGTTGGAGCAAGTTTGCCATGTCTCATACCATGTTGGCCAGCTATCATTATTATTGAACTCATAGTGTCAACTTGCATAAGACAAGGGAAGACCATGTTCGAAGTTGTGTTAGTTATGGAGTCAGAGTGAAGAAGAACCTCACACACAATGGGCAGAAAGTGGGTTTACTTAGGGTCATGGTGGGAGTGTGTAAGAGAGGCAGGATTGGAAGGGGCTGATCCCCCAATGTGACAGGAACTTAGTTACTACAAATCCTGTGCCTATTACAGTGCTGCTCGTGTCTCCCAGGACATGCTTCATACGCATGTACTCAACTATTCTCTTTTCTTTTAATTTTGTTCCATTCCACTATATAGTTTTTCATTTCTGTTTCTCGGCAACCCATACGTTGTTTTGTGCATACGTACAAACATGAACACATGTTCATGTTTGTGTGTGTGTGTGTGTTCATGTAACAAGTCTATCACACCATACATGAGAATCTCCGTATAAATGGGACAAGTGAACCAAACACTTGCTTCAGCTACTTGGCAGCAGGTTTCCCCTAAACAGGCAATATTGCACAGTAGAACTTTCCAATTTTGTTCTCAAGACTGGGTGTGATAGTCAGTACTAACCACTGCTATTAGTTCTGTCATTTTGCATGATCAGCAGGTGGTGACAACTCTCATTCAAATAGAACAGGGCTGGAATTAGAAGGAATGCCTCAACTGTATTCTTATGACTATAGACGAGAATAGTATAAGTGTTTCCATAACAAGAACCATTATATGTCCAATGAACAGACAGCACACCATGCTATTGACTTGTACTTACCTTTGGTGAGATGCTCCTCTAAGCAGCAGCACTCCAGCCACTGAGACAAGCTATTACGTAGATCACAAACACTTTCACCGGCTGTGACCACATCTCTGAACCTCCTGTGTACTGTCTGGTGTTGCAGACGATGGCCATTTACACATTGCAATATTGGGGAATGTGCAGACAAGCATGTGTCAACTAATTAATGATGACGGCCCTCAATTTCACATTTAAGTGGGGCTCGCTCACAATTCTTATTTGATGTTTGAAATTGCAGTAATCTCAAATAGTCAACAATAATGCACATGCAGATCCATCCATCCATGGTCATGTGTTCTGAATATCACCTGTTGTGTTCATGGAACGTTTCAATCCTACCTCACTTGAGAATCCTTTTCTCTTACTTCTCTTGTTCTGCAAAGAGACTTACAAACTGTACAGATGGGCCGATTACCTGCTGCAGCTGCTCGGCGATTGGCTGTCAACAAACGTGCATTAATTAGGGCTGTCACAACTGGTGACACAGAAACTGTTGTAGACCTGTTAGACAGAGGTGTCCCAATTGACACTAAGGATGATGAGGGGAAGTCTTTATTGCATTGGGCAGCAGAGGGTGGTCATGTGACCACAATGAGGCTCCTCATCAGGAGGGGATGTGATGTAGACTCAGTTGATGGTAGAGGGGACACTCCACTGCATAGGGCTGCTGCAATGGGACAGACAAAGGCAGTTCGAGAGCTGATTAGAATGGGAGCCACCAAGTCATTGGTTGCTAGAGACTGTTGTACTCCACTTCGAGCATCTGTTAAGGGACATGTGCAGACTGTTGTAGCCATGTTGGAGGAAGGGTGTCCTGTGTGTGTGTGTGTGAATTGATGTAGTGGACAGTGATGGGGAGACTGTTCTGCATTGTGCTGCTCGAGGTGATCATGTTGAAGTAATTAAGGTGTTGGTAGACAGAGGGTGTGATGTGAATGCAGTGAAAGCATATGGCTGGACTCCCCTCCATGTTGCTGCTGGTAATGGTAGAATAGAAGCAGTCCGTGAACTAATCAGACTTGGTTGCACCAAGTCAGTGGTTGCTGAATATTGTGGTACTCCACTTCATCAAGCAGCCTTTGAGGGACATGTGCAGACTGTTGAGGCCATGTTGGAGGAAGGGTGTCCTATTGATGTAGTGGACAGTGATGGGGAGACTGTTCTGCATTGTGCTGCTCGAGGTGATCATGTTGAAGTAATTAAGGTGTTGGTAGACAGAGGGTGTGATGTGAATGCAGTGAAAGCATATGGCTGGACTCCCCTCCATGTTGCTGCTGGTAATGGTAGAATAGAAGCAGTCCGTGAACTAATCAGACTTGGTTGCACCAAGTCAGTGGTTGCTGAATATTGTGGTACTTCACTTCATCAAGCAGCCTTTGAGGGACATGTGCAGACTGTTGAGGCCATGTTGGAGGAAGGGTGTCCTATTGATGTAGTGGACAGTGATGGGGAGACTGTTCTGCATTGTGCTGCTCGAGGTGATCATGTTGAAGTAATTAAGGTGTTGGTAGACAGAGGGTGTGATGTGAATACAGTGAAAGCAAATGGCTGTACTCCCCTCCACTCTGCTGCTGGTCGTGGTAGAACAGAAGCAGTTCGTGAACTGATCAGACTTGGTGCAAGCAAGTCAGTGGTTGCTTATGGTGCGCTTGGCACACCACTTCATGGAGCTGTCTTGAAAGGACATGTGGAGACTGTTGAGGCCATCCTGGAGTGTAAGTCTGATCATGAAATGACCAGATGTGATGTTGTGCCCTTGGAGGCAGAGATATCTGAACATGTTGGAATGATGTCAGAATGTAATGTCATTGATACTCGTGATTCAACTGGTCTGACTCCACTCATGTGGGCTACATTTTGTGGACAGGTGGAGGCATTCAAATTCCTGATCTCCAAAGGTGGAGCTATCACTGACAGAGACCCTCATTCTGTGTCTACACTTGAACAGTGCTTTGTTGGTGGTCATGCCAGCAAACTGAGCCAGTTCTGTGAGGCATGTGGCATTGGGAGCAGTGGAGAAGGGCTGAGGGGTGCTTTAGCAACCTTGATCACTAAGGGTCTGGTTGACACACATAAGGTGTTGTGTTTGTGTGCCATAACTGGAGAAAGTGCATTCCTAGAAGAACAATTCAGTGAACTAGTTGCTTCTGATACTAGTGTATTTTCTGGAGCAATGAAATTTGCCAAGTACTATTTCTTCGAAGGTGTAGGTGTTCCATTCCTCAACCAGCTCCATATACCAGATGACATTACCTTGAACCCATTACACATTTCACTGCTATCGATGAAGTGCTTTATAATGGGCTTTGATGGGCATGTGGTTGACAATAGTGCCATGGACCACACTTCATTCATCACCAAGCTGTTGTCCCACCCTGTGTTGAAGGAATCGGTCAATGAACACTTCCCAAATGGTCTAAGTCCTCTTGACCTAGCTCGGCAGTTTGAACTCCATGAAATAGTTGCTTTGATTGAGGGGGCGGGTGGAAGACCAGGAGTGTGGGCAGACATACCACATGAAATTGAAGTTAAGCACCCTCAGGCACTGCCTCAACTGAAAGAGGCTTACGTTTCCATGATGGCTATTGCTCGGGAAGGTGAACATGGTCGTGAATTCCTCAAGGAGGTGTTTTCCAGTGTTCTCCATCAGCCTCTTTGTGACTGCCCTTCACTGCTCAGTGCAGAACAGCTGGGTAAGGATAATGTCCTCAGACAAAAGCCCAAATCATCTAAACTATGTCACCTAATCATTCCACATGTTTCCTCCCAAAACTGGAAGCTGGTTGGACTGTTGCTCATGGAAGACATTGCTGATGGTGAGGAGACTCTTAATGCATTTTCACATGAATTCAGTGATGACAGGAACAGATTCCTGGAGACCCTGAGCTACTGGTTGGAGCATGGTAGCAGTGTGACCTGGAAGACCCTGTTGGATGTCTTGGGCCACTTTGAGACTAAGCTCACTATTGATGAACTAACGGACAAGATTGTATCAGAACTGGGAGGAGCTGACCAGGTAAGTGTGCAGTGTTGTGTGTTGAGTGAAGGTGCTGTGTGGTGTGCTGTCTGGAGGAGGCAAGTGCTGCTCTCCTGTCATGTGTGCTTGTGTTTGTGTTGCCTCCTCCTCCTCCTCTCAGACGGTAGCTGTGAGTGGTCCCTTCAGACCTGTTACCAGTTCTGCTCCAGTTGTGAGTGGAGGAGCAGTTGCTGCAGAGAGGAATCCACCCATCTGTGAAGGTGAGCTGTGTGCAGTGTCTTCTCCTTTAGTGAAGCTGGGATAATAGTCCATACCTATCGTATTCTCTCTAAAATTTTGTCACTATATATTTTCGCCACCCCTGAAAAGCCTGTCCAAATGTATTCTACTTTCTGACAAATTTTAGGTATTCCAATGTTCGTCACATTACTCTAATAGTTTGCCAGACAAGAATTGCGTCAGATATTAAATTCTCCTCAGTAGACAGCTGCTCATTGCTCTATTCCTTTGGAGGGTGCCCAAGTGCATCATCTTCATCTCCTTACATGGCTACAGTATGCCTGATGCGTTTATTGGCATGTTCTTCACACTCACGGGTGGTCGTCAGTGTCCAGGAGTCTGTGTGAACACGTTAGCCTCGAATGACTGTCCCAACAGTGAGTTCAAAATCTGCCATTTCATCAAGAAACGTCCCTAACAAAGCGCGCCAAGATTTTGCCGTCTGCTCTAATGTTTCGTTGCGATAATCCAAATATTCGTCACCCTCGGCCATCTTGTTCATTCCCATTCTAATTGCCACCAAGTGACAACATTTTGCAGGCACAATGGGTGACGAATTTTTAGAGAGAATACAGTATTTGCTGTCATGACTGTCCACTGCTCTATAGGCTAACTGCCAAGCTTACGGTTTACGGTATGTGTTAATCAAGTTGAGGGAAATCAAGTGGGGCTTGACTTGTCTCAATGCATACAGGAGTAAATTAATTTGTAAATTTTTGATGTGTGCATGGTAACACTAACTCTTGATGTAGCTGCATATGTGTTTGTATGTTCTGTTACTATCAGCTTCAGATTCTACTGGTCCACGTCCCTTACTGACCCTGCCTCACCTCCTACCTTATGCTCTGCCACTGGCTAGACAGCTCCTTCCCTTGGGAAGTGCACTTGGTGTATCTGACTATGCATTGGCTGTGCGGGATGAAGGAGGAAGTGCTGAGGACAAGTGCTTGCGAGTGCTGCAGCGTTGGCTTGATGTCACTCCAGAGTCGACGTGGGAGGTGTTCTACAGCAAGCTGAGGCAGCCCGGACTGGACATGCACCACTTGGCAGTTGAAATTGCACGGAAACATTGTCCTCATGTGTTGCAGTGAACATGTCATTGTGCCAACGCACACCTGATTCTGTTGTGAGTGTGGAGCAGTCTTGGGTGGTAGTGTGCAAAACTGTTGGTGAATTTATTGCTTTGTGAGGTGAGCTTGAGCAAGCATGGCATACATGTGCAGTGATTGTGCATGCATGCCTGATGAGTGGGTGCTGATGGGATTGAAGCACCCTAGGATGATGGTTAATTTGAGGTGAATGGAACAGGTCTGGAAGGGTGGATGGGTCTAAGATGAGATAACATCTGCTCACATGTACAATGTATATACATATGCACAGACGGACACATCATATGCACACATGTGTACATGCACTGCATGCTGTGAGTGCTATGGAATCATCTTCCTGTAGCTGCATGGCTAATTTAAGGGGCACCTGCCAAGAAGAAGGAAGAAAGTATTCCTCTTTACAGCTCACTCAGAAACTGTTGAGCAATTTCTGGACTTCTTCAAGCCCGGCCACACCTTCACTGCAGAGGGATGAAACCCAGAATGCAACTTCATGATGAAGAGAGCCAAATGGATTGCTGCCAAGCTGTAGGGCATCCCTCACCACTTTAACTAACTAACTCATTCTTCTCGGCTTCATCGGCTATTTTCAGTGAGGGATCTGGAGAAATGGAATCTGGACTTTTGTCCCAACTCGGTAGGTGTGCATGTACGTATGTACGTATGAATGTATGTATAAGACTGCTTATAAGAGCCCAGTTGGTTTCTTATTTCAGCTACTTGCTATTTGGTTAGTCTTGTACATACCTAGTAAGCCCCCACCCAAAATGTGTCTTGGTGTAGTTGTGCATAACTTTAGTGTTCAACTGCAAGCAGGTGGTGTGTATCCATGGATGGACGTCATACTGTGCTGTATATGGGTACTTATATGGAACAGTGATGACCAAGTGTTTTGTGAATGTACTCATACATGCAGCAATGATCCTGTATAATATCTAATACTATTTACCTATGTATAGGAGCCCCTGATGGAGGAGTACAGCATTGCAGCTCAAGTGTGGAAGCTGAGTAGCGTGGACATGTGTGAACTGGCCAAGAACAGTGTCATCATGAGTGGATTTGAGCACAAGGTGTGTGAGGGGTGGGAGGGGTGGGTGTGAGGGGTGGAGGGAGGGGAGGGGAGTGGGGTGAGTGGGAGGGGTGGGGGAGGGGAGGGGGTGAGGAGGGTGTGAGGGGAGGTGATGAAGTGTTGGTGTGGGAGAGGGTGTTGCTTGTTCCACAACCATAGAATGGACAATCAAATTGACCAATCAAATTCATTGAACCCAATTGCATCATCAGGTAAGGCACGTTTCATTGGTCAACTTGATATCCCATGTTAAATTAATTCATGGGGCAAGCAACCTGAAATGGACTGTATTGTATAAATGTATGCACATAGTGTACTTGTGTACCCAGTGCATGGTCAGAGCAACATGGAGGCACCAGGTGGGTGTGTCAGGGGGCGTGTCTATGGTGTGTGGGGGGATGTCTTTGTGGTGTGTCCGGCCTAGGTTGTGCATCAAGGTGTGTGTTGAGAGTTGCTGAGAGTGTGTCAGTGAACATCACTCAGTGCGTGTGGGTGAGTGTCTAATCACAAGACTGTAGTACATCTCTTAACAGGTCATGAGGTGAATGTGTGTGTGTGTGTATGTGGGTGTGTGTGTGTGTGTGTGTGTGTGTGTGTGTGTGTGTGTGTGTGTGTGTGTGTGCATGCGTGCGTGCGTGCGTGTGTGTGTGTGCGTGTGTGTGTGTGCGTGCGTGTGTGTACGTGTGTGTATGTTTATGAATGTGAATGTGCCACAACAGCACATAACAGGTATCACAGTGATGAAAAGATGGTCAGCTCTTGTATAGGAGTGTGTCACTGTGAACAATAGGGCTATGACCTCTGGAGTACATTGCGTTGACATGTGAGGAATCCGATGAAGTAGAACGAGCAATGATTGAATCTGATCACAGCACTGTCATTGAATGTGGCAGCCAGTTTGCCCCCCCCCGCTGTGTCAGCTGACAGTTGTATGAGAGAGAGTCCTCTTTCTGGAATAGAGTTTGCACTGCCTGGAATAGACAGGTTCCACTGTTCAGAAATCACCTCTCTATTGAGGGCACTTCCTGCTGTCCTACATAACACCTAACCCACCACTGAAGGGGGTGGAGTCAGGAGAGAAGTGAGGTAAGATGGAGTGCATGGGGAATAGTGTGTGAGTTGATATTCACTCCATTGTTCTTTGCTATTGTATTGCATGTGAAGTGGAAGAGGTGTGAAGGGTGTGGTTGATTCTCACTCCACTCTCCTTCCCACAGAGCCTTGGTGTTGTGCTGTATGTGTTAGTGTGTGGAGCTGTTCCGTTTGATGGTCACAATCTGCACAACCTCAAGGCCCGAGTGCTGGACGGGCGGTTCAGGATACCATTCTACATGTCTCAAGGTGGGTATACAGTCACATCCATTTGTTAGCCAATGTTGTGTCTCTTACAGATCTGTGGTCCCTCTCTGTTGGGCTCTTATTCTAGTCAAACCTTTTGTCATCTTTGGCCCTTTCATATCTCTATACTATAGTAACTGGCTGCTGCTGTATCTCTCAACGTAACTGGCTCTTATTCACAGTCTGAGCTCTTATGTCGTATCTACGTATGGCTTATGTATTGCCCCTGGGCTCTTATCTCATGTCTATGGTTTATGTATTGCCCCCGGGCTCTTATCTCATGTTTATGGCTTACGTATGTATTGCCTCTGGGCTCTTATCCTTCAGGGAGTGAGCAGCTTATCCGACGCATGACTAAGGGCAGGGACTGAGAGAAAGGGCAGGGCTGGGGGCGGGGAGGGAGAACCAAGGAAAGAAATGGAGCAATGCATGCAGGTGTACGAAGACGGCGGTATGGTGCAGTGGTGTGAACCTGTGCTGGTGGCTGTTCAACAGTTAGGACTAGATGTGAACGAAGTCAAGAGGGTGAGCTGGAGTGTGGAAGGGAGAGTAGTAAAGTGAATAAGAAGAGATTTGAAGGGAGAGTGCATGATGGTAGTAGGTTTGTTGACTGTATTGTATAATAGCCCTTTGTGCTGCCCTTCACTTTCTCTCCCTCTTGATCTTCACATACTGTAGGCTGTTGAGGATAAGATGTACAATGACTTTGATGTTCACTGACTCCCAGTGGATGAGGAGGTCCCTCCTCCTCATCCAGGACCTGCCCCCAGTGGCACACCTGTAATTGCCATTCCCTAGGTTGGACTCGTCCCCTTTGGTCCCTGAAGGTGTGTGTGGTGTGTGACAGTGGTGTACTGGAGCAGTGTGTTCCTTTCATTGACTCCCTTGTACTCACACCACCTCCATACCATTCCTCCCATGCCCAGTCCCCTCCCCATGCTGCTGGTCCAGCCCCTGACCTCCAGTCCCAGCTAAGGCCATTCCAGGGTCTTGACCTCCAACACCAACTGCAGCAGCTCAACATTAGCCAGTGTAGTGGTGGAGACACTAGCCCAGCAGTGGTTGCCCCTCCCCTTCAAACACAGGTCCACCACGGATGTAGTGTGGTGGTGTCTAATGCAGTGCCTAACGGGAACCCAGTGCATGGTCAGAGCAACATGCAGGCACCAGGTGGGTGTGTCAGGGGGCGTGTCTAGGGTGTGTGGGTAATATGATGGAGGTGAGCCTCATCAACACCAACCAGTTAGTGGAGTGTGCAAGGGGTGTTTGATGGTGTGTCTGGGTCATATACGTAGCATTGGTAAGTGTTTCAGTGCCTGTCCAGAGTGTGTAAGTGCAGTGTTCTGTCTGTGGGTGGCAACAGGATGGAATGAGGATTGAGTAAAAAGATGAAAAATTACTTTAATGATTCCATTGCAGCGGGAGCATGCTTTAGATCAAGGAAGACTTCCGTAAACTTCATGTGATGCAGAAACAGTATGGTCGGCTGCCTCAGTCACACATCACATACAAGCCAGTGATGAACTTGACTCAAGTGGACCCCCAGAGTGTCCACAGTCTAATGTCTGGTGTGGGTGGGGTCCAAGGGATTGTGGGAGGAGTGCCCCATGTCAGCTACAGCACCTCTCTGACCTGTGCTAGAGGTGTGTGTGTGTGTGTGTGTGTGTGTGTGTGTGTGTGTGTGTGTGTGTGTGTGTGTGTGTGTGTGTGTGTGTGTGTGTGTGTGTGTGTGTGTGTGTGTGTGTGTGTGTTTGTGTTTGTGTGTATGTATTGTGTGTGTGTGTGTGTGTGTGTGTGTGTGTGTGTGTGTGTGTGTGTGTGTGTGTGTGTGTGTGTGCTTGTGTATGTGTTTGTGTGTGTGTGTGTGTGTGTGTGTGTGTGTGTGTGTGTGTGTGTGTGTGTGTGTGTGTGTGTGTGTGTGTGTGTGTGTGTGTGTGTGTGCATGTGTGTGTTCATGAATGTGAAAGTGAATGTCAATATGTGAAGGTGCCACAACAGCACTGGATAGGTGTCTAGTTAGGGTCCTAGCCCCATCTGTATCATCTTGACTCTACGATACCCACTGTCCCCTCCTCCCCCTCTTCCCCAGCCCCTCCCTCCATTGAGGCTTATCTGTTGGCGGATGTGGTGCTCAAGCAATTCCCTCCTTCAGTAGCAGTAGCACAGTGCTCAACTCTATAGCGTCATTACGTCATTTTTAATTGCATGCATGTGACGAGAGCAGTAGCAGTTACTAATTTAGCGATTGTCATTTCTGGAATCATAGATACGTACAGGATATGCTGGAATGGAACCTTTATAGAGCTTCTGTGGTAGGTGCACGTGGCCGCGCGGGAAGTGGGAAAACATGTACATTCGTTGGCAGAATAGCTGGACGGAGTGAAGTCGTGGCGTGAGTCAATTGCAACCTGCAGCATTCAACAGTTAGTGAACTACACGCATACATGCCAACCTCAATCACATTCATGCGTGACTGCAAACCTTCACTTTATGTGAGTGGATTAGACAAAAGGGGCCACTTGTCACTAAAGTATGTGTCACTACAGACGAAAACATGCAACCGTGTGATGTTTTGATTCAGATCGTTTTTTGCGTCTTTCGTACCAGTGGTATTGTCCCAACACCCTGGCCAAGTTTGAAACCCGTAGTCCTTTCTTGCGCTTCAAACTAGGAAGAATTGCTACGCCGTCGCCATGTTTACGGATGTAACAACGGAAGGGTTATGGGCCGTTTTCTCATAATTGCACCAGGCGTATTTTTGTACTTTGAGCGAGCGTATCTCGGGAACGGGAGCAGCTATTGAAGCAAAACAAAGTGCAATGAAGAGCTCATCTATTGTGTGTCCACCCAGTACCACTAACTCAATCGACAAATAGTGACAAGTTGGCTCTTTTGTCAAATTCACTCACCTATATCCCTGGGAGGCTAGGTCCTTTCATGATAAGCTATAGTGCTTATCACGACTGGTAGACCTCGGGCAACACTGTGTTTTGTGTATTTGAGCATGACGGCCACACAGACCAAATAGCAAATGTCTATAAACATGTATACACAGAAAAAGTGAATGCTAAGCACCCTAACCAAATGATATTTCACTCAGCTGCATATAGTTGGCTCACTGCCACATGGCAGCTAGTTCTTATCAGACACCACACTCGTGACGTCTATTTGGAATGTGCCCAATAAAAATGGCTACTCCTATTTCAATGTATCAGTGTGCTTTGGTGAAGTTAGCCGAACAGCGACTGTGAAGAAGAATTGAAGGCCTTGCATGGATAGGCTTCATTCGACGTATTGAAGATGGCAGTGCACCCATAGCCTGCCTGCAGTGCATGTGCGAGAAAGCGTCATAGGCTGCTCTTACCCAATTTGTCTGGTCATATTCTCCTCTGTTCCACTGAACTTTGCGTGCTCCTAGCGCACAACACAGGACACCTATACACCTAAATAGTGCATGAGGATTTACATACCTAGGTCAAGGACTAGGATCTGAGTGCCAGTGGCAATCCAATAAGTAGAGCGTTGGAGCGAGTCTTACCATGTCTCATACCATGTTGGCAGGCTATCATTATTATTGAACTCATAGTGCCAACTTGCATAAGACAAGGGAAGACCATGTTCGAAATTGTGGTAGTTATGGAGTCAGAGTGAAGAAGAACCTCACACACAATGAACAGAAAGTGGGTTTACTTAGGGTCACGGTGGGAGTGTGTAAGAGAGGCAGGATTGGAAGGGGCTGATCCCCCAATGTGACAGGAACTTAGTTACTACAAATCCTGTGCCTATTACAGTGCTGCTCGTGTCTCCCAGGACATGCTTCATACGTATGTACTCAACTATCCTCTCTTACATTAAGTTTGTGCCATTCCGCTATATAGTTTTTCATTTCTGTTTCTTAGCAACCCATACGTTGTTTTGTGCATATGTTTATGAACACATGTTCATGTGTGTGTATGTGCATGTGTGTGTGTGTTTGTGTTCATGCAACAAGTCTATCACATGAGAATCTTCCTATAAATGGCACAAATGGACCCGATACCATGCCATTTTAGTTGCCGTGACTAGCGCACAAATGCTTTTTGCTAATCATGTCACGTTGCTCTCGACCATGTGGTGCCCACTTTGCCATTGTGTTTGCACGTAGCTAAATAGCGTATGTGCATATGGTCCTCTCTGGTGGTTGCTCTGGACCAAGTGGTGTTCTTTGTCTGTAGGAAGGTATGTCCTCAGGGTCCTAGCTACTCCATTGAGTGAGGTATTTCATTCCTTGCAGAACTGATCTTCATAATTCCCCCAAATTCCACTTGGTCCTATACTTTCAAAACTTTGATTTTCAACTCACATTCTGGAAGTCATCAAGGATCTCCAGTGATGAAAGTGTTACAGTTTTGGATGCAATTACAATGTCAGCCTTCAACAATGCCACATCTAACTTGAGGTGTTGGCTACTCCAAATATTTGCCATGATGTTGTAATTGCTAGATTGCTGCACACTGACAGGCTACCACCTCTACAAATAACCACAATAGTGTACCGTGATGTAATAATTCCTCATATTGCAGAATCAGCACTGTTGCCTTAAAGCATGTCTGAAAATAGTAGCTATAGTGTACAGTTTTATAGTGTAATAACAATTGCTATGACTCTCCCAGCTCCTAATACAGAACCAGACATTCTAATTGGCGTTTTGATTCTGAACATAGCTTATTGTGCCAAGGGTTTAGCACTTTAGTGCCTTCATTTTGCATGATCACCAGGTGGTGACAATTGCCATTCAAATAGAACAGGGCTGGAATTAGAAGGAATGCCTCAACTGTATTCTTATGACTATAGACAAGAATAGTATACCAAATATGTCTGTATAGAGGCCGGGCTCAAATAGAAGCCAGGGGTCGGAGCAGCTATTCTTATATAGAGGCCGGGTCCAAATAGAAACCTGATCTGGAATTGATGCACTGGGTCTGTCTTCGACATCTGAAGTGCAGGCTGGAGGTTCGAGTCGATGGCAATCCGTGCATGGCGACTGATTGGAGTTACCGCTGCACCTGCGGCAGCGAAATTGTACTATACTTCCCCCAGCTGAAGGCTGTGGAGTGCGCGCAGAAGAGCAAAGAAGCAGATGGGAGGAAGATGGGCATCGCTGGGTTCCAGACCGAATTGTGAACGTAGCAACTTCTCACAACGTGCCTTCTAGAAAGAGCTCAGCGCGGATCTCAACAGCCACTAGTTTGTTGTCACCAATTTTATATAGGAAGCATGGCTAGGTATCAGTTAATTTTAGACCAGATATTTAATAGAAGCCGGGCTCAAATAGAGGCCGGGTCAAAACCTCTTGAAAGAAATAGAGGCCGAAGCCTCTATTTGGACATATACAGTAAGTGTTTCCATAACAAGAACCATTATATGTCCAAGTGAACAGACAGCACACCATGCTATTGACTTGTACTTACCTTTGATGAGATGCTCCTCTAAGCAGCAGCACTCCAGCCACTGAGACAAGCTATTACGTAGATCACAAACACTTTCACCGGCTGTGATCACATCTCTGAACCTCCTGTGTACTGTCTGGTGTTGCAGACAATGGACATTTACACATTGCAATATTGAGGAATGTACAGACAAGCATGTGTCAGCAAATTAATGATGACAGCCCTCAATTTGACATTTAAGTGGGGCTCACTCACAATTCTTATTTGATGGTTGAAATTGCAGTAATCCAAAATAGTTGACAATAACACACACATCCATGGTCATGTGTTCTGAATATCACCTTGAGATTCCTTTTCCCTTACTTATCTTGCTCTGTAAAGAGACTTACAAACTGTACAGATGGACCAATCACCTGCTGCAAATGCTCGGCGATTAGCTGTCAACAAACGCGCTTTAATTAGAGCTGTCAGAACTGGTGACACAGTAACTGTTGTAGACCTTTTAGACAGAGGTGTCCCAATTGACACTAAGGATGACAAAGGGAAGTTCTTATTGCATTGGGCAGCAGAGGGTGGTCGTGTGACCACAATGAGGCTTCTCATTAGGAGGGGATGTTATGTAGACTCAGTTGATGGTAGAGGGCTTACTCCACTGCACTGGGCTGCTGCAATGGGACAGACAAAGGCAGTTCGAGAACTGATTCGAATGAGAGCCACCAAGTCAGTGGTTGCTGGTAATTGTGGTACTCCACTTCATCAAGCAGCCCTTTATGGACATGTGCAGACTGTTGAAGCTATGTTGGCAGAAGGGTGTCCTATTGATGTTGTGGACAGTAATGGGGAGACTGTTCTGCATTTTGCAGCTGCAGGTGGCAATGTTGAATTAATTAAGGTGTTGGTAGACAAAGGGTGTGATGTGAATGCAGTGGAAGCAAATGGCTGTACTCCCCTTCACATTGCTGCTGGTTGTGGTAGAACAGAAACGGTTCATGAACTAATCAGACTTGGTGCAACCAAGTCAGTGGTTGCTGGCATTTGTGGTACTCCACTTCATCAAGCAGCCCTTGAAGGACATGTGAAGACTGTTGAAGGTATGTTGGTAGAAGGGTGTCCTATTGATGTAGTGGACAGTATTAGGCAGACTGCTTTGCATTATGCAGCTCAAGGTGGCAATGTTGAAGTAATTAAGGTGTTGGTAGACAGAGGGTGTGATGTGAATGCAGTGGAAGCAAATGGCTGTACTCCCCTCCACTCTGCTGCTGCTAATGGTAGAACAGAAACAGTTCGTGAACTAATCAGAGTTGGTGCAACCAAGTCAGTGGTTGCTGGCATTTGTGGGACTCCACTTCATCAAGCAGCCCTTGAAGGACATGTGCAGACTGTTGAAGCTATGCTGGTAGAACGGTGTGCTATTGATGCAGTGAACAGTGATGGGAAGACTGCTTTGCATTCTGCAGCTCAAGGTGGCCATGTTGAAGTAATTATGGTGTTGGTAGACAGAGGGTGTGATGTGAATGCAGTGGAAGCAAATGGCTGTACTCCCCTCCATGATGCTGCTGGTTGTGGTAGAACAGAAGCAGTTTGTGAACTAATCAGAGTTGGTGCAACCAAGTCAGTGGTTGCTGGTAATTGTGGTACTCCACTTCATCAAGCAGCCCTTAATGGACATGTGGAGACTGTTGAAGGCATGTTGGAGGAAGGGTGTCCTATTAATGCAGTGAACGGTAATGGGGTGACTGCTTTGCATTTTGCAGCTCGCAGTGGCCATGTTGAAGTAATTAAGGTGTTGGTAGACAGAGGGTGTGATGTGAATGCAGTTTCAGCAAATGGCTGTACTCCCCTCCACTCTGCTGCTGGTTGTGGTAGAACAGAAGCAGTTGGTAAACTAATCAGACTTGGTGCAACCAAGTCAGTGGTTGCTGGTAATTGTGGTACTCCACTTCATCAAGCAGCCCTTAATGGACATGTGGAGACTGTTGAAGGCATGTTGGAGGAAGGGTGTCCTATTAATGCAGTGAACAGTAATGGGGCGACTGCTTTGCATTCTGCAGCTGCAGGTGGCCATGTTGAAGTAATTAATGTGTTGGTAGACAGAGGGTGTGATGTGAATGCAGTGAAAGCAAATGGCTCTACTCCACTCCATGATGCTGCTGGTTGTGGTAGAACAGAAGCAGTTTGTGAACTAATCAGACTTGGTGCAACCAAGTCAGTGGTTGCTGGTAATTATGGGACTCCACTTCATCAAGCAGCCCTCAAAGGACATGTGGAGACTGTTGAAGCTATGTTGGCAGAAGGGTGCCCCATTGATGCAGTGAACAGTGATGGGGCGACTGCTTTGCATTTTGTAGCTCACAGTGGCCATGTTGAAGTAATTAAGGTGTTAGTAGGCAGAGGTTGTGATGTGAATGCAGTTTCAGCAAATGGCTGTACTCCCCTCCACTCAGCTGCTGGTTGTGGTAGAACAGAAGCAGTTGGTAAACTAATCAGACTTGGTGCGACCAAGTCAGTGGTTGCTGGTAATTGTGGTACTCCACTTCATCAAGCAGCCCTTGAAGGACATGTGGAGACTGTTGAGGCTATGTTGGCAGAAGGGTGTGCTATTGATGTAGTGGACATTGATGGGGAGACTGTTCTGCATTCTGCAGCTTATGGTGGTCATGTGGAAGTGTTTAAGGTGTTGGTAGGCAGAGGGTGTGATGTGAATGCAGTGAAAGGTGGAGCTATCACTGACAGAGACACTCATTCTGTGTCTACACTTGAGCACTGCTTTGTTGGTGATCATGCCAGCAAACTGAGCCAGTTCTGTGAGGCATGTGGCATTGGGAGCGGTGGAGAAGGGCTGAGGGGTGCTTTAGCAACCTTGATCACTAAGGGTCTGATTGCTGCACACAAAGTGCTGTGTTTGTGTGCCATATCAGGGGATGGTGTATTCCTGGAAGAGCAGTTTAGTGAAATAGTTGCTTCTGAAGCCTGTGCCATGCCTGCAGCTATGAAAAGTGCCAAATACTATTTCCGTGAAGGTGAAGGTGTTACATTCTTAAACCAGCTTGGTATACCAGATGATAGTGCCTTGTATACTTTACAAATGTCACTGCTGTCATTGAAATGCTTTGAAATGGGGTTTGCCATAGGTGGCATTCGTAATGGTACTAACGACCACACCGTATTCATTACTAAGCTGTTGTCCCACCCTGTGTTGAAGAAAACAGTCAATGAATACTTCCCTAATGGTCTAAGTCCTCTTGACCTAGCTCGGCAGTTTGAACTTCACAGCATGGCTGCTTTGATTGAGGGAGCAGGTGGACGTCCAGGAATGTGGGCGGACATACCACAAGAAATTGAAGTTAAGCAGCCTTTAGCACTGGCTCGATTGAAAGAGGCTTTTGTTTCCATAATGGCTATTGCTCGGGAAGGTGAACATGTTCGTGAATTCCTCAAGGGGGTGTTTTCCAATGGTATCCATCAGCCTCTTTGTGACTGCCCTTCACTGCTCAATGCAGAACAGCTGGGTAAGGAGAATGTCCTCAGACAAAAGCCCAAATCATCTAAACTATGTCGCCTAATCATTCCACATGTTTCCTCCCAAAACTGGAAGCTGGTTGGACTGTTGCTCATGGAAGACATTGCTGATAGTGAGGAGACTCTTAATGCAATTTCACATCAATTCGGTGATGACAGGAACAGATTCCTGAAGACCCTGAGCTACTGGTTGAAGCATGGTAGCAGTGTGACCTGGAAGACCCTGTTGGATGTCTTGGGTTACTATGAGACTAAACACACTATTGACGAACTGACAGACAAGATTGTATCAGAACTGGGAGGAGCTCACCAGGTAAGTGTGCAGTGTTGTGTGTTGAGTGAAGGTGCTGTGTGGTGTGCTGTCTGGAGGAGGCAAGTGCTGCTCTCCTGTCATGTATGCTTGTGTTGTTCTGCCTCCTCTTTTCTTCCTTCCCCCTCCTCCTCCCCTCTAATCCCCCTCCCCTCCTCTGTATCTCTTTTGTTTCCCTTATGCTTTCAGGTCTCTCCCCAGCAGGCCAGCTCCTCAAGGTCTCTTGTTCACATTGAGAGGTCATCAGAGCAGAGTTGGCCATTGGCAAAGCGGAGGAGGACATCAGATGAAGAAGGTACAAGGACTGTGCTCAGTTGGTGATCTATTCGCCCAAGTAATGTGTCATCACCTCCAATTGTTGCTCATCCTCCAGGTGTGCCTTGGCAGAGGAAGCGGTCCCCAGAGAGTGACACTCAAGACCATCCACCAGCTAAGACAGTAGCTGGATGGGACTTCACTGATAGTGGAAGAGTTGTAGAGGCTGTGAGTGTCCCCACTTCTGCTCCAGTTGTGAGTGGAGGAGCAGTTGCTACAGAGAATAGTCCACCCATCTGTGAAGGTGAGCTGTGTGGAGTGTCTCCATACTTCTTTCCCTCATGACTATCCTCTAAGGTGTGTTGAGGCCTTGTACTAGCTCGGACTGTGCACTGGATTGTGTGTGGTTAAGGCTCTAACCAGCATACTATTATTTGTTCAAGCCTACCTAGGTCTCACGCATGCATTACTGGCTGCTTCACCACTTACATCTCTCTTGTGGTTCAGACACACTTGTGCAGGTTGTTCAGAAACATGCTGAGAGGTTTCTCAAAGAAATGAACTGCAAAGCAATTGCAGCTGAGCTGAGAGCATTGGGGCTAGTTCCAGAGAGTGTTGAGAGTGACATCCATTGTTCAAAGAGTAGGGAGGAAGGTAACGCCGTCCTCTTAAACTATCTCAAACAGGATGCAGATGAGGAAACGGTGACAGAAGTGTTCAGAATTGCTTCTGAGAAGACAAGCTACAAAAAGATGAACACGTTTGCTGCCTTCATGCTAAGGAAACTACGAGAAGGAGGTTTGTATTGGTGTATTCTGTACACACGGATATACGTATGGTGTAAGACACTGTCGGGTACACTGGCGTACATTGGACTTAGCTGGCATGGCTTCCTAAATCCAGCAAGCAAGCGCTTCAGTCATTGTCACTGTTCTGCCATCTTCCTATGGCACCATACTACATTTATTTTATACCATGACCATTTCTATGTACCTTATTTGTCCGAATAGAGGCCCGAGCATTTATTTCTATCAAGAGGTTTTGTCCCAGCCTTTATTAAACTCTGTACAAAATGAACTAATTTTCTAGCCATGATTTACTATATAAAATCTGAGATAACACATGGCTGTCATCTATGTCTGCACGTGTTGAGCTCTTTCTAGAAGGTGCGAGTCCTCAGAAGTTTACAACATCACAATTCGGTCTGATCTAGCAACACCCATCTCCCTCACAACGGCTTCTTTCGTGGCTCTTCTATGCTTACTTCAGACCTTTAGATGCAGGAAGAAGTACGTGGTGTGCTTTCTCTTGGACAATGCTACTGCTTAGGGGAGTCCAATCAGTCACCATGCGTTGCACTGTGTTTGATTCGTACCTAAAGCGCTGTTCTTTGACCATAATCAAAACTATTTTCATTCTAATCCTTAGCTTTTTCCACGAGTGCTGTAACATACAAAGGCTTTCGAGCCTCTTTTTCATTTGGCCGATATGCTGATGCTCGCCTGCTGCCTGTGACCTCGCACACAATTTTACCGCTCCAATGCAGAAAAAGAAAACAGGCTGCCAAAATCTGCCGCAGTAAATTACCGACAATGATCTCAATGTCAGTCTTCACAGCGACCGCATATACGACGCCATTCGGATTGCCTACGGCTTTAGCGCGATCTTTTTCCACCTCCGATGTGCAAAACTGTTTGGTAATGTAGTCGGTCCTAGCGCTGCTGTCAGTTGTGAACTCCATGCTGACGATTAATCTATAGGCCTGGCGCTTGTTAAGCAGGAAAACTATATGATTGCACAAATTTTGATGAAAGAATTTTGATGAATTGATTTTGGAAGAAATATTGGCGGATTGCTCTCAAAACAGCCAATCCGCCAAAATAAATTCCCCGCCAAACTTTCTGGCCATACGGTATGTGTTAATAATCAAGTTAAAATAGGCTTCGAACCCACTAATTTGGAATTTTAAAGACCTTTGCTAAACCTGATTGTGCCTCTTTATGTTATAGAACACAAACGATCTGACTGGATAGTCTACCTGGGGACTGACAGACTCTTCTTTGTGAGATTCTGTCAGAATATTAAACAGCTGAAAGTTGTTAGCCCATAGTAAATTTTGAATGTGAGGTTTAATACCACCAGACCAACAACAAAAGCAAGCTCTGCTCTAGTGTGTGTGCACACTAGAGTGGGGCTTGACTTGTCTCAATGCATGCAGGAATAAAATAATTTGTAAATTTTCAATGTGTTGAACTGCATGCACATGGCTGAAGTGTTTGACCCCTCACACATCCCTCCTTCCATTCCACAGCTGTACATGTCCCACCACCTGGTGGAGCTGCTGGTGGACAAGTGACCAGTATACAGGATGTAACCCACGCATCTGGTAAGGACATTGAATACAGTGACTTGTTGTTATCATAAGATTGTTCACATTGTTGTGTTATATGACAGATGTGTTAGAGGCCCTTGGGGGGAAAGTTGATTCAAAGTGGAGACATTTTGGCACTTTTCTTCGTTTTGAGCCCTCACTGATTGACACAATTCAGAGTGACAATAGCAAGAGTGTCACTGACTGCATGCTAGACCTGGTCACCAAGTGGGTGACGTACTCTGAAGGAAGTGGTGATCTCCCTTGCACATGGCAGACAGTAGTGGAGGCAGTGAGGAAATTGAAGGATAGGAAACTGGCAGAGGAAGTGGCGAAGACGTATGGAGTGAGAAGTAAGTGAGCGAGCAGTTTTATTTGATATGTTTACTCGGTGTGTGTGTGTGTGTGTGTGTGTGCGTGTGTGTGTGTGTGTGTGTGTGTGTGTGTGTGTGTGTGTGTGTGTGTGTGTGTGTGTGTGTGTGTGTGTGTGTGTGTGTGTGTGTGTGTGTGTGTGTGTGAGTGTGCACGTGTACACATGTGTGTATGTGATGAACTGCTCCGTGATGATCCCTCCAAATTCACTCCTTTTGTAGGTGACTGAGGATACCCCTCTTCCTCATCTGAAACCTGCCCCCATTGATTCATTGATTGGGTCTCTCCTGTGTCACATCCTGGACTTGCCCACGGTGTCTTGCCTTATTCAGTGGACTGCACCCTAGCTCTTCCATTTCTGTTGTATACTGTATAATGAAGGTGAGTATGTGTGTGTAAGTATGTGTGTGTGAGCATGTGTGTGTTTGAGTGCACGAGTGCGTGAGCCCACTGATGACCCTGCCCCTTCACTTTTCAGAAGGCGCATCAGTCAAGTTTAGTGGATGAGGATACCCCTCCTCCTCATACTGGGTCCGCCCCCAACGGCTCATCTTGTTCACAGTCCTTATTTGGGTCTCTCCTGTGGACTCCTCCCCCTTTGGTCCCTGAAGGTGTGTGTGGTGTGTGACAGTGGTGTACTGGAGCAGTGTGTTCCCTTTCATTGACTCACTTGTACTCACACCACCTCCATACCATTCCTCCCATGCCCAGTCCCCTCCCCATGCTGCTGGTCCTGCCCCTGACCTCCAGTCCCAGCTAAGGCCATTCCAGGGTCTTGACCTCCAACACCAACTGCAGCAGCTCAACATTAGCCAGTGTAGTGGTGGAGACACTAGCCCAGCAGTGGTTGCCCCTCCCCTTCAAACACAGCTCCACCACGGATGTAGTGTGGTGGTGTCTAATGCAGTGACTAATGGGAACCCAGTGCATGGTCAGAGCAACATGGAGGCACCAGGTGGGTGTGTCAGGGGGTGTGTCTAGGGTGTGTGAGGATCCACATCTCTGTGGGGTGTCCGTCCTAGGTTGTACATCAAGATGTGTGTTGACGGTTGTTAAGAGTGTCAGTGAACATCACTCAGTGTGTGTGGGTGAGTGTCTAATCACATGACTGTAGTACATCTCTTAACAGGTCATGAGGTGAATGTGTGTGTGTGTGCGTGCATGTGTGTGTGTGTGTGTGTGTGTGTGTGTGTGTGTGTGTGTGTGTGTGTGTGTGTGTGTGTGTGTGTGTGTGTGTGTGTGTGTACGTGTGTGTACGTGTGTGTATGTTTATGAATGTGAATGTGCCACACAGCACATGACAGGTATCACAGTTATGAAAAGATGGTCAGCACTTTCTCCTCATGATATATCCTATCATCATCATATTTGACTTTGGTGTGTGTGTGTGTGTTTGAGTGTGTGTGTGTGTGTGTGTGTGTATTGTCGTGTGTCCCAGTTCCTTTCAAAGTGTGTGTGTCCACATCTTCACTGATGTCTCACAACACAGGCACATCACTTGCTATCTGACTAGGATGGGACACTGTCTCCTTCCCATTTCCAATCTAGAATCAGTCTACTCAGTGTTGGGACTCCCCCTCTCCAAGGGGTTGCTACAGCCACTTCACTCCAAGGTGTGTGTCTGATGGTGTGTGGAACTGAGTGAATATCATCAGATGGTGGAGGTGAGCCTCACCAACACCAACCAGCTAGTGGAGTGTGCAAGGGGCGTGTCAAGGGGGCGTGTCTGGGGTGTATTTGGTGTGTGTGGTGTGTAGTGTTCTGTCTGTGGATGGTGACACAGTGGACTGAGGAGTGAATGGTCTAAATCACTATAATTATTCCATTTCTCCTCTCTCCTCATTGCAGTGGGAGCATGCGTCAGATCAAGGAAGACTTCCGTAAACTTCATGCGATGCAGAAACAATATGGTCGGCTGCCTCGGTCACACATCACATACAAGCCAGTGATGAACTTGACTCAAGTGGACCCCCAGAGTGTCCACAGTCTAATGTCTGGTGTGGGTGGGGTCCAAGGGATTGTGGGAGGAGTGCCCCATGTCAGCTACAGCACCTCTCCGACCTGTGCTAGAGGTGTGTGTGTGTGTGTGTGTGTGTGTGTGTGTGTGTGTGTGTGTGTGTGTGTGTGTGTGTGTGTGTGTGTGTGTGTGTGTGTGTGTGTGTGTGTGTGTGTGTGTGTGTGTGTGTGTGTGTGTGTGTGTGTGTATGCACGTGTTGTGTGTGTGTGTGTGTGTGTGTGTGTGTGTGTGTGTATGCAAGTGTTTGTGTGTGTGTGTGTGCACGTGTTTGTGTGTGTGTGTGCACGTGCGTGTGTGTGTGTGTGTGTGTGTGTGTGTGTGTGTGAGCATGTGTGTGTGCGTATGTGTGCGTGTGTGTGTGGTGGATGTGCCCCTTATGCCACTTGTTTAGCTAACTCATCTGTTTGATCTCCTGCTTTGTGGCCACTTCCTCTGATAGCCCCTCCTCTCCCTCTGATAGCCCTGCCACTCCCTCTGATAGCCCCGCCACTTCACATCAGCCATTCAGTGGATGAGGATGACCCTCTTTCACATCCTGGACTTGCCCCCAGTTTCTCACCTTATTCTGTGGACTACTCCCTCTTCCATTTCTGTTGTGTACTGGCAGTATTTGGATCATGAAGGTGTGTGTGTGTGTGTGTGTGTGTGTGTGTGTGTGTGTGTGTGTGTGTGTTTGAGCGTACGAGTGTGAGCCCTCTGATGACCCCGCCCCTTCACTCTTCAGAAGGCGCATCAATCAAGTTCAGTGGATGAGGATACCCCTCCTCCTCATCCTGGACCCGCCCCCAATGGCTCACCTTGTTCACAGTCCCTATTTGGGTCTCTCCTGTGGACTCCTCCCCCTTTGGTCCCTGAAGGTGTGTGTGGTGTGTGACAGTGGTGTACTGGAGCAGTGTGTTCCCTTTCATTGACTCCCTTGTACTCACACCTCCTCCATACCATTCCTCCCATGCCCAGTCCCCTCTCCATGCTGCTGGTCTTGCCCCTGACCTCCACTCCCAGCTAAGGCCATTCCAAGGTCTTGACCTCCAACACCAACTGCAGCAGCTCAACATTAGCCAGTGTAGTGGTGGAGACACTAGCCCAGCAGTGGTTGCCCCTCCCCTTCAAACACAGCTCCACCATGGATGTAGTGTGGTGGTGTCTAATGCAGTGACTAACGGGAACCCAGTGCATGGTCAGAGCAACATAGAGACACCAGGTGGGTGTGTCAGGGGGTGTGTCTCTGGGGTGTGTGTGAGGTCGTCCCTGTGGTATGTCAGGAGGCATGTCTAGGTTGTGTGTGTGTGGGGACGTCTCTCTGGGGTGTCCGTCCTAGGTTGTACATCAAGATGTGTGTTGAGGGTTGTTGAGAGTGTCAGTGAACATCACTCAGTGTGTGTGGGTGAGTGTCTAATCACACTGTAGTACATCTCTTAACAGGTCATGAGGTGAATGTGTGTGTGTGAGAGAGTCCACCTTCTGGAATAGAGTTTGCACTGCCTGGAATAGACCGGTTCCACTGTTCAGAAATCACCTCTCTAATGAGGGCACTGCCTGGAATATACAGGTTCTACTGTTCAGAAATCACCTCTCTAATGAGGGCACTGCCTGGAATATACAGGTTCTACTGTTCAGAAATCACCTCTCTTTTGAGGGCACTGCCTGGAATAGACAGGTTCTACTGTTCAGAAATCACCTCTCTATTGAGGGCACTGCCTGCTGTCCTACGTAACACCTAACCCACCACTGAAGGGGGTGGAGTCAGGAGAGAAGTGAGGTAAGATGGAGTCCATGAGGAATAGTGTGCGAGTTGATATTCACTTCATTGTTCTTTGCTATTGTATTGCATGTGAAGTGGAAGAGGTGTGAAGGGTGTGGTTGATTCTCACTCCACTCTCCTTCCCACAGAGCCTTGGTGTTGTGCTGTATGTGTTAGTGTGTGGAGCTGTTCCGTTTGATGGTCACAATCTGCACAGCCTCAAGGCCCGAGTGCTGGACGGGCGGTTCAGGATACCATTCTACATGTCTCAAGGTGGGTATACAGTCACATTCATTTGTTAGCCAATGTTGTGTCTCTTACAGATCTGTGGTCCCTCTCTGTTGGGCTCTTATTCTAGTCAAACCTTTTGTCATCTTTGGCCCTTTCATATCTCTATACTATAGTAACTGGCTGCTGCTGTATCTCTCAACGTAACTGACTCTTATTCACAGTCTGAGCTCTTATGTCGTATCTACGTATGGCTTATGTATTGCCCCTGGGCTCGTATCTCATGTCTATGGTTTATGTATTGCCCCTGGGCTCTTATCTCATGTTTATGGCTTATGTATTGCCTCTGGGCTCTTATCCTTCAGAGAGTGAGCAGCTTATCCGATGCATGACTAAGGGCGGGGCTGGGGGCGGGGAGGGCGAACCAAGGAAAGAAATGGAGCAATGCATGCAGGTGTACGAGGACGATGGTATGGTGCAGTGGTGTGAACCTGTGCTGGTGGCTGTTCAACAGTTGGGACTAGATGTGAACGAAGTCAAGAGGGTGAGCTGGAGTGTGGAAGGGAGAGTAGTAAAGTGAATAAGAAGAGATTTGGAGGGAGAGTGCATGATGGTAGTAGGTTTGTTGTCTGTATTGTATAATAGCCCTTTGTGCTACCCTTCACTTTCTCTCCTCTTGTTCTTCACATAGGCTGTTGAGGATAAGATGTACAATGACTTTGGTGTTCACTGACTCCCAGTGGATGAGGAGGTCCCTCCTCCTCATCCAGGACCTGCCCCCAGTGGCACACCTGTAATTGCCATTCCCTAGGTTGGACTCCTCCCCTTTGGTGTGTTTGGGGGTGTGTCTGGGGTGTGTTAAGATGGCGTGTTTGGGGTGTGTTTGATGATATGTCTGGGTCATATACGTAGCATTGGTAAGTGTTTCAGTGCGTGTCCAGAGTGTGTAATGTCATGCAGTGTTCTGTCTGTGAGTGGTGACAGAGTGGAATGAGGATTGAGTAAAAAGATGAAAAATCACTTAAAATATTCCATTGCAGTGGGAGCATGCGTCAGATCAAGGAAGACTTCTGTAAACTTCATGTGATGCAGAAACAGTATGGTCGGCTGCCTCAGTCACACATTGCATACAAGCCAGTGATGAACTTGACTCGAGTGGACCCCCAGAGTGTCCACAGTCTAATGTCTGGTGTGGGTGGGGTCCAAGGGATTGTGGGAGGAGTGCCCCATGTCAGCTACAGCACCTCTCTGACCTGTGCTAGAGGTGTGTGTGTGTGTGTGTGTGTGTGTGTGTGTGTGTGTGTGTGTGTGTGTGTGTGTGTGTGTGTGTGTGTGTGTGTGTGTGTGTGTGTGTGTTTGTGTGTGTTGTGTGTGTGTGTGTGTGTGTGTGTGTGTGTGTGTGTGTGTGTGTGTGTGTGTGTGCATGTGTGTGCATGTTTGTGTGTGTGTGTGTGTGTGTGTGTGTGTGTGTGTGTGTGTGTGTGTGTGTGTGTGTGTGTGTGTGTGTGTGTGTGTGTGTGTGTGCATGTATGTGTGTGCGTGTGTGTGTTCATGAATGTGAAAGTGAATGTCAATATGTGAAGGTGCCACAACAGCACTGGATAGGTGTCTAGTTAGAGTCATAGCCCCATCTGTATTATCTTGACTCTACGGTACCCACTGTCTCCTCCTCTCTCTCCTCCCCAGCCCCTCCCTCCATTGAGGCTTATCTGTTGGCGGATGTGGTGCTCAAGCAATCCCTCCTTCAGTATCAGTAGCACAGCGCTCAACTCTATAGCGTCATTACGTCATTTTTAATTGCATGCATGTGACCAGGAGTAGTGTGGTTAGCTAGTAATTTAGTGATTGTCATTTCTGGAATCATAGACAGGTACAGGATATGCTGGGGTGGAGTCTTTCTAGAGATTCTGTGGTAGGTGCACGTGGCCGCGTTGGGAAGTGGGCAAGCATGTACATACGTTGGCCCTCCCCTTCAAACACAGCTCCACCACGGATGTAGTGTGGTGGTGTCTAATGCAGTGACTAATGGGAACCCAGTAAATGGTCAGAGCAACATGGAGGCACCAGGTGGGTGTGTCAGGGGGCGTGTCTCTGGTGTGTGTGAGGTCGTCCCTGTGGTATGTCAGAAGGCATGTCTAGGTTGTGTGTGTGTGACTACATCTTTGGTGTCTGTCCTAGGTTGTATATCAAGGTGTGTGTTGAGAGTTGTTGAGAGTGTGTCAGTGAACATCACTCAGTGTGTGTGTGTGGGTGTCTAATCACAAGACTGTAGTACATCTCTTATGAGGTGAATGTGTGTGTGTGTGGGTGTCTAATCACAAGACTGTAGTACATCTCTTATGAGGTGAATGTGTGTGTGTGTGTTCATGAATGTCAATGTGAAGGTGCCACAACAGCACTGGACAGGTATCTAGTTAGAGTCACAGCCCCATCTTTATCATCTTGACTGTACAACACTCTTTTAGCAGGTTACCCACTTTCCCCTCCTTCCTCTCCTCCCCAGCCCCTCCCTCCACTGAGGCATATCTGTCAGCTGCTTGCAACCAGCTGGATGCTGTGCTGACTAACATCGGCCTCTCCCACCACCGTGTGTCCCCAAGCGAGTTCCTCGTACAGTACAACAGCACAGTGCTCAAGATTGTCCTCAGTCAAACTTCCAACGGCCACATTAAGCTGGAGCCGCTCCACACGTAGGGAGATGTTGATGTCTACCAGACCATCATTCGGGAAATCAGCAGCAAACTAGTGCAGCCCTACATGGTGTAGCTAGCCCCACTACAGTGACCACCACCTCCACTTTACAACCCCACACATTCTCTCATCTGCAAAGCGCATTTTTGTTGCACGTGACAATCATGCAGTTTATGAAGATTATAATAATTTTAACCGAAATTTCATTTTGGGATGGACTATTTGTAGCTGTAAACAGTTTGAATTTCTGTGGTCGCTGGGAGTTGCCATGCCAGCGATCGTTGTCACAGAACAGCTAGATTGAATCGGCCGCACTGTCTGGGGAGTCGGCTCTCGGACATTTACGTACGTAAGGATTGTTGGTGATCGGTCGACTCCGGGTTGGAAGCGCCGCGTGCACGCTGTCCTGGGGAAGCGCTATATACTGGAGAGCGGGGTTACCTAGCCGTTTCTGTGGATTTGACAGATCCAACTAGGATCGAGGAAGTAAGTCCGTGTAGCTACATGTGTGTGCGCGTGCGACTAGGCCTATATATGTTGGATCAACTGACTTTAACGGACACGATGATTTTATGGTATAATGACGTCACCGGAAGCATTCTGTGACAACCCCAACATCTTTGGGCTAGCTTCGGTTGCCTCTTCAAGAACTTAGCTTTAGGCACACTCTATAACAACTTAGCTTTGGGCGCCCGCTATAACAACTTAGCTTTGGGCGCACGCTATAACAACTTAGCTTTGGGCGTACGCTATAACAACTTAGCTTTGGGCGTACGCTATAACAACTTAGCTTTGGGCGTACGCTATAATAACTTAGCCTTGGGCGCACGCTATAATAACTTAGCCTTGGGAGCACGCTATAACAACTTAGCTTCGGGCCATCTGTAAAGTTAGCGTTAGGGTTATGTTTTGTGTTTGTTATAGAGTGTGCCCAAAGCTAGGTTGTTGAAGCAACCGAAGCTAGCCCAAAGATGTCGGGGTTGTCACAAAATGCTTCCGGTGACGTCATTATGCCATAATATAGTCGTGTCCGTTAAAGTCAGTTGATCCTATATGTTACGCGCAAACCTCCATATATATGTTACGTATGTTTACACGATCTTAAATTGTGACACTTTTTAAGACTTGAGGGCGCATGTGATATTGTGCTAGTGTTAACCTCATGTGTGTCACAGTTTATGTCGATATCCCCAGTGTAATGTACAGCAGTTATAATTGTACGATTTCTTGTCTCCATTGTTAATGTTTAGTGTTGTTATTACAGCTATCAGACAGCACGGCACTGATATGTAGGGATAACGGTTGTTTGTATGTTGTAATACAGTGAAAAAGTTGCACTACTTCTGTATGGAACTGAAAACCGACAAACGAAGCGATCGTAGACTGCTTCACTTACTGGCCTTTACATTGCTGTGAGCTAGGCCAGCCTTGTGTGGTGCATTTCTGGCAGCATCAAGTATGCAAAGGATCAGGCTCAGCTGCACGGACCTAGCTGTTGGGCCCTCCCAATGGACCCATTCCCACCTCTACTGTATTGTACATACATACACAGACTGAGAGGTGCCATTTCTACAACTCCCTGCATGGGAGCATGCATGGCAACACAAGAGAGTGCACTGTTGTAGTGGTCACCAGTGCCGGCCACACCTACATACATAGCCACTTGAGTTGTGTGCAGATGCTACAGCTGTGCCTGACAGAGTATGGAGCAAGGAGTCGCAGTTGCTACCAGCTGCAGTGGCTACTGCTGATAAGTGCTGCCCTTTAGCAGTGGCTTTCAGTCAACCCCAACTACTCTTTCATTCATTGGTATGCATTGCTTGCACAACATACAGCTGAGACAAGCAACATTACACAAGGTTCATCTTTTGCCAACATACTTTGAGAACCATTGGCTGCAGCCTGCTACTATTGTGGATTTAATTGATGACCACTTACCAAAATAATTCCATGCCTAGCTGTGTCTAGTATGTATCTCTGACTGCCTTTTGCCTCAACATCATTGTTACCATATATGGCAATATGTGTAGTGGAGCACAGGGACAGACCATCACAGTGTACTTGGCACATGGTGCACTATGGCTACATGACTTTACATGCACATGGTGCACTATGGCTACATGACTTTACATGCACATGGTGCACTATGGCTACATGACTTTACATGCACATGGTGCACTATGGCTACATGACTTTACATGCACATGGTGCACTATGGATACATGACTTCACATGCACATGGTGCACTATGGCTACATGACTTTACATGCACATGGTGCACTATGGCTACATGACTTTACATGCACATGGTGCACTATGGCTACATGACTTTACATGCACGTGGTGCACTATGGCTACATGACTTCACATGCACGTGGTGCACTATGGCTACATGACTTCACATGCACGTGGTGCACTATGGCTACATGACTTTACATGCACATGGTGCACTATGGCTACATGACTTCACATGCACATGGTGCACTATGGCTACATGACTTCACATGCACATGGTGCACTATGGCTACATGACTTCACATGCACATGGTGCATTATGGCTACATGACTTTACATGCACATGGTGCACTATGGCTACATGACTTTACATGTACATGGTGCACTATGGCTACATGAATTTACATGAACTTTGATACCATGCACAGTTTTGTGCTGCACAAGGCATTCTTAGGCATCTTCATGTGGCTGTGTCTCCATAGCACTGTCAGGTGTAACCCGATTAAATTGGACGTCAATAGACCTGTTAGAGTTGGACTCCTGTGTGCACACTCTGCCTACAGAGGATGCATGTCTATCAGATTTAGACTTGCACATACCAAAGCCTGACACAAGTCAACGAGACAAAGAAAATATCAAATAGATGCATGCTGCCATGGCAACAGGATCTATCGCTGCTCCTTGTACCAAATTGTACTTGTTTCCTGTTACATTGTGTACTGTGTATATACAAACAGGTGCAAGTGACCCAAAGTTTGCATAACTACTATATATTTTTACACGGTGCACACAAACAGATGGTGTTTGATTAAAGACATTTTATAAGTGAACAAGCAGTCAATAGAAATTTTGGGTATCAACCGTCTGGGAGAGTTTGTCAAGTGGCTTTGCAGATTTTGTTATAGTTGGTATACAAAGGATATACAAAACGTGGCTGGCAATTAGGATGTGATGTAAAGTGGATGTCATGTTTCCTTCACTGTGTGTGACTGAGTGCGATAGAGTATGTGGAGATGGAATGAGCGACAGTTGAATCTGATTGCTAGCACAGGTTCTGCTGAAAGTGTCGAATAATTATGATCTTGCGTCCTCGTGCTCTGCATGCCTTGTATAGACAGGCATTGAATGAATCAGTTGAAGCAAAGCTGGGTAGGTTTGCTGTGGCAGTGGGTGATGGTGGTGGGGCAAGTGTCAAGTTGGGGGACCTTGACTAGAGTGTGAGCCCAATATAGCACTGCACTGTTCTTTTAAACCACCCCACAACGGAACATTAAAATGAACATGTCTCATGAGTAGAGCGATTTGTGTGGCATTGGTCTACCTTCTGCTACAAAACATAGCTACTGAGTCATCTAATGTACTCCCACTAGTGTTAGCTAAGTCATAGATAGCATAGATCTATGACTTAAGGCTAAATGTTGATTCTAAAAGTATTGACCAATACCTGGTGCAGTGCACATGTTCGTTGTATGACTGTAAGACAACATTGTGTGAGGTCTTGGGACTGGAGGGCACTGTATATCCTTGTGCACTTGGACGGCTGCTGGGCAATACACCCATGAAGCTAAAGTCATATGACAGACCCTACTATGGAGAATGATGTCAAACCATGAAATTGCCATGTAAACAAATTTTAGACTGGGCTGAATTTGTTTTGTGCTTGAGCTCTTGTATAGGACATGTTTCCTTCAAGTGTGTGACTGAGTACATTAGAGTTATGTATATGTACTCTGGACTACATTGTCCTATGGATGTGTGAGGACTCCGATGAACTAGAACGAGTGGCAGTTGAAACTGATCACAGCACTGTTTTTGAATGTGGCAGCCAATTTACCCCCCCCCCCCCCCTTGTCTTTGTGTGTAGATGCTGTACCCACAGGTACTTGAATAGATTAGCTACCACTATAATTTGCAAGCCAGATTGTACATTGTGTTGTCATATGGTGACCAGAAACCTACCACACACGATCACTGGTGGTTCAGTGATGACTCAGACTGAAAACCACCCAATGACTGAAGCGTTGTCTGATGAAGACAACAGCAGGGGACAAAATGCATTTGAGCCATCAGAGCCGTCTGTTTGAGGGTGCTCTATACTTTTGTACCGAGCATCAGCTGTTAAGGATATGGGCTAGTACTGGGTTGTGGGAAGGACGTCTGTGGTGGAATGTGAACGGACACACTGCATGTCCATCTATTCTGAATATCAATCCAACTCACATTGAATGTCATGCATCCTCCACCAGCCTGCCAGTAGTAACATTGTCATTTATCCACCTGTTTCACCATGTCTCATACCATGTTGGCCGGCTATTATTATTACAATCATAGTGCCAACTTGCATAGGGCATAGAATGAGGGCAATGCAGTGGACAAGCAGCACCTTTCAGGGAGCGAATTGTCACTTTTATCAACACAAGTTGCTGTGAGTGTGCTCGGCTCATGACATATCATCTTTGTAGTTACTAGAGAGAAATAATCACGCCGTAGTCTGAAAAGGGAAGACCATGTTCGTAATTGTGGTAGTTATGGAGTCAGAGTGAAGAAGAACCTCACACAATGGGTAAAAGTGAGTTTACTTAGGGTCACGGTGGGAGTGTGTAAGAGAGGCAGGATTGGAAGGGGCTGTTCCCTCAATGTGATGGGAACTTAGTTAAGTACAATTCCTGTGCCTATTACAGTGCTGCTTGTGTCTCCCAGGACATGCTTCATACGTATGTACTCAACTATCCTCTTTTCTTTTAATTTTGTGCCATTCCGCTATATAGTTTTTCATTTCTGTTTCTTGGCAACCCATGCGTTGTTTTGTGCGTTCGTATATGAACACATGTTCATGTGTGTGTGTGTGTGTGTTCACGTAACAAGTCTATCAGACCATACATGAGAATCATCCTATAAATGGGACAAATGAATCAAACACTTGCTTCAGCTGTTTGGCAGCAGGTTTCCCCTAAACCGGCAATATTGCACAGAAGAACTTTTCAATTTTGTTCTCAAGACTGGGTGTGATAGTCAGTACTATACCCACTGCTATTAGCTCTGTCATTTTGCATGATCACCAGGTGGTGACAATTCTCATTCAAATAGAACATGGCTGGAATTACCGTAAATATTAAAAAAATTGAAACTCTAATTTTTGCAAACTTTCCACAGTTTTGCCTTGAAACATTCTAAAATTTTGAATCTATAGGTGACTCTAAAATTAGAATAGACCTCTAACTTCGGCAACGGTTACTGGGGTACCGTATGATACACCTTATGAAAACTAATAACGGTAAACACACCTAACGAAGCAGTGTTGCCTTCAGAGATATCCAATGCTGGTTCAGGTTAGCTACTGGCTAACCGCTACAAGTAACGCATGTGGCAGCTATGGCTTTCCTGTCCTGGAAGTTCATTTCTGACCCATAAGAAATCCTCTTCTTTTAGACATGATTCCTGTGAATATTGCACCACACGGTGACGAGGGAAGCGCCAGTGGTGGCCATTTTACTCACAGAGCCTTCCAGAAAATGGCGGCCGAGAGTGCCTCCAATTTTGCAAGAGTCTCTAATGTTTGCAAGGTGTCAATGAAATGAACATAAGTATTTTTTCCTAAACTTCGAAAAGTCAAAATTGAAAACTCTCAAAATTTCACAATTTCTTAGAATATTTACGGTAGAAGGAATGCCTCAACTGTATTCTTATGACTATAGACGAGAATAGCATAAGTGTTTCCATAACAAGAACCATTTTATGTCCAAGTGACCAGACAGCACACCATGCTATTGACTTGTACTTACCTTTGGTGAGATGCTCCTCTAAGCAGCAGCACTCCAGCCACTGAGACAAGCTATTACATAGAGCGTGTTACTGCAGATTGACTGGAGTGCCATCGACGATACCAACATCAGTTAACGGTGTGTGTGTGTTGTGTGCGAGTGTGAGCTATATGGACGGCCTGTGGTTTCCAAGTATCATAATTATACGTATGGTGGAATTGTAAAACTGGAATGAGCATGTCTTGAGCGAGTGCATGAGCATGTGTTGTCTGTAAACCAACCCTAGTTCACCACGTAGCTAGCTGCTTAGCTACTAGACGTAAATTTACAAAAGGCCTATTACTTCTATGTTGTCCACAGTAGAACAGAGTAGCTAGTCTACCCTGGAGTCAGGTGTTTAATATGGTGGACAGAGTATGCACACGACAGCTAGCACTCAACAGCCAGCACTCAACATCTTAGTATAGCCATTGGAGTAGTGGTAGTGGAATCACTGGGAATGGTTTAAGTTTGCTCAGCCAATGTATGGTAGCTGGCAGGTACGAGTAATGCCAATGTGCAGTACGAGTAATGGTCTCTTGTGAGGGACCACATTAAAGACAGACATAGGCATAACACACATACACAGGGTAGCATCATTTTTACAAACACAAAAATTGAAAAAATATATCCAAGCAAATTTATGCATTCAGCATAGGTACTGTGTGTTGTCAACTCACCTGCTGGTACACAGTCATCCTTTTGAGGTGCTTTTGTAGCACAGGGCGCAGAGATGTATTGTCTGCAATAGCCAGTCTTCTTTAAAAAATGTGTTCCTGTGAAAAATGAGATAGTTTTCAATCTGCATTTCCAGTTGTTGCATATGACCACTCACATCTGGTAATTAGTCCTGCGTAACCAGTCTGCCATTTTGCTGAGATTCAGTCTTTTGTAGAGGCAGAGTCACAGCAAAATGGCTGTCTGGCTATGCAAGATAAACTGGTGTTATGACACTGAGCACTTACTTTTGTGTTTTCAGCCCAGTCAGCGACAGCTAGCTACCACCTTGGCTGGGACTTGTCACAATTGAAGCTGCACTTGAAAATCCCATCAGATCTGTAATGCACATGTTCAGGAATTACTCCTTCACTTTTTGCCGATGACCACCAAACATGGTAGGAATGTGGAGAAATGTAGCAAGAGTAACACAGTCCAGCTGAATTTGGGTTAAAATTGTTCCCTATGAGTTGTTCTGTCTTTACAGCTGTTGCCATATCTAAGAAATAGGGAAAAGATCATGTTTGGTTGTTCACAAACTCCTTTAATTTTCTGCCAGATTCATTGAAATTGGAGGAGTATATATCATGGCAATCCAGGGTGTGACTTAAGGTAGTTAGCATCTTTGCCGCTAGACTTTATTGGATGAAATGGTCCAGGATTAACAAAAGAATTCTGTTTGCACGGAGTTTTGTGGAATGAGTCTATGGAATGTTCCTTAATTGAATAGACCGTTTCAATTGGTTGTACTGCTCAAGTTTCAACTGATAGAATGGGAATCCACACGAAGGGTGGGTATTCAGCTAGTATGCTTAAACTACGATGTGCCCACAATCCATCTGTGGTACTGGTTGATATATCCTACTGGGTGAAGACTTGACCATGACAAACCTCTCAGCCATGTCTCTCAGCTAGATTATTGCATGCACATCAGGTGACCTGCAGTGTATGTGCAGTTGTGCAATCAACTTTGGCAGAGGTCTATTCAGTTGTTGTATATATAATGCCTTTTGGCCTCATTGGTGGAGCGGATTTTATCTTGCACTGATCTCCAAAGAGTCCTTCTTACTTCAACATTTTCTTTCTTTTTAACGCACTCCTGCTACATATGCTTCACTGAAGACTGATGAAAAATTCTGGATTATGTTCGTATCCCCATCCAAGGGTCGTTAACATTTTTGGGAGAAATGAAATATCATCAGCTAGTGTATCTCCCAGACACACTCCTGCTAATTATGTACAGTGGTTTGCCAAGTGGTTGTCGTGACTGTCATGGCTCACTGCTGAGTTTTGGTTCACTTGAAATTTGCTGCGCTAACCTTAATACCTGAACGGTTAGTCCTACTGCTTATGCACGGCACCAAGTGAGGTGAAAGTTCAGAGGTGAGTTGTGAGTCGAATGACATTCATGACAACCATTTTGCTTACCACTGTACACTAGAGTATGTACACATCCACACCAGACTCTTCTTACCGTGCTATTAATGCTATTTCCAATGAGCAATGGGTCAGTCAAGACTTGTGTACTTGCCACTTTCCCAACAAGTCCACAATTTCATTTGCTGTGTGTGTGTGTGTGTGTGTGTGTGTCTGTGTGTGTGTGTGTGTGTGTGTGTGTGTGTGTGTGTGTGTGTGTGTGTGTGTGTGTGTGTGTGTGTGGTGTGTGTGTGTGTGTGTGTGTGTGCGTACATGCATGTGTGCATGTGTGTGCGTATGTGTGTGCATGTTCATGCAACAGTGCATTTGCTAGGAACACAACTTCTTCTCTTCTCTGTAAAGATTAAAAGGTACAGATGGACCAGTCACCTGCTGCAGCTGCTCTGCAATTGGCTTTCAACAAATGTGCATTAGTTAGAGCTGTCACAACTGACGACACAGAAACTGTTGTAGACCTGTTAGACAGAGGTGTCCCAATTGACACTAAGGGTGATGAGGGGAAGTCCTTATTGCATTGGGCAGCAGAGGGTGGTCATGTGACCACAATGAGGCTTCTCATCAGGAGGGGATGTGATGTAGACTCAGTTGATGGTAGAGGGCTCACTCCACTACATGGGGCTGCTGCAATGGGACAGACAAAGGCAGTTCGAGAACTGATTAGAATGGGAGCAACCAAGTCAATGTTTGCTAGAGAGTGTTGTACTCCACTTCATCGAGCATCCATTAAGGGACATGTGGAGACTGTTGTAGCCATGTTAGAGGAAGGATGTCCTATTGATGTGGTGAAGAGTAATGGGGAAACCGTTCTGCATTGGGCAGCATTCGGTGGCCATGTTGAACTAGTGAGGGTGTTAGTAGGCAGAGGGTGTGATGTGAATGCAGTTTCAGCGAATGGCTGTACTCCCCTCCACTCTGCTGCTGGTTGTGGTAGAACAGAAGCAGTTCGTGAACTAATCAAACTTGGTGCAACCAAGTCGTGGTTGCTGGTAATCATGGCACTCCACTTCATCAAGCAGCCCTTAATGGACATGTGGAGACTATTAAAGCTATGTTGGCGGAAGGGTGTCCTATTGATGTAGTGGGCAGTAATGGGGAGACTGTTCTGCATTGTGCAGCTGAAGGTGGCCATGTTGAAGTAATTAAAGTGTTGGTTGGCAGAGGGTGTGATGTGAATGCAGTGAAAGCAAACGGCTGTACTCCCCTCCACTATGCTGCTGGTTGTGGTAGAACAGGAGCAGTTTGTGAACTAATCAAACTTGGTGCAACCAAGACAGTGGTTGGTGGTAATTGTGGGACTCCACTTCATCAAGCAGCCCTTAATGGACATGTGGAGACTATTAAAGCTATGTTGGCGGAAGGGTGTCCTATTGATGTAGTGGGCAGTAATGGTGCGACTGTTCTGCATTGTGCAGCTGAAGGTGGCCATGTTGAAGTAATTAAAGTGTTGGTTGGCAGAGGGTGTGATGTGAATGCAGTGAAAGCAAACGGCTGTACTCCCCTCCACTATGCTGCTGGTTGTGGTAGAACAGGAGCAGTTTGTGAACTAATCAAACTTGGTGCAACCAAGTCAGTGGTTGCTGGTAATTGTGGGACTCCACTTCATCAAGCAGCCCTTAATGGACATGTGGAGACTATTAAAGCTATGTTGGCGGAAGGGTGTCCTATTGATGTAGTGGGCAGTAATGGTGCGACTGTTCTGCATTGTGCAGCCGAAGGTGGCCATGTTGAAGTAATTAAAGTGTTGGTTGGCAGAGGGTGTGATGTGAATGCAGTGAAAGCAAACGGCTGTACTCCCCTCCACTATGCTGCTGGTTGTGGTAGAACAGGAGCAGTTCGTGAACTAATCAAACTTGGTGCAACCAAGACAGTGGTTGCTGGTAATTGTGGGACTCCACTTCATCAAGCAGCCCTTAATGGACATGTGGAGACTATTAAAGCTATGTTGGCGGAAGGGTGTCCTATTGATGTAGTGGGCAGTAATGGTGCGACTGTTCTGCATTGTGCAGCTGAAGGTGGCCATGTTGAAGTAATTAAAGTGTTGGTTGGCAGAGGGTGTGATGTGAATGCAGTGAAAGCAAATGGCTGTACTCCCCTCCATGATTCTGCTGGTTGTGATAGAACAGAAGCAGTTCGTGAGCTAATCAAACTTGGTGCAACCAAGTCAGTGGTTGCTGGTAAGTGTGGGACTCCGCTTCATCAAGCAACCCTTAAGGGACATGTGGAGACTGTTGAGGCCATGTTGGCGGAAGGATGTCCTATTGGCGCTGTGGACAGTAATGGTGCGACTGTTCTGCATTGTGCAGCTGAAGGTGGCCATGTTGAAGTAATTAAAGTGTTGGTTGGCAGAGGGTGTGATGTGAATGCAGTGAAAGCAAACGGCTGTACTCCCCTCCACTCTGCTGCTGCTCATGGTAGAACAGAAGCAGTTCATGAACTAATCAAACTTGGTGCAACCAAGTCAGTGGTTGCTGGTAATTGTGGGACTCCACTTCATCAAGCAACCCTTAAGGGACATGTGGAGACTGTTGAGGCCATGTTGGCAGAAGGATGTCCTATTGGCGCTGTGGACAGTGTTGGAGCCACTGTTCTGCATTTTGCAGCTCAATGTGGCCATGTTGAAGTAGTGAGAAAGCTAGTAGGCAGAGGGTGTAATGTGAATGCAGTGGCAGCAAATGGCTGTACTCCCCTCCACTCTGCTGCTGCTCATGGTAGAACAGAAGCAGTTCATGAACTAATCCAACTTGGTGCAACCAAGTCAGTGGTTGCTGGTAATTGTGGGACTCCACTTCATCAAGCAGCCCTTAAGGGACATGTGGAGACTGTTGAGGCCATGTTGGCGGAAGGATGTCCTATTGGCGCTGTGGACAGTGTTGGAGCCACTGTTCTGCATTTTGCAGCTGAAGGTGGCCATGTTGAAGTAGTGAGAAAGCTAGTAGGCAGAGGGTGTGATGTGAATGCAGTGAAAGCAAATGACTGTACTCCCCTCCACTCTGCTGCTGGTTGTGGTAGAACAGAAGCAGTTTGTGAACTAATCAGACTTGGCGCAACCAAGTCAGTGGTTGCTGGTATATTTGGTACTCCACTTCATCAAGCAGCCCTTAAAGGACATGTGGAGACTGCTGAAGCCATTTTGGAGAGCACATTGTGGAAATCTAAACTGACCAGATGTAATGTCATACCACTGAAGACACGGATGACAGAAACTGATGGAATGATGTCAGAATGTAATGTCATTGATACTCCTGATACATTTGGTGTGACTCCTCTCATGTGTGCTGTGCAGGGTGGACAGGTGGAGGTATTCAAATTGCTGACCTCCAAAGGTGGGGCTATCACTGACAGAGACACTCTGTCTTTGTTTACACTTGAGCAATGCATTATTGGTGGTCATGCCAGCAAACTGAGCCAGTTCTGTGAGGCATGTGGCATTGGGAGCAGTGGAGAAGGGCTGAGGGGTGCTTTAGCAACCTTGATCACTAAGGGTCTGATTGATGCACACAAAGTGCTGTGTTTGTGTGCTATTACTGGGGACAGTGCATTCCTGGGTGAAGAATTCAGGAAACTAGTTGCTTCTGATACTAGCATGTTTTCTGGAGCAATGAAATTTGCTAAGTACTACTTCTGCAAAGGTGAAGGTGTTCCTTTCCTCAACCAACTCTATATTCCAGATGAGAATGCCTTGAACCCATTACACATTTCACTGCTATCGATGAAGTGCTTTAAAATGGGTTTTGTTGGGCACATGGTTAACAATAGTGCTGTGAACCACACTTCATTCATCACCAAGCTGTTGTCCCACCCTGTGTTGAAGAGAACAGTCAATGAGAACTTCCCAAATGGTCTAAGTCCTCTTGACCTAGCTTGGCAGTTTGAACTCCCTGACATAGCTGCATTGATTGAGGGGGCAGGTGGACGTCCAGGAATATGGGCAAATATACCACAGGATATTGAAGCTAAACAACCTTTAGCACTGGCTCGATTGAAAGAGGATTACGTTTCCATAATGGCTATTGCTCGGGAAGGTGAACATGGTCGTGAATTCCTCAAGGGGGTGTTTTCCAGTGTTCTCCATCAGCCTCTTTGTGACCGCCCTTCACTGCTCAGTGCAGAACAGCTGGGTAAGGAGAATGTCCTCAGACAAAAGCCCAAATCATCTAAACTATGTCACTTAATCATACCACATGTTTCCTCCCAAAACTGGAAGCTGGTTGGACTGTTGCTGATGGAAGACATTGCTGATAGTGAGGAGACTCTTAATGCATTTTCACATGAATTCAGTGATGACAGGAACAGATTCCTGGAGACCCTGAGCTACTGGTTGGAGCACGGTAGCAGTGTGACCTGGAAGACCCTGTTGGATGTCTTGGGCCACTTTGAGACTAAACACACTATTGATGAACTAACAGACAAGATTGTATCAGAACTGGGAGGAGCTCACCAGGTAAGTGTGCAGTGTTGTGTGTTGAGTGAAGGTGCTGTGTGGTGTGCTGTCTGGAGGAGGCAAGTGTTGCTCTCCTGACATGTGAGCTAGTGTTTGTGCTGTCTCCTCTTTTCTTCCTTTTCCCTCCCCCTCCCCTCTAATCCCCCTCCCCTTCTCTGTATCTCTTTTGTTTCCCTTATGCTCTCAGGTCTCTCCCCAGCTGGTCAGCTCCTCAAGGTCACTTTTTCACATTAAGAGGACAGCAGAGTTGAGTTGGCCATTGGCAAAGCGGAGGAGGACATCAGATGAAGAAGGTACAAGGACTGTGTTCAGTTGGTGATCTATTTGCCCAAGTAATGTGTCATCACCTCCAATTGTTGCTCATCCTCCAGGTGTGCCTTGGCAGAGGAAGCGGTCCCCAGAGAGTGACACTCAAGAACATCCACCGGCTAAGACAGTAGCTGGATGGGACTTGACTGATAGTAGAAGAATTGTAGAGGCTGCTCCAGTTGTGAATGGAGGAGCAGTTACTGCAGAGAGGAGTCCACCCGTCCGTGAAGGTGAGCTGTGTGGAGTGTCTTCTCCTTCAGTGAGGCTGGGATGGACTAGTGCTCAAAGTATGTGGAGAGTGGTCCTACATTGACATGATGTGTTGGTATAGGACTCTTCCCTTTCCATGCAGCCAAACAAGTGCTTGCTCACCGTGCACACTTATTCCTGTAGTTGTGTAGGAGAGTTTGGCATATCACAAGCTGCCCTTTCCACCTTGCTCTTTCTCACTGTTTGTGCAGGAACTGGTCAAGGGTCTAGTCAGACCAGAGGTGCTGCTCAGACTGGGAGCCAGGCAGAAGCCCAAGGTAACACACTGATGTAGTACAGTGAATGCATACACACTGTGTCAGCTTTATTACAAGAACCTGTTGGTCTTGTTCCGGCACAGTGATGGGTGGTGTTGGGTGTTCACTATTTGTGTACGACCTTTGTATACCCATCCATGCACCTACCAGTAGAGTGGCTGACATCTCTTTCTTTGTACGCTAGCCATAGTGTATGTGTGTCCATGGTGTAAGTAGTGTGTTCAGAAGATTCTACTTCAGAGTTTTAGGCTTAGTTTGCTAATATAGCTTTGGTTGGTGCAAAGACATGGCAGTCATTTATTGGGTTTCAGTCCGCACTACTAGGTTGGATGTTCTGCTGCAGTCATGTGACTGGTTGTCGTGACTGACTAAGCCATAACCATGGCTATGAGCAAGAGTACATAAGAGATCAGTGTGAAACCACTTAACCTTAACAGCACTTTTCTACAACTAGCAGGGTGGGATTCTGTTACAGCGAGTCACACAACAGCGAGTCGGGCCCAGGCTGATTCAGAGAATCTGCGCTGTTAGCAACAGAGGGTTGCTGCTATAATGACGGCCGAGTTTAAACCTGATTGTTGGACGACAGTGAATCAAACTGCCTGAAACCAGAAATCAAGGGAGCGCTAATTAATAAATTGGCCATCAGCCATGAGCAGAAAATAGAAATTGAAGGATATCTCTTCAAGACGGGTGATTTCAACCTGTGGAGGACACCTCTGGAGCCCCACTCTATAATCCCTGAGACTTTGGTGGTGTACTGTGCAGTAGCTTTTGCCCAAATCGCAAACGAACAAACGAACAAACGAACTGATTTTTTTTCTAAAATGACACAGTAACATGAAGCACATAGGCATGATAACACATTAATGCATATTGTAGACATTCAGGCAGCTAACCACTAACAGACACTGCATATGACACATAGGAGGTTAACAAAAAAGTGATACGTAGGTAATGAAGTAGGGAAAATTTGCAGAAAGTTGCCTTGTGGATTTCTGGCAAGGTGACAAAGAGGAATACTGCTGTGAAGTGTGACTACCACCTCTCTCAATTGTATCACTCTCGAGGAGACCATGCAGTGCTGCAGGAAGACTTTAGGAGCACTGGCATCAGTAAATTGTTGCAGATCTCCTCTAGCCATTGAGCAATGTCTCGGTGATGGCGCCCTGGTTCAAGTAATGGTATTCATGTATTACATGCAAATTTTAATTTCAATGCTGTTACGCTGCCTAGACGAATCATGTTGCTATATACGTCATTAATTTTTAGAAAAATGCCATTTGTGGTTGGGAAATGTGATTGCACACTCCTATCTCTTACGTACCCTTGCTATGAGCGAGCTGTTGTATGTATAAGGCCACAATCAAACTCTAGGCTACATTTATGTACTGTGAAAGTGGTGAGATCCTGTAATGCGATGTCATATATAGTTGCATGGTGCAGCGTACTCAGTGGACCACAATGGACAGTGTTGATTAGGCAACGCTGGATGCTAATGATTGGATGCTTATACCAATACAAATTTCAGAGCACAGACAGGGGCCTCTATTCAGACATATATGGTATGTGACTATAAATCACGGCTGTTTTGTGTCTTGCAGTTGGAAAAGCGCCAAGACACTTCAATTTCTGTTCTCTCTTCATATCTATAAATTATGTGGAAAAGCTAGTCCGCTACTCTTGGTGAGTAGTAGATGGAACACTACTCCTTCATCTTCAATTGACATGCATCAGTATAAAACGCCATAATGACACCACCAGAAAGGTGCGACCAGGCTGCACATGGGTCCGTTAACCATGCAGCCCACTTCCAGCGGCCATTTTAATAGTCTGCATGGTCTTATGCTTTATAGTGCACAGGATGTGTGTTCTATAAACTCTCATTACAAGAAGCTGTTGTTCTTGCTATCACACAGTACCAGGTGATATTGGGTGTTTACGCTTTGTGTGTACATATTAAAATTTTTACCGTTATAATTGACCCCATATCCTTGCATGCATGTACCAGTAGAGTGGCTGACATCTCTTTCTTTGTACAGTAACTTTCCAACCATCTGGTGAGACCAGTGGTGCTGCTCGGACAGAGACCCAAGCGGGAGCAAAAGGTATGTAGCATGCAGTGCTGCAATGACATGTAGTGAATCAGATCCTCTGTGTTCTGAAATTCTATATATGATGCAGTTTGATGGGATGGCAGCTTCTATTTAGGTCACTGTCTGTACTAATGGATGGTTTATTGCACCTGTTATGTACAAGTTGTTGTGTGTAGGTGAGAGTGATGTATATTCATACTGCAGTGTACTTGCCAGAATGTGTGACCATGGGGTATGTACATAGTGTGTTTGGAGGACTGTGTTTTGAGTCTCAGGTTTAGTCCACTTAGCTTTGGTTGGTGCGAGATTGTTGCAAACACTTAGGCAGTCAGTTGACATCCTATAAAGTGCATTGGTTGTCAAGGTAACAGGCGTTAGTTACATTGCACTCAGCTAGGTAAGGGTTGTTTATAGAATCTCTGGCACACCCTGCAATGTTACTGTTTCCTGTGTGCACTTCCTACTTGCAGGCCCTCCCACAGTATTTGCTGTTGTCACTGCCAACCCAACAGAGGAGAATATGGTGAGACATTTCCTGCAGCTCGGACCCACTGGTACAATTTGGGATGGAGCCAGCGACTGCACCTGGGAGAATGATCCGTACCTCAAAATCAATGGTGTGACAGTCAAGAATGAAGGTGTTTTAGATGATAACTATGAAACATTTACTCTCACAAAGAAGGGTGGGAGTGAGAAGGTGATTGGTGTCCATGTCAAGTGCCGACAGCAGGCTGCCTTCACTGAAGGTGGCGCACTGGACACAACAACCGATCTGCTCGAGTGTGCTAATAGACACTGCCGGCAGCTAAGCGATCTGTTTTCAGTTGGGTGTTGCGGCTTTGCAGATGATGGCAAGAGTGGAGGGAACTCAATGGGTCATGTTCTCCTGACCAGTGAATTTGAAGCTTACCTCAATCGTGGCAAGATGACCGAGGGCAGTCACATACAGCACCACCCTGAGGTCTACAAAACTGATCAAGATTGGATATCTCGCCTGCAAAAGCTCCACATTACAAATCCCACAATACAGCCAGGTACTGACGGTGAGAAATTCAAAGACATTCCTATTAAGGAAGTTCCCAGGTTTGAGGTAGGACCCTTTGTGGTTAAATCAGCTGAGTATGCAGCTGACGTCCGTGGAGTAGCATACAGAGCTGGTATAGAAATGGAGGCTGTAGGCTTCATGAAGGCATTGGGTTCGTGTCAGAAGCTAGGATACCAAACCATTCCCAAGTTTGCTGTAGTAAAGGGTGTTTCTGATGGTGGGCAGGACAAAAGTGCTGATGGAAAAACTAACTTCTTTGGGAAGGAAACAGAAGAAGTGGGTGACGATGTTCGCCAGCAGGTTGCCACTCTGCATTCTATCGCCTTGGTGATAAGAGGTGTGGTTGACCGGTATCTCTGCCCTCCTCCTGCTGTGAACCCTAACCTATTTAAGTGAACATGAATGTCTACGTTCCAAGTACAAGTCTACAATGTCATACTTTAAATTCTGAAGAACAGGTCTTGTATGACTGTAGCCTTAAGGAGACATAGTAGACTCCCCCCTCCCCAAGGGGTTGCTACAGCCACTTCACTCCAAGGTGTGTGTCTGATGGTGTGTGGAACTGAGTGAATATCATCAGATGATGGAGGTGAGCCTCACCAACGCCAACCAGTTAGTGGAGTGTGTCAAGGGGTGTGTCAAGAGGAGTGTCTGGGGTGTTTGAGGGTGTGTTTGGGGCATGGTTGATGGTATATGTGGGTCATATGCCAAGCATTAGTAAGTGTTTCAGTGCATGTCAAGAGCGTCTGTGGATGGTGACACAGTGGACTGAGGAGTGAATAGTTTAAATCACTTCAATTATTCCATTGCAGTGGGAGCATGCGTCAGATCAAGGAAGACATTTCCGTAAACTTCATGTGATGCAGAAACAGTATGGTTGGCTGCCTCAGTCACACATCACATACAAGCCAGTGATGAACTTGACTCAAGTGGACCCCCAGAGTGTCCACAGTCTAATGTCTGGTGTGGGTGGGGTCCAAGGAATTGTGGGAGGAATCTCCCATTTCAGTGGCAACATCTCTGACCTTTGCTAGAGGTGTGTGTGTGTGTGTGTGTGTGTGTGTGTGTGTGTGTGTGTGTGTGTGTGTGTGCGTGTGCGTGTGCGTGTGTGTGTGTGTGTGTGTGCATGCAGTATGTGATGAACTGCTCCGTGATGATCCCTCCAAATTCACTCCTTTTGTAGATGACTGAGTAGTCTGAAGTGGATGAAGCCACCAATGGATGTGCCCCTAATACCACTTGTTTTAGCTAACTCATCTGTTTGATCTCCCTGCTTTGTGGCCATTCCCTCTGATAGCCCCGCCACTTCACATCAGCCAAATTCAGTGGATGAGGATGACCCTCTTCCGCATCCTGGACTTGCCCACAGTGGCTCATCTTATTCCATGGACTACACCCTAGCTCTTCCATTTTTGTTGTGTACTGGCAGTATTTGGATCATGAAGGTGTGTGTGTGTGTGTGTGTGTGTGTGTGTGTGTGTGTGTGTGTGTGTGTGTGTGTGTGTGTGTGTGTGTGTGTGTGTGTGTGTGTGTGTGTGTATTTGAGCGTACGAGTGTATGTGCCGTCTGATGACCCTGCCCCTTCACTCTTCAGAAGGCACGTCAGTCATGTTTGGTGGATTAGGAGTTCCCTCCTCCTCATTCTGGGCCCGCCCCCAATGTTCACAGTCCTTGTTTGGGTCTCTCCTGTGGCCTCCTCCCCCTTTGGTCCCTGAAGGTGTGTGTGGTGTGTGACAGTGGTGTACTGGAGCAGTGTGTTCCCTTTCATTGACTCCCTTGTACTCACACCACCTCCATACCATTCCTCCCATCCCCAGTCCCCTCCCCATGCTGCTGGTCCTGCCCCTGACCTCCAGTCCCAGCTAATGCCATTCCAGGGTCTTGACCTCCAACACCAACTGCAGCAGCTCAACATTAGCCAGTGTAGTGGTGGAGACACTAGCCCAGCAGTGGTTGCCCCTCCCCTTCAAACACAGCTCCACCACGGATGTAGTGTGGTGGTGTCTAATGCAGTGACTAACGGGAACCCAGTGCATGGTCAGAGCAACATGGAGGCACCAGGTGGGTGTGTCAGGGGTGTGTCTAGGATGTGTGAGGATGTCTTTGGAGTATGTCCCTGCCCCCAAGCACTGGACAGGCATCTAGTTAGAGTCATAGCCCCATCCGTCTTGACTCTGCAATACTCCTTTAGCAGGTTACCCACTGCCTCTTTCTCCTCTCTCCTCATTGCAGTGGGAGCATGCTTCAGATCAAGAAAGAGTTCCGTAAACTTCATGCAATGCAGAAGCAGAATGGTCTCTCCAATGAGGGCACTGCCTGCAGATCACCTCTCCAATGAGGGCACTGCCTGCGGATCACCTCTCCAATGAGGGCACTGCCTGCAGATCACCTCTCCAATGAGGGCACTGCCTGCAGATCGCCTCTCTAATGAGGGCACTGCCTTCAGATCACCTCTCCAATGAGGGCACTGCCTGCAGATCACCTCTCCAATGAGGGCACTGCCTGCAGATCACCTCTCTAATGAGGACACTGCCTTCCATCCTAACACCTGGATAAGGTGGAGTGAGGAGAGCAGTGAGGTAAGATGCATGGAGTGGCGAATAGTGTGTGAGTTTATATTTATTTATATTATATTATATTTATATTCTTACAGCTGATTTCAGAAAGGTTGTCCAAAAGGTAAATAACAAATGACGTGACGTCATAACAAATAGCAGTACTAGACAGTAGGTGTGACGTCATAACCAATAGCAGTACTAGACAGTAGGTGTGAGGTCATAACAAATAGCAGTACTAGACAGTAGGTGTGACGTAGTGGCAAGCAGCAAAACTAATGCCATGCCATTTGGCCAAGCACTCTGAAATCGACTGTACCTATTGTATTGCATGTGAAGTGGAAGAGGTGTGAAGGTGTGTTTGATTCTCACTCCACTGAAATGTCAATGTTTGGTATGTACTAGAAGTGAGTGTGCTATAGTTGCCTACATGGAGTGTCTGCAGTGCCCATTGCCACTGTTGTATACAGGGAGTGTGTGCAAGTGGAGAGGGTCTGGCGGGCTAGATTACTTTTAGTAACGTCATAAGGTGGAGTGTGTTAACAGTTGACTGAGTGACAAATGGCACATACGTACATAGGTTGTGTGTGTGTGTGTGTGTGTGTGTCTACTGACAGTAGTGTCGTGTACCACTGCATATCTCTTCTCCTCTCTACCATACGTAGGTGACTAAGTGGAGTGGTGGAGTCAGATGGCTACAACTCCACATCATGTGACAGTCACATGACTGCATTTTCTCATGTTTGTACCTGTGGACTTCTCCCTCCATCCACTCTTTGAGACCTGCAATGTGTTCTCTGATTGAAGGTGTGTGTGTATTTGTGTGTCCATGTCACACTAACAGTACTGTGTGTTATATCACTTCACGATCTCCTCTCTTCTCCACTGTATGACTAAGTGGAGTGGAGGAGACAGCTGACTACCCGCTGTGTCAGCTGACAGTCATATGAGAGAGAGTCCTCTTTCTGGAACAGAGTTTGCACTGCCTGGAATAGACAGGTTCCACTGTTCAGAAATCACCTCTCTATTGAGGGCACTGCCTGGAATAGACAGGTTCCACTGTTCAGAAATCACCTCTCTATTGAGGGCACTGCCTGCTGTCCTACGTAACACCTAACCCACTACTGAAGGGGGTGGAGTCAGGAGAGAAGTGAGGTAAGATGGAGTGCATGGGGAATAGTGTGCGAGTTGATATTCACTTCATTGTTCTTTGCTATTGTATTGCATGTGAAGTGGAAGAGGTGTGAAGGGTGTGGTTGATTCTCACTCCACTCTCCTTCCCACAGAGCCTTGGTGTTGTGCTGTATGTGTTAGTGTGTGGAGCTGTTCCGTTTGATGGTCACAATCTGCACAGCCTCAAGGCCCGAGTGCTGGACGGGCGGTTCAGGATACCATTCTACATGTCTCAAGGTGGGTATACAGTCTCATCCATTTGTTAGCCAATGTTGTGTCTCTTACAGATCTAGCTGTGACCCCTAGCTCCTGTTGGGCTCTTACCCTTCTGGTCAGACCTTTTGTCATCTTTGGCCCTTTCATATCTCTATAGTAACTGGCTGCTGCTGTATCTCTCAACGTACCTGACTCTTATTCATAGTCTGGGCTCTTATCTCATATCTATGGTTTATGTATAGCCCCTGGGCTCTTATCCTTCAGAGGGTAAGCAACTTAACCGACGCATGTTGGTGACTAACCCAACCAAGAGGCAGCCTCTCAGCAAGGTCCTCACACATAAGGGAGATGACGGCTGGGAGAAAGGGCGGGGCTGTGGGAAGGAGAGCCAATGATTTTGGGCACAGGTAGAGTAGTACCCACAACCAACACCCATGGTCAATATTCTTAATGTGAGTGCATGCAAGTCTCGTGACAGACACACAGTACTTTACTAACACATTACTGTTTACATACAGAGTGAAATGCAAGTAGGTTTTGTCTCCTCTTAACCTCCTCACTATTATTCTCTCCTCCCTCACAATCCTAGCAGCAGCAGCAGTCAATCAACTCGCCCAAACTCCCCAACCAGTTTTCTTCTGTTGTCAAGGATCCTAACAACACCCACCGCAAACTCCACTCCACTCAGAGCGGCCCAGGAGCATCCTTTGATGCCGTGAGACCAAACGCCATCAACCCAGCAAGTAGACTGGCAGACGCTTCCAATCTTGCTCAGCAGGCATCCTACATTCATCCACCACCTATTCTCTATGCAAGCCCTCCTGCAATGGCTGCCGGTCAGTTTGTGAGTCCACTGCCGGTAGTCCCAGCAGTGGTTGCCCCTCCCCTTCAAACACAGCTCCACCATGGATGTAGTGTGGTGGTGTCTAATGCAGTGACTAATGGGAACCCAGTGCATGGTCAGAGCAACATGGAGGCACCAGGTGGGTGTGTCAGGGGGCGTGTGTGAATATGCCACTGCACTGGACATGTGTCTAGGTAGACAGCACTACGTGGTGTTCTTAGAGTGGTAGCCCCATATCTGCCAAAATGACTCTTAATACTCTTTAAGTAGATTGTTCATCCCTCCTCCCTCCCCTCCCCAGCCCCTCCCTCCACTGAGACATATCACACTCCTGTGTCAGCTGACAGTCACATGACTGCACCCTTATGTTCCCATGTGTCTACCTGTGGACTCCTGCCCCCACTCTGTCAAGTCCTCCAGTGGTCTTCACTGAAGGTGTGTGTGTGTGTGTGTGTGTGTGTGTGTGTGTGTGTGTGTGTGTGTGTGTGCACATGAGATGAACTGCTCTGTGATGATCCCTCCACTTCCTCACTCTACATGGCTGAGTAGACTGAGGCGGATGAAGCAACCATTAGATGTGCCCTAACACCACTTCTTTTAACTCAACTGTTTGATGACCCCGCCCCTTTGGCGACTCCTTCAGCTGACCCCAAATTCAATGGATGAGGATACCCCTCCTCCTCACTTGCAGTTCCCTAACTGACTCATCGATGGACAACACAGCTAGGTCTGGTTGTTCCCTAGCCTGGTGAGTCCCCTTCGGTTCAGTCATATGATCCACCAGTGAACACATCAGGAGTGGCCAGCTCTGATTTGAGTGAAGGTGTATTGTGTACCTCTTCCTAGACCCACCCCCAATGGCTCACCTTGTTCACAGTCCCTGTTTTGGGTCTCTCCTGTGGACTCCTCGATCCCCTTTGGTCCCTGAAGGTGTGTGTGGTGTGTGACAGTGGTGTACTGGAGCAGTGTGTTCCCTTTCATTGACTCCCTTGTACTCACACCACCTCCATACCATTCCTCCCATGCCCAGTCCCCTCCCCATGCTGCTGGTCCTGCCCCTGACCTCCAGTCCCAGCTAAGGCCATTCCAGGGTCTTGACCTCCAACACCAACTGCAGCAGCTCAACATTAGCCAGTGTAGTGGTGGAGACACTAGCCCAGCAGTGGTTGCCCCTCCCCTTCAAACACAGCTCCACCACGGATGTAGTGTGGTGGTGTCTAATGCAGTGACTAATGGGAACCCAGTGCATGGTCAGAGCAACATGGAGGCACCAGGTGGGTGTGTCAGGGGCGCGTCTATGGTGTGTGCACATCTCTGTGGTGTGTCCATCCTAGGTTGTACATCAAGGTGTGTGTTGAGGGTTGTTGAGAGTGTGTCAGTGAACATCACTCAGTGTGTGTGGGTGAGTGTCTAATTACAAGACTGTAGTACATCTCTTAACAGGTCGTGAGGTGAATGTGTATGTGTGTGTGTGTGTGTGTGTGTGTGTGTATGATGCAATCTTACTATGAGTAATTTTACATTATACCATCCACTGCCCCACCCCTTCCTGCTCATATTGCCCCACCCCTCCCTGCTCATATTGCCCCACCCCTCCCTGCTTATATTGCCCCTCCCCTCCCTGCTCATATTGCCCCACCCCTCCCTGCTCATATTGCCCCACCCCTCCCTGCTCATATTGTCCCACCCCTCCCTGCTCATATTGCCCCACCCCTCCCTGCTCATATTGCCCCACCCCTCCCTGCTCATATTGCCCCACCCTCCCTGCTCATATTGCCCCGCCCCTCCCTGCTCACATTGCCCCACCCCTCCATGCTCACATTGCCCCACCCCTCCCTGCTCATATTGCCCCACCCTCCCTGCTCATATTGCCCTACCCCTCCCTGCTCACATTGCCCCACCCCTCCCTGCTCATATTGCCCCACCCTCCCTGCTCATATTGCCCCACCCCTCCCTACTCATATTGCCCCACCCCTCCCTGCTCACATTGCCCCACCCCTCCCTGCTCACATTGCCCCACCCCTCCCTGCTCATATTGCCCCACCCCTCCCTGCTCATTTTGCCCCACCCCTCCCTGCTCATTTTGCCCCACCACTCCCTGCTCATATTGCCCCACCCCTCCCTGCTCATTTTGCCCCACCACTCCCTGCTCATATTGCCCCACCCCTCCCTGCTCATATTGCCCCACCCCTCCCTACTCATATTGCCCCACCCCTCCCTACTCATATTGCCCCACCCCTTCCTGCTCATATTGCCCCACCCCTCCCTGCTCATATTGCCCCACCCCTTCCTGCTCCTATTGCCCCACCCCTCCCTACTCATATTGCCCCACCCCTCCCTGCTCATATTGCCCCACCCCTCCCTGCTCCTGTTAACTGTAGGTCCACTGCCAGTTGTGAGCAGGTATTTGAGAGACAGTCACAGAAGAAGACAGCCAAGACACTGCACACATTCTGCATCACCTCACTAACGAGACTGCACACTCATCACATGTCTCATGTGGTCGGAGACACTTTTAGCTAGCCATCTCAACCACCTTTCTTTATAGCAGTCAGCTGGACATACTATGTGTATGCTTGAGGAGATATCTTTAGTGGTTTTAGGGCTTCTAGTCCCGATTGACTTGAGCTTTGCACTTTCTCTTGATTGTGTGAATAAAGTGTTGGACAAGTACATTGATTCCTGTAGCTATGTGCTTAGCTAAGTCTATTGTATTTCCAATACTGTGCTCGCTATTGAGAGAAGCACAAACTCAGTTGGGACTAGCTACATGTGCATAGAACCCCTAAATGGTGGTATAATCACATAGTTGTAATGAAATCAGCTTAGAACATGTCCAAATCCAATATAAATTGCATGCATGGCATCAAGAGTGCACGTGAGCAGATCTCCTAATTTGGAGAGTGACGTCAGAAGACAACTGGCCACGTGGTACCGGTGGCGCGCGCCTGAAGGATAAAGGAGACGTATTGAAACCGATCTCTTTGCTACTGAGGACAGATCGGTCTCTTGGGTCTTAAGTTTTGGTGTATGACTGAACGCAATAGAGCTACTTCTAGGTCCATCTTCTTTGTGCACGCGAGGACCGATCTTGCGCCCTCGCTTTGTGCAAGCGGTGACCGACCTTGCGCCCTTGCGCTCAGCTAGCCGTAGACGGTGGATCAGTTGAAGGTAAGCTGGGTAAGTGTGTCGTGGCGATGGGTGATGGTGGTGGGACGAGTGACGAGTTGGTGGACCTGGGCTGGGATGGGAGCCCCATTACTGCACCCTATAGCACTGCGAAGTTCATTCACACCACCTCACAGACAGTGGACCTTACAACTGAACACATCTCATGTGGGAGTGACTAGTGTTACATATATAGTTACTTGGCAGATTTGCTTCCCAGAGGGATCGAATTCAAAGCATTGTAGCTAGCCGAGTCAGATTGCTGCAATTCGTATGTAACCTGCCAATTATCAACTGCTGTGGGCTGTATCTCAGCCATGCAGTGTCCACAGAACGTCCTATAAACTTCATATTGTATTGATAGCGAGAGGTGAAATCTCGTGCTCCTTTTTAGTGTGTGTGACGGTGGAAGAGAAATTGGATCAACTGACTTTGCAGATAGAACCAAATATGGTACAATGATGTAATTGCAAGTATCCTGTGACAACCCCAACAACTTATAACTACTGTCACGTACCTCTACAACAACTTGGCTTTGGTCACCTCTACAACAACTTGGCTTTGGTCACCTCTACAACAACTTTGTTTAGGGCCATCTGTTAAATTAGTGTTAAGGGGGTTATGTTAAGTTTGTCATTGGTTGTGTCTGTAGACATCATTTTGAAGTAGAGTCAAACCAGTAGATGCTGTTATACCTGATGACTTGCCTATAGCTACCAACTTTCACTTCATTTTCATACTTCCTCCTTTTCTCAGCTTTAGGGAGGTGCCTCATGCTTAAGTTTGGATTGGCCTGAAGACCTGGAAGACCTGTCCAACTGTAGTCAATTGCAACCTGCAGCATTCAACAGTTAGTGAACTACACACATACATGCCCACCTCAATCACATTCATGTGTGACTGCAAACCTCCTTCACTATATGTGAGTGGATTAGACAAAAGGGGCCACTTGTCACTAAAGTATGTGTCACTACAGACGAAAACATGCAACCATGTGATGTTTTGAGTAAATTCGTTTCTTGCGTCTTTCGTACCAGTGGTATTGTCCCAACACCCTGGCCAAGTTTGAAACCCGTAGTCCTTTCCTGCACTTCAAACCAGGAAGAATTGTTATGCTGACGCCATGTTTACGGATTTAACAACGGAAGGGTTACGGGCCGTTTTCTCATAATTGCACCGGGCATATTTTTGTACTTTGAGCAAGCGTATCTCAGAAACGGGAGCAGCTATTGAAGCAAACAAAGTGCTACAAAGAGCTCATCTACTGTGCTTCCACCCAGTACCACTAACTGAATCGACAAATAGCGACAAGTGGGCCCTTTTGTCAAATCCACTCACCTATATCTCTGTGAGGCTAGGTCCTTTCATGATAAGTTATAGAACTTATCACGACTGTAGACCTCGGGCAACACTGTGTTTTGTCTATTTGAGCATGACGGCCACACAGACCAAATAGCAAATGTCTATAAACATGTATACACAGGAAAAGTGAATGCTAAGCATCCTAACCAAATGATATTTCACTCAATTGCATATAGTTGGCTCACAGCAACATGGCAGCTAGTTGTTATCAGACGTAATACTCATGACGTCTATTATGACAGTGCACCCAAAGCCAGCCTGGAGTACACATGAGAGAAAAGCATCATAGGCTGCTCTTACCCCATTTTGTCTTTTCATATTCTCCTCCTTTCTATATACTGAATTTTTGTATGCTCCTAACGCACAACTCTGGACACCTATACACCTAAATAGTGCATGAGGATTTACATACCTAGGTCAAGGACTAGGATCTGAGTGCCAGTGGCAATCCGATAAGTAGAGCGTTGGAGCAAGTTTTACCATGTCTCATACCATGTTGGCCGGCTATCATAATTGGGGCGAGCCTGAGCAAGCCCCACTCTGGCGTGGAGTGTAGGCGGAAGTCTCTGTTTTATTATTACTAGCCGAATGCCCGCCCTTCGGGTGGGTTCCCATCATATCGTTTGAAATTTGAGCGTTTAACCAATCAGAACCGTCCATTTAATTGGGAGTATTCCGTAGACTCGTTCCGTAAAACTCCGTACGTACAGAATTTACTTATGTTAATCCATTTCGTTTAAAGGAGTCCAGCGGCGAAGGCAATAACCACCTTAGGTCACCCCCCTTATTGCCGTGATATGCTCTTCCAAGTTTGGCGAAGATTGGTGAAAAATTGAAGGAGGAGCTCGTGCACAACCAAACACGATCTTGTCCCCTATCTCTTAGATATGGCAGCGACCGTAAAAGTGGCAAGAACTCGGACGGAACGACCTTAAACCAAATTTCGGCTCGGCGAGGTTACTCACAGTCCCCCTCTTCGTAATCCTACCAAGTTTCGTGACGTTTCGTCCAGAATTGAAGGAGATTATCCCGAACAATGAAATGTGAGTTACGTTTATTATAATAAGATTTTTTTGCAATAATAATATGAATTATTACTGAAATGATTTATAATTCATATAATAAAATTACTAATTAATAATAATAAATGATGCTACAATATTACTAATAATATGGAAAGGTAAATAAGAGACAACTAAAGCAGAAACTATTAAGAACATGCAGCCTAGTCATCATCAGCAGCGGTAGTTATTATTATTATTATTATTATTATCATTATGTATAGATGGTGCGTCCGTTTTGGCCCCCGGGGCCGATTTCGTATAGGTCATAGCCCCAAGCATAAGACGTCTATATATGCCCCAAGCCGACTCTCTTCGCCGGTGTAGAAGAACACGGCTACATGCCGTTCGCTTGCCAGCCGTGCACACTCCGAAACAAAGACGCCTTACTAACCGTGCAGACTTCGAAACAAAGATGCCTTAGGAACCGCACACACCCCGTTGGGACGTCGCTCGCACTCACGACGCTGTGTCAAGAACGCTCTCCCCTACCTTTGTTGTTGTAGCTATGGGAAAGCAGCGGGTCCCCACGTCGGCTAGGGTGCCAATTTTTTATGCACGGCTTTTGCGTGAACTTTATGCTCAGGCGGCTACAGTCAACATTTCACGGGAAGGACAGCGCACTCCAGCTATAGTTCTAGCCAGGGACCAGATCTCTTCAGCAATCAAAGCTGGCTGCAGCGAGTTCCCTTCGAGCAGGCTGCTCATCTAGTGCATACATGCTGATGCAATGACGTTGTCAGTATATTTGTGGGCATGGGTAAGTGGTCCGTCTGCCCCACTCCATGATATCACCTTGCATGTTGCCATGGTGTCTAGCACATTATGCTGAGGAAGACAGTCAGAGAGTCACCATCTTGCCCACCATTTTACATTGAAGTTTATAATGCGAAATAATTATGTCAAAACAAGTGAAATATAATGCACAATACAAGAACATGCCATTGTAACTCAACACAATCATGGTGCAGCAATCAGAACGCAGTAACATGACAGATTAGTCCAGTTGTCCAGGGTGTACCCATTAACATACTAGAGGTAAACTGGTATCAATGCAGTAACTTGCTGTCTTATGCTCTGCATTTGGTACTCATGCGCATGGAGGTGTGCCCGTCCTCAATAGGCCTATCCACATTTCCTATAACCTGTTTTCATTCACCTACACCCATCATGCATGTGTGCTCCATTCCTGTCATCACCCACTCTCTAGGCCACAATCACTGCCAGAGTACGTGACGCTCGCTCAGGCTCGCCCCACAATGCTTGCATTCGCCTAGTTATTGTACTCATAGTGCCAACTTGCGTAAGACAAGGGAAGACCATGTTCAAAATTGTGGTACTTGTGGAGTCAGAGTGAAGAAGAACCTCATACACAATGGGCAAAAAGTGGGTTTACTTAGGGTCACGGTGGGAGTGTGTAAGTGAGGCAGGATTGGAAGGGGCTGATCCCCCAATGTGACAGGAACTTAGTTAAGTACAAATCCTGTGCCTATTACAGTGCTGCTCGTGTCTCCCAGGACATGCTTCATACGTGTGTACTGAACTATCCTCTTTTCTATTAATTTTGTGCCATTCCACTATATTTTTTTTTTATTTTTCTTGGCAACCCATGCGTTGTTTTGTGCATACGTATATGAACACATGGTCATGTGTGTGCATGTGTGTTCACATAACAAGTCTATCAGACCATACATGAGAATCTACCTATAAATGGGACAAGTGAATCAAACACCTGCTTCAGCTGCTTGGCAGCAGGTTTTCCCCTAAACAGGTGATATTGCACATGCAGTAGAACTTTCCAATTTTGTTCTCAGACTGGGTGTGATAGTCAGTACTAACCACTGCTATTAGTTCTGTCATTTTGCATGATCACCAGGTGGTGACAATTCTCATTCAAATAGAACAGGGCTGGAATTAGAAGGAATGCCTCAACTGTATTCTTATGACTATAGAAGAGAATAGAATAAGTGTTTCCATAACAAGAACCACTATATGTCCAAGTGAACAGACAGCACACCATGCTATTGTCTTGTACTTACCTTTGGTGAGATGCTCCTCTAAGCAGCAGCACTCCAGCCACTGAGACAAGCTATTACGTAGATCACAAACACTTTCACCGGCTGTGACCACATCTCTGAACCTCCTGTGTACTGTCTGGTGGTGCAGACGATGGCCATTTACACATTGCAATATTGGGGAACGTACAGACAAGCATGTGTCAGCAAATTAATGATGACGGCCCTCAATTTCACATTGAGTGGGGGTCACTCACAATTCTTATTTGATGTTTGAAATTGCAGTAATCCTAAATAGTTGACAATAACGCACACATCCATGGTCATGTGTTCAGAATATCACCCGTTGTGTTCATGGAACATTTCAATCCTACCTCACTTGAGAATCATTTTTCCTTTCTTCGATCTCTTGCTCTGTAAAGAGACTTACAAACTGTACAGATGGACCAATCACCTGCTGCAGCTGCTCAGCGATTGGCTGTCAACAAACGTGCATTAATTAGAGCTGTCAGAACTGGTGACACAGAAACTGTTGTAGACCTGTTAGACAGAGGTGTCCCAATTGACACTAAGGATGATGAGGGGAATTCCTTATTGCATTGGGCAGCAGAGGGTGGTCATGTGACCACAATGAGGCTTCTCATCAGGAGGGGATGTGATGTAGACTCAGTTGATGGTAGAGGGCTCACTCCACTGCACTGGGCTGCTGCAATGGGACAGACAAAGGCAGTTCGAGAACTGATTCGAATGGGAGCAACCAAGTCAGAGGTTGCTGGAGAGTATGGGACTCCACTTCATCAAGCAGCCAGTAAGGGACATTTGGAGACTGTTGAAGCCATGTTGGCGGAAGGGTGTCCTATTGATGTAGTGGACTGTGATGGGTCTACTGTTCTGCATTATGTAGCTGAAGAAGGCTATGTTGAAGTAGTGAGGAAGTTGGTAGACAGAGGGTGTGATGTGAATGCAAGAGATGCAGAAGGTTGTACTCCCCTCCATGATGCTGCTGCTGATGGTAGAACAGAAGCAGTTCGTGAACTAATCAGACTTGGTACAACCACGTCAATGGTTGCTGGGGAGTATGGGACTCCACTTCATCAAGCAGCCCTTAATGGACATGTGGAGACTGTTGTGGCCATGTTAGAGAAGGAGTGTCTAATTAATGTAGTGGATAGCAATAAGTCCACAGTTCTGCATTCTGCAGCTGAAGGTGGTTGTGTTGAAACAGTGAGGGAGTTAGTTGACAGAGGGTGTGATGTGAATGCACCAGATGCTGATGGCTGTACTCCCCTCCATGATGCTGCTGCTAGTGGCGAAACACAAGCAGTTTGTAAGCTACTTTCATCAGGTGCAACCAAGTCAGTGGTTGCTGGAATGTATGGTACACCTTTGCATCAAGCAGTAGCAAATGGACATACAGAGACAGTTCAAGTCTTGTTAGAGGAAGAAATTTGTGAATCTGATTTGGCCAATCATGGCACTATACCTTCAAAACCAGAGTTAGCTCAACGTAGTGTCATTAACACTTGTAATTCATTTGGACAAACTCCTGTTATGTGGGCAGTAAGGTATGGACAGGTGGAAGTCTTTAAATTGTTGACTTCCAAAGGTGGGGCTATCACTGACAGAGACACTCATTCTTTGTCTACACTTGAGCACTGCTTTGTTGGTGGTCATGCCAGCAAACTGAGCCAGTTCTGTGAGGCATGTGGCATTGGGAGCAGTGGAGAAGGGCTGAGGGATACTTTAGCAACCTTGATCACTAAGGGTCTGATTGATGCGAAGAAAGTGCTGTGTTTGTGTGCCATTTCTGGAGACAGTGTATTCCTAGAAGACCAGTTCATTGAATTAGTTGCTTCTGATGCTTGTGCCATGCCTGGAGCTGTGAAATTTGCCAAGTACTATTTCTGCAGAGGTGAAGGTATTTCATTTATTAACCAGCTCAGTATACCAGATGAGAATGCATTGAACCCATTGCACATTTCACTGCTATCAATGAAATGCTTTACTTTGGGATTTGCTCAGTTTTCAATTCAAATGGGTAGTAACGACCACAAATCATTCATCACCAAGCTGTTGTCCCACCCTGTGTTAAAGGAATCGGTCAATGAATGCTACCCAAATGGTCTAAGTCCTCTTGACCTGGCTCAGCAGTTTGAACTCCATGACATAGCTGCATTGATTGAGGGGGCGGGTGGACGTCCAGGAGTGTGGGCTGACATACCACAAGATGTGTTTTTTAGGTATCCTAATGAGCGGTTCATGATTTATGAATCGCTAATTGCGGTGTTTGATCCCAGCCAAGGTTGTCATGAGAATGTGAGGTTGGCTGTGATAAAACTCCTTGGTGAACAGTTGGTGGAGGAGCAGGATGGTTCCAATGCAGCTAGTGTGAGGAAGTCTGTGGACTGTACTATACTTGCAGCTGAAGGGAGTCAATTGTTGAATAAACGGGACTGGACAGACATGAAAATTGTATCAGAACTAGGAGGAGCTCACCAGGTAAGTGTGCAGTGTTGTGTGTTGAGTGAAGGTGCTGTGTGGTGTGCAGTCTGGAGGAGGCAAGTGTTGCTCTCCTGTGACGTGTGCTTGTGTGCTGACTCCTTCTTCCTCTCTTAATTCTCTTCTTTTTTCTCCCTTTTCTCCTCTCAGGCCTCCCTCCAGCTGTCCAGGCCCTCACTGTTTATTCGCTGCAATGAAGAAAACAGCTTGTTCGGTCATGAAGCCAACCTGTCTGTCCAGGTCAACATAGCTGCATATGAGGAAGCAAGTGGTCTATTGTGTCCCAGCATACCACAGAGTATTGTGGTTAAGCATCATGCAGGGCTGGTTAAAGTGCTTGAGGCTTTTCCAGAAATGAGGAATATTGTTTCAGAGAGTGAAGATGGCCGTAAATTCATAGAGAGCTTGTTTTTTGGCGTCTTTGGTAGGCAAATGGACGATACAGTACAAGTCGATGACAGTCAGTTGGTGAAGGAGCAGGTCTTGGGCCAGCGTCCTGACCTTGGGGATGTAGTCACACATGTCCTACCTCACATCCAAGTGAGACACTGGAAGAGAGTTGGACTGGCTCTTGGCATGAAGAAAAGCACACTCGATGGTCTTGGGCAACAATTCTCGAATGACGATGATCAGTATCTGGAGACCCTGAGCTACTGGTTGGAGCACGGTAGCAGTGTGACCTGGAAGACCCTGTTGGATGTCTTGGGCCACTCTGAGACTAAACACACTATTGATGGACTAGTGGACAAGATTGTATCAGAACTGGGAGGAGCTCACCAGGTAAGTGTGCAGTGTTGTGTGTTGAGTGAAGGTGCTGTGTGGTGTGCTGTCTGGAGGAGGCAAGTGTTGCTCTCCTGTCACGTGTGCTTGTGTTGTTCTGTCTCCTCTATTCTTCCTTTTTTCCCCTCTTCCTCCCCTCTAATCCCCTCCCTTCCTCTGTATCTGTCTTGTTTCCTGTATGCTCTCAGGTCTCTCCCCAGCTGGCCAGCTCCTCAAGGTCTCTTGTTCACATTGAGAGGACAGCAGAGCTGAGTTGGCCATTGGCAAAGCGGAGGAGAACATCAGATGAAGAAGGTACAAGGACTGTGTTCAGTTGGTGATCTATTTGCCCAAGTAATGTGTCATCACCTCCAATTGTTGCTCATCCTCCAGGTGTGCCTTGGCAGAGGAAGCGGTCCCCAGAGGGTGACACTCAAGACCATCCACCAGCTAAGACAGTAGCTGGATGTGACTTGACTGATAGTGGAAGAAGTGTAGAGGCTGTGAGTGTCCCCACTTCTGCTCCAGATGTGAGTGGAGGAGCAGTTGCTACAGAGAAGAGTCCACCTGTCTGTGAAGGTGAGTTGTGTGGAGTGTCTCTACACTTCGTGCCCTCATGACTATCCTCTAAGGTGTGTTGGGGCCTTGTACTAGCTCGGACTGTGCACTGGATTGTGTGTGGTTCAGGCTCTGACCAGCATACTATTATTTGTTCAGGCCTACCTAGGTCTCACGCATGCTTTACTGGCTGCTTCACCACTTACATCTCTCTTGTGGTTCAGCCACACTTGTGCAGGTTGTTCAGAAACATGCTGAGAGGTTTCTCAAAGAAATGAACTGCAAAGCAATTGCAGCTGAGCTGAGAACATTGGAGCTAGTTCCAGAGAGTGTTGAGAGTGACATCCATTGTTCAAAGAGTAGGGAGGAAGGTAACACCGTCCTCTTGAACTATCTCAAAGAGGATGCAGATGAGGAAACGGTGACAGAAGTGTTCAGAATTGCTTCTGAGAAGACAAGCTACAAAAAGATGAACAAGTTTGCTGCCTTCATGCTAAGGAAACTACGAGAAGGAGGTTTGTATTGGTGTATTCTGTACACACGGATATACGTATGGTGTAAGACACTGTCGGGTACACTGGTGTACATTGGACTTAGCTGGCATGGCTTCCTAAATCCAGCAAGCAAGCGCTTCAGTCATTGTCACTATTCTGCCATCTTTCTATGGTACCATGCTACTATTGTTTTATACCACTAGCAATGCCTATTTCCATGTACCTTATTTGTCTGAATAGAGGCCCGGGCATCTATTTCCTTTAAGAGGTTTTGTCCCAGCCTTTATTAAAAATCTGTACAAAATAAAATGATTTCCTAGCCATGTTTACTGTATAAAATCTGAGATAAAAATAAAAATGGCTACCATCGATGTCTGCACGCGTTGAGCTCTTTCTAGAAGGCACGAGTCCTCAGAAGTCAACAACATCACAATTCGGTCTGATCTAGCGACACCCACCTCCCTCACAGCGGCTTCTTTCACGGCTCTTCTACGCTCACTTCAGACCTTTAGATGCAGGAAGAAGTACGTGGTGTGCTTTCTCTTGGACAACACTACTGCTTAGGGGAGTCCAATCAGTCACCACACGTTGCACTGTGTTTGATTCGTACCTAAAGCATGCCGCTCAGATGCTGAAGAGTGTCTGTGTGTGGATTCCAGACTGACCCAGCATCCGTTTGAACCCGGCTTCTATTTGAGCCCCAGCCTCTATTGAGCCCAGCTTCTAGAAGGACAAATACGGTACATAAATGGTCGTGATAGGAATATTTGTGACTGCTGCATTCGTGAAAGTTGTGAATCTTACTGACAGCGAAATATTGCAATACCCATCAAGCTAGTGTAAGAGCACTTTGTTCATTGTAAGATGGCCAGTGGTACCCTCTACCTTGTTCTGTGCATCAGGTCTCACTCCTCATGGTGGCCCCGCCCCTTGACCACGCCCTCTGAGGACCCCACCCCTTTACTGCTGAAGACACATCAATCAAATGATGCAGCAGTCAAGATAGCCTGGATGTAGTTTGTGGACCTTGTACAATGTGTCAGCCTCTGACCGTGGTGCTCACACACAAGTGGATGATGGCTAAGAGGAAGGGTGGGGCTGGGGGGTGGGGGGAGAGCCAAGGAAAGAAATGGAGCGACGCATGCAGATGCGTTCAATGAAGTCAAGAGAGTGAGCTGGAGTGTGTAGCGAGAGCATGCAGTGATGAAGAAGAAGGGGTTTGGAGGGAGAGTGCATGAAGACAGTAAGAGTGTAGACTGTATGCTAGAATAGCCCTTTGTGCTACCCTTCACTTTCTCTCCCTCTTGATCTTCACATAGGCTGTTGATGATAAGATGTACAATGACTTTGCTGCTATCTACTACATGCTACTTGAGCAGTGGTCCAAGGGGAAGCTTGTTGCTAGGCGACCCAGCCTCCGACAATGTTGCAGCCACCCCGCATTGTCATTGACCCTAGTACTGCCCACCCCACTGCAATGGTTGGCTCACTATTGATGGAGGGAGGGGCAATGGGTCCAGGGGAGGAGTTGAGGAGAAGCCCTATAGAGATTACTGGTGAGGGAGCGGAAGAGGAAGTTGGAGTTTGTTCAGTGTGTTCTCGTGTCAGGTACTGCAGTAGGGGCATATTTGTGACCTGTACTACAGTATTTTCAGAACCTGTGACTTGTTCAATCTGTGAATGTGTTTGTAGTGCTCTGTATGCTAGCACTCCAGCAGTGCCCGCATTGTTAGATCACTGCCATCCCTTGCCTCCTACACTCTCGCTCCCCACATAATACACACATGCGCACATACACACACACATGCACATACATCTCCACAGGTCCCAACCCAAGTGCTGGCAACTTCCTAGCTAGCTGGCTGCGAACAAACCATTGTGGGGATTCCCCCCACACCTGATCAGTTGCAGCATCTCACCCAGTTGGCAGAGGAGGGCATGCAGCAGGGAGTGGGCGGGGCAGAGGGAGGGGCTGAAGTGGACGGGTCGGCCAGTAGACTCGGTGCCACACCCAATGTGATTGTTCAAAACGAGCTAATGCACCCTCAGCCACTTCACCACCGCCCTCCTCGTGAGTCGGAGAAGACATGGCACGCACATTCTTCTTAATAGGTAATTGTGTTACGCTGTATCTCTGTGGCCACCAAAGGAGTGTGTGTGGGCTCATAGACATGGGGAGATGTTTGCTCTGGGTTCTTTTGATGGTCACACCACTGATGAATGGATCTTCGTAATCAGTTTAATATGTACATTCCATTAGCGTTTGAACTGTATTAATCACTTACATGCAAGCTGTGTAAGGCTATCAGGTGACTTCATTTAATGATACCATGTTTTGTGCTTGCACTGTAAGATACCAGTGTGAACGTACACACTTGGTCAAGTATTGCATAATGTTGAAGTGTTGCATTGTACAGTGGAACCTGTCTAAGACAACCGCTTATGGCAAGCTTTAATAGCCTTTACAGAGAGGTGGCTGCCCTACAGAGGTAGATTGCAATGTATTAGTGCTATTTGGGTCCAAGGAGGCTGACTGTTTAGTAAAGCGGCTGCCTTGTACAGCGACCACCTTAGACAGGTTCCACTGTGTACCAATGGAATACCACACAACTTACAATCAAGTGAAAACTGAACAGTAGCCATCTGTCAGGGGTAATGCTGTGTCCACTTCCATTTCCAATTTAGATTCAATCTACTCAGCGCTGGGACTCCCCACTCCCCAGGGTGGCAGTGTTTGTTGCCACAGCCGCATTGCTCACAGACGTGTTTCTGATGGTGCATGGAAGCCGAATGAATACCAGCAGATGATGCAAGTGCGCCACACCAACACAAACCAGTTGGCCATGATTGATGGCTCCGGTCAGATGAGTGGATCTACAGTCTAATGTCTGGTGTGGGTGCGGTTCAGGGAAGCATAGGGGGAAGCCCCCCATGCCAGTGGCCATCTCTCTGACCTTGCCACCCCAATGTCCCTGCAGGAACAAGTGGCACAGTCCCAGAAGGTGTGTCTGCTCTCCTGGTAATGGTGTGCGATGCTTGTAGGGTGTGAACTGCTGATGGTGTCACTTAATGAGTTCATTGAAAGTAGCAATTTGCTAGTATTAGGAGAATGTCAGGAGCTAGCATTAAACTGGGTGGAATGCTACAAAAGAGTTGTGTTAGCGTTAGTTGTATTCATTTAATGGCTCAACAGTGTAATGTATTTCCTGATGAGGGCGTGAAGCACCTGAGTGTGTTTAGGTAGATTAGCACCTGTGAGTGTCACAACATAACTGGATTGTTGCCTTTTTGAAAGTGAACTATAAGTGAATCAACAACGGATGTCTTTCCCAAGTTCTGACAGTAGACGCTAGTAAAACTAGGAAGATTTGTGTGTACCACTAGATTGAAGGTATATAGCACAGCAGCCAATATCCCATTGTGTTGGTACGTTAGCAACTAACAAGGGGCTAACAAGAGGCTCTATTGTTGACAACAAGAAATGTCTGAGTTCCTGTGCATGTCTCGTATATCTCAGACGTGCTCAATGGAGTGCCAGGGGAGCCCTACACAGGGCCACATGTCTGGAAGGGCGTCACCCACCTCATCAGGAAACAGCTCTCGAAAGCCCTCGATTGGTGCACCTGCACCGCCACCACAGTCGATGATGACCCAGTACTTGGGAGCCCACCTGCCCATTTTGGGTGCAGCTGCGAGTGGCACAAGAGGGGGTATCCTATGCATGGTCAGAGCAACATGGAGACACCAGGTGGGTGTGTCAGGAGGTGTGCCTAGGTAGACAGCACTACGTAGTGTTCTTAGAGTGGTAGCCCCATATCTGCCAAAATGACTCTTAATACCCTTTAAGTAGATTGTTCATCCCTCCTCCCTCTCCTCCCCAGCCCCTCCCTCCACTGAGGCGTATCTGTCAGTTGCTTGCAACCAGCTGGATGCTGTGCTGACTAACATCGGCCTCTCCCACCACCGTGTGTCCCCAAGCGAGTTCCTTGTACAGTACAACAGTACAGTGCTCAAGATCGTCCTCAGTCAAACTGGCCACATTAACCTGGAGCCACTCCACACGCAGGGAGATGTTGATGTCTACCAGACCATCATTCGAGAAATCAGCAGCAAACTAGTGCAGCCCTCCGTGGTGTAGCTAGCCCCACTACAGTGACCACCACCTCCTCTGTACTTTACAAACCACCCCAAACTCCCCTCAATGTGTGTGTGATGTATATATGCTGTGCATTGCACTTGACAACATGACATTTAATTAATGACGTCATATTTCCTACTAACAGTGTAATTGTTCTATTTCGGGATACAAGGATTGTGTTACCAATCTGTCTCCTAATTTGGAGATTGCATGACGTCAGACAAACTGGGGCACGTGGTGGGGACCACAGACAAACGAGTTTGTCTATGTGAGCATACTCTACTCCGCAGCGAGGCAGAACAAATCTATTCTCGAGGGTTAAATATATCGGACGAGCTAGGCGAGGACCGAGAGCTGATTCTTAGTCGGTGTCCGTGAGTGAGTACGACAGGACTACTTGTAACTACATCGGCCTACGTTCTCTTGAGGTGGAGGTGGAACGAACGACAGTCGAATCTGATCACAACACGCGGTCTTGGAGTCTCGGCTTGTGATCTCCGTCAGTGGATCATTGGTAAGTGATAGGTGTGGCGAATTATGACAGTGTGTCAGTGGTGTTGGTGGAGTCACGAGTGCCCGGTTTGATTTCAATCTTAAATGGTGTACTGAATCTCAAGGGTAGGTAGCTAGCTACGGGGAAGCCTTAAAGTCGGTTTCAGAATGTTTGTCCAATTTCAAATGATAAGGCAAATGGTGTAACAACATTGTGCAACATAGTGATGTATACCTTGTCATTATAATCATATGTACCACTCAGGACTAATTCACACGTCACACTATGTCATTAGAGTAGCGTGGGGTATTTCTGGTCACATAAGACAAGGCGAGTACTCTTTGGGGCAAGACAGGACTTTGACGTGCTACTAGCCTACTTTGGAGGAAGACAGGGTACTACTGTGCGCGACACCGAACTAGATGAGGCTTTTGCTGCTACTAGCACACAGAAACTCTGACCCAATCACAGCACTCTCACGGAGGGTGTTTCTGGACGAGTGTAGAAAAGTGCTAGGAGAGTAGTGCAAAGTAGCGAAATGCAGCATTTACGGTGTCCACAGATGCACTTGGTATCAACACAAACTACTAATAGCACAGAAGTGGCAGGTAGAGATCATGCTCTTCGAGGGGTGCTAGTACAATGCATTGAAGCTATTCCTTGCATCCAATGTACTCTGCCCATGCTGAACTGTCGTGTCCTTCCTCATAGACACCATCCCACTCTGGACACTTTGTTTTAGGCTTCTGCTTTTGCAAGTTCACATAGTTTGTGAAGGGATGTTTGAGTTTGTGATGGGCACCCCCAAATTTGTGTATCATGAACCGTCCCCGAATCTACCTAGAAGTGGAGAGCGACCTGTCTTTGATTCCACATAGAGATGGGACGTCCATATCTACGATAGATGTGGGGACCCCCTCATAGATTCAGGTACCCATTGTGAAAATAATGAAATTCATCTATTGATTTGCTTGAATGTTGGCAGCACACTCATTGGGCAGTACTAGTGTGTTTGGTAGGTGTTTTGCATCACTGAGATCGTCCCTCTTGCAGCTATGAGAAACCATGTCTCCTATATAATATAATTTGGGGGATGACATCAGACAAAGTGGGGATGCGCAGTGGGGATTACTGTTCTCATGAGACTGTTCTGCATTATGTCATTAGAGTAGCGTGGGGTATTTCCGGTCAAGTAAGATGAGGTGAGTCCTTTTTGGGGCAAGACGAGACTTTGACGTGCTACTAACCTACCTTGGAGGAAGGCAGGGTACTACTCTGTGCGACAACGAACCAAATGAGGCTCTTGCTGCTATTAGTGCAGAGAAACTCTGACCCAATCACAACACTGTCACAGAGGGTGTTTCCGGTCACAAGCAGGGGTTTCCAGACGAGTGTAGAAAAGTGGTGCAGTAGAGTAGTGCAAAGTAGCGAAATGCAGCATTTAGATGCAGCACAGATGTCCACAGATGCTCTTGGTATCAACACAAGCTACCAATAGCACAGAAGTGGCAGGTAAAGACCGTGCTCTTTGAGGGGTACTTAACATAATGCAATGGGTACTTGTACAATGCAGTGGAGCCATTCCTTGCATCCAATGTACTCTGCCCATGCTGAACTGTCATGTCCTTCCTCATAGACACCACCCCACTCTGGACACTTTGTTTTAGGCTTGTGCTTTTGCAAGTTCACATAGTTTGTGAAGGAAAACGAGGCATGCATTCATGTGTCTGGTAATACCCTCCACTGGTTCATGTGTTCAAGTGGTTGGTTCTCCAGGAATGGAAAGCTTCAGCTACTGCACAATTTGGTGTTGTGTTAGGCATAGGTAGTACTGCAAATTTGTACATTAAATGGCCAATAGCAATACTGAGTAGTTGCGCTAGCTTCTTCCATTACAAGGGTATTTCTTAGGTGTTTCAGATTTGCAATGCAACAGTTACATCACGAATCACTTATAAGGATCTACCACTGGTAAGCAATGTTGCAGGCTGACCGCTTTAGCATGTGAAATGCAGCAGGTGTATAGCTAGTCATAACTGAAGTTTGTTACATGAGGAAGCCATACATCAAAGCAAGCTTGCAGTGTGCTAATTTGCATAACGCCACTGTTTATGCTTTCACACCTCATAACACACTGCGTTGACGGGGGCTCTTATTTGCTAACCCAATCACTTTCTAGCCTTAAACAAACGTTTTGTTTACTGCTTTAGCAAAATGCCTTTGATATTCATCACCTTGTGAACTTTCTTATGACCATTGGCTCTGGAATGTTGAGTGCTTGGCACTTGGAAGCATGGTCATCAACATAAATTTATGCCTAGCACAGCACTGCACGTGTACTTTTATGGCAGTGACATGTAATTGTGCATGTAATGTCTTTAGTGATAGAGAAACTCAAGTCCCTTTCCCGAGTTCACTTGATAGATCAACTTGAAGGTAGGTCTCGCCACTCCCAAGTTCTCGAGTCCTTTAATCCTAGTACACTCTCTAAAAAGAAAGTTCTTTCTTCATACGCTGCTTGTAGGACTTCTAATCATCTGCCGTAGTGCCGACTCAAGCGGCGCCGATGCTTTATTCAGTACGAGAGGCCGCTGACAGCCTTTTTCTTGCGATGCTTCTCGCCTTTCGCCTTGTGCTCCGAGAAGAGCGTGTTCTCTGGTTTCTATAGTAACTTCAGTCAGGTTCGTTCGGTAAATTCATTCGACAGCGAACGAATTCAAACGCTAATCGCCGCTGTTTGAATCGTAACAAGTCAGTTATAACATGGCCGCTCGGGCGCTTAGCTGATTTATCGCACTTGGGCGCTTTGCGCCCTCGTGTGATGAATCAGCCAGCGCCCTCGCGGCCATGTTATAACTAGTACTTGGAGTTTCACGCTGTGTCGATGGACAAATTACATCCACAAGTCCAGTAATAGCCGCTGACCGGAAATAGCCCACCGTTACGCTACTCTATGCCATTTACCATGTGCCATGCATTTGCAATTTACCACGTGGCATTTGGAGAACCTTTCTGAAATTACGTAGCTGAAACTTGTAATAATAGAGAAGAGAACTGGTGCTGTTGTTACATTAAGATGGGCACCTCAAAATTTGTGTACTATATACATTGGCAATTGCAACCACACAAAAGCTTTCCATATCTAGAAATGGAGTTGATGAACAATGGTTGAGACATTGATGTTGACTAAATTATTACTGTCTTCAGACTGCCACTAGCAGTTTGTGTGATGCATTGAATGTAGACAATGAAGAATGCTTAACTGTCCAGCTCAGTTTGGGTTTCATTGGTAATTAAAGATACTGTACCATGTTGTCCGCGTTAATTAAGTTTTCATGTGTACACAGGAAGATACCCACAAGTACTTGCATAGTCATATACTGCTATAATAATTTGTGTAATCGTGACTAGCTGACTGGAAGTTGGTGTGAGGAATGCAACTTGGGCATGCAACTGGTACTGCTCAGATAACTCAAATCAGAGAGCCAATACAGCTCAGTACAGATAGCAGTAAAACACGTATGCACATAACAAAGAAACGAAGTGTCACCTAATTATGTATGCATACATAACTCAACATTAGTTGATAAAAGTCACGAGCACTGGTGGTAACAATGCACTGTGCTACATTTGTAACCAGCTAATACATTGTGCTGTCATGTGGTAGCCTACTACCCACCACGAATGATAGATGGTATAGTTTAGTGATGACTTATTTAGGCTAAACGATCACCAACTGAGTTGTAATCTGGTGAAACAACAGCAGGGCACAAAATGCCACAGAGGGTAAAATGAAGCACGTGCTAATACTGTATTCTCTCTAAAAATTCGTCACTCTATATTTTCGCCACCCCTGAAAAACCTGTCGAAACGCACTCTAATTCCTGACAAATTTCAGGTGTTCTAATATTCGTCACATTACTCTAATAATTTGCCAGACAAGAATTTCATCATATATTTCTTCTCAGTAGACAGCCGCTTGTTGCTCTATTCGTTTGGAGGGCGCCCAAGTACATCATCTCAGTCTCCTTACATGGCTACAGCATGCCTGATGCGTTTACTGGCACTCGCGGGTGGTCGTCATCATCCAATAGTCTGTGTAAGCACGTTAGCCTTGAACAACTGTCCCAGTGGTCAGTTCAAAATCCACAATTTCATCGAGAAACGTCCCTAAAAGAACGTGCCAAGATTTCACCGTCTGCTCTAATGTTTCGTCACAATAATCCAAATATTCGTCACTCTCAGCCATCTTGTTTATTCCCATTCTAACTGCCACGAAGTGACGAAATTTTCTGGGCACAATGGGTGACGAATTTTTAGAGAGAATACAGTATACCTTTCCAATATTATATTCATGTGAACAGATTGAGCGAAAGTGCACAGTCAACCGGGACTAGTATCCCTAAAACCACTGTATGTATGTGTATGTGTATGGGTGTGGGAGCGTGTGTGCATGTGAGTGTGAACTCCTAGTTTGCGAATGACGTCAAAGACAACTGAGCATGGTGCCTGAAGGAAACAGGTAGACAGTGGAAAACGTTGGACATGTGTTGAGTCTATATATAGATAATCTGTAATTGAAAGCTTCTCTATCCTGTTTGTCTGCAAAGGGGAAATGAAAATTTAAGGCTAATTATAAATTTTTCACCTGCAAGGCATATTGCTTACAACGGGCATAAACCGGCCACATACAAATGGATGTTAAGTTTGATGATCATATATCATCCTATGAGTATAGTGGACAGTGACACACATGGTCATGTATTCTGGATATGACCTGCATGTTGTGTACATGTAGCAATTCAATCACACCTCTCTTGAGAATTCTTTTCCTTATCTATGCCTCTCATGTTCTGTAAAGATACCTGTAAACGGGACAGATGGACCAGTCACCTGCTGCAGCTGCTATAAAGGTGGCTCTGAAATTGGTGTATAATATACGGGCAGTAATTTCAGCTGTCAGAAGAGGGGACACAGAAACTGTTGTAGACCTGTTAGACCTGTCAGGTGTCCCAATTGACACTAAGGATGGTGAGGGGAATTCCTTATTGCATTGGGCAGCATCGGGTGGTCATGTGACCACAATGAGGCTTCTCATCAGGAGGGGATGTGATGTAGACTCAGTTGATGGTAGAGGGCTCACTCCACTGCACTGGGCTGCTGCAATGGGACAGACAAAGGCAGTTCGAGGGCTGATTAGAATGGGAGCCACCAAGTCAATGGTTGCTATAGTGTATGGTACTCCACTTCATCAAGCAGCCATTAGTGGACATGTGGAGACTGTTGAGGCCATGTTGGAAGAAGGGTGTGCTATTGATGAAGTGAGAAGTAATAGTGGGAAGACTACTTTGCATTCTGCAGCTGAAGGTGGCCATGTCGAAGTAATTAAGGTGTCGGTAGACAGAGGGTGTGATGTGAATGCAGTGGATGCAAATGGCTGTACTCCCCTCCATGATGCTGCCTGTTGGGGTAGAACAGAAGCAGTTCATGAACTGATCAAACTTGGTGCAACCAAGTCAGTGTTTGCTGGTAATTTTGGTACTCCACTTCATCAAGCAACCCTTAGTGGACATGTGGAGACTGTTGAAGCCATGTTGGCGGAAGGGTGCCCTATTGATGTAGTGGACAGCATTGGAGGGACTGTTCTGCATTGTGCAGCTCAATGTGGTCAAGTTGAAGTAATGAGGGTGTTGGTAGACAGAGGGTGTGATGTGAATGCAGTGGATGCAAATGGCAGTACTCCCCTCCACTTTGCTGCTGGTTGTGGTAGAACAGAAACAGTTCGTGAACTGATCAGACTTGGTGCAAGCAAGTCAGTGGTTGCTGGTAATTGTGGGACTCCACTTCATCAAGCAACCCTTAGTGGACATATGGAGACTGTTGAAGCCATGTTGGCGGAAGGGTGTCCTATTGATGTAATGGACAGTAACGGGAAGACTGTTCTGCATTGTGCAGCTGCAGGTGGCAATGTCGAAGTAATTAAGGTGTTGGTAAGCAGAGGGTGTGATATGAATGCAGTGAAAGCAAACGGCTGGACTCCCCTCCACTTTGCTGCTGCTTGTGGTAGAACAGAAGCAGTTCGTGAACTGATCAGACTTGGTGCAACCAAGTCAGTGATTGCTGGTAATTTTGGGACTCCGCTTCATCAAGCAGCCTTTGCAGGACATGTGGAGACTGTTGAAGTCCTTTTGGAGGATGACACTTATGAACCTGATTTGAGCACAATTAATGTAGCATCCTCGCAAATACAAATTGACAGTAATCTCATTAGTGTTTGTGATTCAGTTGGTGAGACTCCTGTCATGTATGCTGCACAGGGTGGACAGGTGGAGGTGTTCAAATTGCTGACCTCCAAAGGTGGGGCTATCACTGACAAAGACACTCATTCTTTGTCTACACTTGAGCAGTGCTTTGTTGGTGGTCATGCCAGCAAACTGAGCCAGTTCTGTGAGGCATGTGGCATTGGGAGCAGTGGAGAAGGGCTGAGGGGTGCTTTAGCAACCTTGATCACTAAGGGTCTGGTTGATGCACACAAAGTGCTGTGTTTGTGTGCCTTTTCTGGAGACAGTGTATTCCTGGAAGAACAATTCATTGAGTTAGTTGCTTCTGATGAATGTTTAATGCCTGCAGCAGTGAGATGGGCCAAGCATTATTTCCACCGTGGTGAAGGTGTTCCCTTCATTGACCAGCTCCATTTACTGGATGGGGATTCCTTAAGCCCATTGCACATATCACTGCTGTCATTGAAATGCTTCAGAATGGATTTCGCTGACTCTTTTAACCAAAAGGGTACTAACAACCACACTTCATTCATCACCAAGCTGTTGTCCCACCCTGTGTTGAAGGGAACAGTCAATGAACCGTACCCAAATGGTCTAAGTCTGCTTGACCTAGCTCGGCAGTTTGAACTCCCCAAAATAGCTGATTTGATTGAGGGGACAGGTGGACGTCCAGGAGTGTGGTCTGGCATACCACAGGAAATAGAAGTTAAGCATCCTCTAGCACTGCCACGATTGAAAGAGGCTTATGCTTCTATCAAGGCTATTGCTGAGGATAGTGAGCATGGCTTTTGGTTCATCAAGAGTGTGCTTTCCAGTTGTCTCCAGCAGCCTTTGTGGCATCCCAATGCAGCTATTGTTGGTGCTGATGTTGGGGCAGAGAGAGATGACCACGAGTACAAGTCGCTCATGGAGTACGTTGATGGTGTGAGTCAACCCTTGAGCACCTTGCGAGGCCTTCATGAGCGGGTGAATAAAGCTACTTACAGAAAGGCAATTAATGCTATGCTGAACATCCGCACTGGAGGCTGCATACATTTTGGTATAGGAGATGATGGCATTGTAGAGGAGGGGCTTAACCTTAAGCAGAACCGTGCAATAGATGAGCTGAGAAAGAAGGTTGGTGACATACTGAATAGCTTCTGGCCTCCAGTTGAGTCATCAAAAGCACAAGTTGAACCAGTCAACCTCAGGTATGACAACAACCAGCTAACTGGTCGGTGGCGTTTTGACATTGTCGTGAAACCATGCAAAGAAGGTGTTAAAGTAGACGGTCATGCTTACCACCGTGTGGGACCACAAACAGTGCGTATGACAGAAGATCAGTTTACATGGAGATTCATGGAGACTGCGAGTGATTCACGGAAGTCACGGCCTAAGCCTGGAGGTAGGTCACATGGGCAACCTTTACCACATGAAGAAAGACCAATGAAGGGGAAATCAGGGAGTGACAGCAGACAGTCAGATGGGAGATGCCGAAAGGGCCAAAAGGAACCTTCTCAGAAGCATTCCAAGAAGAAGGGCTATGAGTAGGCAGTGAAGAGGGACTAGCTGGTGTCTGTAGTTGTTACACTGTTATGGCATGTGGTATTGATCTGGAAGGGACTAACTTATTTTAAGCAAGTCTTATATACTAAGCTACAGCAAACGTTGTATCATTACAATATATATTGTATGGGACCCGTGCTGCAATCGTATGCACATCAACTCCCTAATGAACAGCATGAGTGGCATTGTCAAGAGGGCCGCTATTGATACTTGTAGAAGAGGGATCAACACTATGCTGAACTACCCCACTGGAGGCAGCATACACTTTGGTATCCATGACGATGGCATGGTGGAGGTGGGGCTGGACCTTGAGCAGAACCATGTCATCGACCAGCTGAGAATGGCGGTTGGCGAGGTGCTGAAGAACTTCTGGCCTCCAGTTGATTCACATTTTCTGCACTTTTAACCAGTCAACGTCTGAAATGACAAGCCCAAGCTAACCAGTCAGTAGCACTTTGACATTGTCACGAAATCACACAAAACAGTTGTTATTCTCAAATAGTACTGCATACACGTATACTACTGTCAGGGACCCAGAAACGTGCGCATGACTACTGCTGAGTTGGTGCAGAGAGTCAGAGCTGAGCCTGCAGGCCAGTTACCTCACGGGTACTAGAAGTGTCATGTGACATTTGGAAGGATTAAACTATGTCACGGCAAGTATTACAAGGCCACTGAGAATATTCAAGAACTCAACGAACTTTACACAAATGTCTTCCAACATTTTTATTGATTTCCGCCATGCTGTAGCCAACAGTGAACCATACAATGCTTGTAGACATGTTGATGGAGTGGTCCCTGTGGGCTCTACAGATGTGTGTGCATGCAGACCAGAACAACACATGCGCAGTAGAGGAGGGACTGGACCTCAACCAACATGCATGTTTTCTGTTGATGATTAGCTGCCAACTTAGGTTGGTCAACTACTGCAGGAGTATGTTCTATCCAGCAGTCCAGCTGCGGTTTGTTTGGGCAGATTCAATCAGTGCACCTCCTGAACAGCTTGGGAGAGCCAACCGAATGGTGGCGCTTTGACATATGTGTGACTCCGCATGATAAAGTTGCTCTCCTTTCTTGCGACAAAACTGTTGCTTACTACCGACAAGGAGCCAACAGTGAGCCAATGCCTGCAGACATGTTGGTGGAGAGATTCAAGGATGCCAAGCATGTGAAGTGAGAGGTATGGAGCTTTGAGAGTGACTGCTCACATGTGAACTGACAGTACACCAGCAGCCAGTAGTGCAGCTGTGATGGGAGAGTGCACCAGTAGCCAGCAGTGTAGCTGTGATGGGAGAGTGCACAGTAGCCAGCAGTGCAGCTGTGATGGGAGAGTGCACAGTAGCCTGCAGTACAGCTGTGATGGGAGAGTGCACAGTAGCCAGCAGTGCAGCTGTGATGGGAAAGTGCACAGTAGCCAGCAGTGCAGCTGTGATGGGAGAGTGCACAGTAGCCAGCAGTGCAACTGTGATGGGAGGGTACACAGTAGCCGGCAGTGCAGCTGTGATGGGAGAGCGCACAGTAGCCGGCAGTGCAGCTGTGATGGGAGAGTGCACAGTAGCCAGCAGTGCAGCTGTGATGGGAGAGTGCACAGTAGCCATCAGTGTAGCTGTGATGGGAGAGTGCGCAGTAGCCAGCAGTGTAGCTGTGATGGGAGAGTGCGCACTTGATGGTGAGTAGAATTGAGTGAGTTGTGTCACTCTCTGTGTGGTCTGTTTTGTGTGTGTGTTTTTGTGTGTGTGTGTGTGTGTGTGTGTGTGTGTGTGTGTTGATGTGGTGTGGGTTTGCATGATTGATTGTACACACTTGTGCACTCGGTTCTTGTTCCCTCCTCTCACTATTCCAGATGGAACATGTGACTGCAGTGTCATGTCCTCTCAGCCATTTACAATTCTCTTGGTTTCATTTGTCTCATGCTCACCACCTCCGGTGTGTGGATATGGTATGCACTTCAGACCTCACTCCATTGAATAGTCTAGCAGACAAGATTGGTTACTACCACCAATGAACTCTTTAGTAACATCCCCTACTGACACCACCCTATTGACCACACCCTCTGAGGACCCCACCCCTTTACTGCTGAAAACATTTGAATCAAATGATGCAGCAGTTGAGATAGCCCAGATGTAGTTTGTGGACCTTGTACAATGTGTCAGCCTCTGGCCGTGGTGCTCACACACAAGTGGATGATGGCTGGGAGGAAGGGTGGGGCTGGGGGCGGGGAGGAAGAGCCAAGAAAAGAAATGGAGCGACGCATGCAGATGCGTTCAATGAAGTTAAGAGGGTGAGCTGGAGTGTGTAGCGAGAGCATGCAGTGAGAAAGAAGAAGGGGTTTGGAGGGAGAGTGCATGATGGTAGTAGGTTTGTTATCTGTATTGTATAATACCCCTTTGTGCTACCTTTGGAGGGAGAGTGCATGAAGACAGTAAGAGTGTAGACTGTATGCTAGAATAGCCCTTTGTGCTACTCTTCACTTTCTCTCCCTCTTGATCTTCACATAGGCTGTTGAGGATAAGATGTACAATGACTTTGCTGCTATCTACTACATGCTACTTGAGCAGTGGTCCAAGGGGAAGCTTGTTGCTAGGCGACCCAGCCTGCCGACAATGTTGCAGCCACCCCGCATTGTCGTTGACCCAAGTACTGCCCACCCCACTGCAATGGTTGGCTCACTATTGATGGAGGGAGGGGCAATGGGTCCAGGGGAGGAGTTGAGGAGAAGCCCTATAGAGATTACTAGTGAGGGAGGGAGGGAGGAGGGGAACAGGAGGGGAGGGGGAAGGAGGGGAGGGGAGGGGAGTACAGGAGAAAAAAGGAGGAGGGGGAGGGGAAAGGGAGGGAGAGAAGGGAGAAAGGAGGAATTGGAGAGGACATAGGAGGAGCAAGGAGACATTGTGTGGTATCCTAAGATGCATCAATGTCAATGTTTGGTATGTACTAGAAGTGAGTGTGCTATAGTTGCCTACATGGAGTGTCTGCAGTGCCCATTGCCACTGTTGTATACAGGGAGTGTGTGCAAGTGGAGAGGGTCTGGCATGCTAGATTACTTTTAGTAACGTCATAAGGTGGAGTGTGCTAACAGTTGGCTGAGTGACAAATGTATGTGAGTGGTGTGTGTGTGTGTGTGTGTGTGTGTGTGTGTGTGTGTGTGTGTGTGTGTGTGTGTGTGTGTGTGTGTGTGTGTGTGTGTGTGTGTGTGTGCGCGTGTGTGCGTGTGTGTGTGTGTGTCTACTGACAGTAGTGTCGTGTACCACTGCGTATCTCTTCTCCTCTCTACCATACGTAGGTGACTAAGTGGAGTGGTGGAGTCAGATGGCTACAACTCCACATCATGTGACAGTCACATGACTGCATTTTCTCATGTTTGTACCTGTGGACTTCTCCCTCCGTCCACTCTTTGAGACCTGCAATGTGTTCTCTGATTGAAGGTGTGTGTGTATTTGTGTGTCCATGTCACACTGACAGTACTGTGTGTTGTATCACTTCACGATCTCCTCTCTTCTCCACTGTATGACTAAGTCGAGTGGAGGAGATGGCTGACTACCCCCTGTGTCAGCTGACAGTCGTATGAGAGAGAGTCTTCTTTCTGGAATAGAGTTTGCACTTCCTGGAATAGACAGGTTCCACTGTTCAGAAATCACCTCCCTATTGAGGGCACTGCCTGGAATAGACAGGTTCCACTGTTCAGAAATCACCTCTCTAATGAGGGCACCGCCTGGAATAGACAGGTTCCACTGTTCAGAAACCACCTCTCTAATGAGGGCACTTCCTGGAATAGACAGGTTCCATTGTTCAGAAATCACCTCTCTAATGAGGGCACTGCCTGGAATAGACAGGTTCCACTGTTCAGAAATCACCTCTCTATTGAGGGCACTGCCTGCTGTCCTACGTAACACCTAACCCACTACTGAAGGGGGTGGAGTCAGGAGAGAAGTGAGGTAAGATGGAGTGCATGGGGAATAGTGTGTGAGTTGGTATTCACTTCATTGTTCTTCGCTATTGTATTGCATGTGAAGTGGAAGAGGTGTGAAGGGTGTGGTTGGTTCTCACTCCACTCTCCTTCCCACAGAGCCTTGGTGTTGTGCTGTATGTGTTAGTGTGTGGAGCTGTTCCGTTTGATGGTCACAATCTGCACAGCCTCAAGGCCCGAGTGCTGGACGGGCGGTTCAGAATACCATTCTACATGTCTCAAGGTGGGTATACAGTCACGTCCATTTGTTAGCCAATGTTGTGTCTCTTACAGATCTGCGGTCCCTCTCTGTTGGGCTCTTTGCTTGTTAGACCTTCCTCTTTAACAGCCTGGGCTCTTATTGCAAGAATTATTGGCTGCTATCCCACTATAGTGGTACCAGGCTCTTATTTTACAATCTGGGCTCTTATCTCATGTACATAGGGCTCTTATCCTTTCAGAGTGTGAGCAACCTATCTGACACATGATGGTGACTAACCCTGCTAAGAGGCAGCCTCTCAGCAAGGTGCTCATACACAAGTGGATGACAGCTGAGAGAAAGGGCGGGGCTGTGAGCGGGGAGGGAGAACCAAGGAAAGAAATGGAGCAACGCATGCAGGTGTACGAGGACAACGGTATGGTGCAGTGGTGTGAGCCTGTGCTGGTGGCTGTTCAACAGTTGGGACTAGATGTGAACAGAGTGAAGAGGGTGAGCTGGAGTGTGAAGAGAGGGCAGTAAAGTGAAAAAGAAGGGATTTGGAGGGAGAGTGCATGATGGTAGTAAGTTTGTAGACTGTATTGTATAATGGCCCTTTGTGCTACCCTTCACTTTCTCTCCCTCTTGATCTTCACATAGGCTGTTGAGGATAAGATGTACAATGACTTTGATGTCCATTGACTCCCAGTGGATGAGGAGGTCCCTCCTCCTCATCCAGGACCTGCCCCCAGTGGTACACCTATAATTTCCATTCCTAGGTTGGACTCCTCCTCCTTTGGTCCCTGAAGGTGTGTGTGGTGTGTGACAGTGGTTCATTGACTCCCTTGTACTCACTGGACAGGCATGTAGTTAGAGTCACAGCCCCATCTTTATCATCTTGACTCTTCAGTACTCCTTTTAGCAGGTTACCCACTGTCCCCTCCTCCCTCTCCTCCCCAGCCCCTCCCTCCACTGAGGCATATCTGTCAGCTGCTTGCAACCAGCTGGATGCTGTGCTGACTAACATCGGCCTCTCCCACCACCGTGTGTCCCCAAGCGAGAGCCATTTCTGAGTAATGCATGCATTGTGAGTGCGTGTGAGCAGCAGCGAAGCAATACACAGACTGGGGGATCTGGAAGTTATATTAATTTCTGTGGTTTGACAGTTTGAAGACACACTTCCTTAATAAGGTAATGAACTGTGTGTGTGTGCATGCACACGATCTTGAGAGTTTAGCTAATAATTATGTACCCTATAAACCACAGTGGAAGGTGTACAGTGAGAGGTGAACAGTGAGAGGTGTACAGTGAGAGGTGTACAGTGGAAGGTGTACAGTGAGAGGTGAACAGTGAGAGGTGTACAGTGAGAGGTGTACAGTGAGAGGTGTACAGTGAAAGGCGTACAGTGAGAGGCGTACAGTGACAGGCGTACAGTGAGAGGCATACAGTGAGAGGCGTACTGTGAGAGGTGTACAATGAGAGGTGTACTGTGAGAGGTGTACAGTGAGAGGTGTACAGTGAGAGGTGTACAGTGAGAGGTGTACAGTGAGAGGCGTACAGTGAGAGGCGTACAGTGAGAGGCGTACAGTGAGAGGCGTACAGTGAGAGGTGTGGAGTGAGGGGTGTACAGTGAGAGGCGTACAGTGAGAGGTGTACAGTGAGAGGTGTACAGTGAGAGGTGTACAGTGAGAGGTGAACAGTGAGAGGTGTACAGTGAGAGGCGTACAGTGAGAGGTGTACAGTGTCATAGTACTTGTGCATGTGTTGGTTGCTCAGTGTCTACCTCCCTCCCGTCCTCACTTGTGTAGTTAGAAGAGATCATCACTGGTCGTCTTGAGCCATAACACAGCTACACTAAACTCAATCAGTATCAAAGAGGCTGTGTGAGGGGAAGGGTGAGGGTGAGGGGGAAGATGGGGCCATCACACTCAGTGTATACAGCTGGTATGCCATCAGTGATTGCAGTATCTGGCAGTGAAGCTCTGTACAAGCCCTTAGACATAGCCTTATTGTCATGGCCTATATGTAGATGTATGTATGTTCTGTTTACAGTAAGTGGCCAAGCACATACGTGTTATGATGGGCTATGTTGAGCTGTTCATATGACATTGCTACTGTATTGGGGGGAGTGTGTGTGTGTGTGTGTGTGTGTCGCATGTGGGTTATGGCAGCTTTGTTTACACAAGCTTGGACCGTGCGGTTTCAGCGCATTCTTCTACGTTACCCTAGTTACGCATGTGACACCGCGTGATGTGCGCGTGCCAGGGCTGCCTCAATTGATTACGTCACGCCATCGTCTAGGAATGTAACATCTGGTACAAGACGTAGAGGCGAAACGACAAGTTAGATACCGGAGCAGGTAAGCAGAAGTCCATTTCTTGTATATATGGAAAACGAAGTAGGCCACGCGCGGCGCAAGACATCACGGTAAGTTGAGTATCCCACGGTCGCCATTTCGTTGACGTATGTTACGCCTACCCACTGAGACAGGAAGTCACGAGAGCATCATGTGACTCTAGCTGTTGGAGGAGGCAAAATGGGTTTCTTCGGTAAACCGCCGTGTGGGACGTCAGAACAGCCGAATGTTTCACAACGAAGGTAGAGGTGTGATGGTAAAGATGTTTTCTAACTTTTCCATGTGTCCGCTTTTGATACCAGTTTTCTATCGTGAGTTATTATGTGCGAAAGCTTCGACCGCGAAGAAGGAAAGTGGTTTTCCCAACATAACTCTCCAATGGATTCGTTTTTCAACTGCGGACACATGGAAAAGTTAGATCGTGTGACTGCGTACTGTTCTATGCCCTGTAATCCGCTCTCAGTCTCTCCACCGACTCCTACACAGCGATTGAGTGCGCTTTTAGATGTACTGTCCTCGGCCGCGATTCTCCGTCTAGGAAACTGTCACAGCTACAGTTTCATGTATAGCTTAGCTTGTTCTGGTCTTAACTCTAGGAGAAAGAAGGGAGAATACGAAGGTAAAAAATTGGCCGCGCGAAGCCACATTGTTTACATAGGTGCCATAACCCACATGCGGTGTGTGTGTGTGTGTGTGTGTGTGTGTGTGTGTGTGTGTGTGTGTGTGTGTGTGTGTGTGTGTGTGTGTGTGTGTGTGTGTGTGTAGTGCAGTAACAATTGCTAGTATTAACTTGCAGTGTGTGTAGTATAGTGTAATCTTGAAGTGAGGGCTTCTCAGCTGGCTCAGGGCAAAGAAGAAGACCAGAGCATCTGGTCGAAATGTCGGCAAGGTTTTCAACCCTGTTGTGAAGCTGGTATTAGAGAACCAACCCTTTCTGATGTAATCTTACTATGAATAAGTATACATTACACCATCAATTGCCCCACCCCTCCCTGCTCATATTGCCCCACCCCTCCCTGCTCATATTGCCCCACCCCTCCCTGCTCATATTGTCCCACCCCTCCCTGCTCATATTGCCCCACCCCTCCCTGCTCATATTGCCCCACCCCTCCCTGCTCATATTACCCCACCCCTCCCTGCTCATATTGCCCCACCTCTCCCTGCTCATATTGCCCCACCCCTCCCTGCTCACTATGCCCCACCCCTCCCTGCTCATATTGCCCCACCCCTCCCTGCTCATATTGCCCCACCCCTCCCTACTCATATTGCCCCACCCCTCCCTGCTCATATTGCCCCACCCCTCCCTGCTCATATTGCCCCACCTCTCCCTGCTCATATTGCCCCACCCCTCCCTGCTCATATTGCCCCACCCCTCCCTGCTCCTATTGCCCCACCCCTCTCTGCTCATATTGCCCCGCCCCTCCCTGCTCCTATTGCCCCACCCCTCCCTGCTCATATTGCCCCACCCCTCTGCTCCTGTTAACTGTAGGTCCACTGTCAGTTGTGAGCAGGTATTTGAGAGACAGAGAAGAAGACAGCCAAGACACTGCACACATTCTGCATCATCTCACTAATGAGACTGCACACTCATCACATGTCTCATGTGGTCGGAGACACTTTTAGCTAGCCATCTCAACCACCTTTCTTTATAGCAGTCAGCTGGACATACTATGTGTATGGTTGAGGAGATATCTTTAGTGGTTCTAGGGCTTCTAGTCCCGATTGACTTAAGCTTTGCGCTTTCTCTTGATTGTGTGAATAAAGTGTTGGACAAGTACATTGATTGATTCTTGTAGCTATGTGCTTAGTTAAGTCTATTGTATTTCCAATACTGTGGTCACTATTGAGAGAAAGCACAAACTCAGTCAGGACTAGCTAGCTATATATATATAATATGCATAGAAACCCTATGTGGTATAGTCACACAGTTGTAATGAAATTAGCTTAAAACATGTCCAAATCCAATATAAATTGCATGCATGGGATCAAGTGTGCACGTGAGCAGATCTCCTAATTTGGAGAGTGACGTCAGAAGACAACTGGGTGGGGCGCCTGAAGGGCGAAGGACACCTATTGAAACAGATCTCTTTGCTACTGAGGACAGAGCGGTCTTTTGCGTCTTACGTTTTGGTGTATGACTGAATGCAATAGAGCTACTTCTAGGTCCATCTTCTTTGTGCACGCGAAGACGTGATAGAACGAGCGACGGTGTAATCTGATCGCAACACAGTCTCCGCTGAAAGTGGTGTTCGACCTTGCGCCCTCGCGCTCAGCTAGCCATAGACAGTGGATCAGTTGAAGGTGAGCTGGGTAAGTGTGTCGTGGCGATGGGTGTTGGGGGACGAGTGACGAGTTGGTGGACCTGGGCTGGGATAGGAACCCCATCACGGCGCCCTATAGCACTGCGAAGTTCATTCACACCACCTCACAGACAGTGGACCTTACAACTGAACACATCTCGTGTGGGAGTGACTAGCGTTACATATATAGCTACTTGGCAGATTTGCTCCCCAGAGGGATTGAATTCAAAGCATTGTAGCTATCTGAGTCAGATTGCTGCAATTCGTATGTAGCCTGCCAATTATCAGCCGCTGTGGGCTGTATCTCAGCCATGCAGTGTCCACAGAACGTCCTATAAACTTCATATTGTATTGATAGCAAAAGGTGAAATCTCGTGCTCCTTTTCAGTGTGACAGTGGAAGAGAAATTGGATCAACTGACTTTGCAGGTATAACTCTAATATGGTACAATGACGTAATTGGAAGTATCCTGTGACAACCCCAACAACTTATAGCTACTGTCACCTCTACAACAGCTTGGCTTTGGTCACCTCTACAACAACTTTGTTTAGGGCCGTCTATTAAATTAGTGTTAAGGGGGTTATGTTTTGTGGTCGTCATGCTCAATCCCCAGCTCTGTCAATGTGGTCGTGTCCGTAAACATCATTTTGAAGTAGAGTCAAACCAGTGGATGCTGTTATAACTGATTACTTGCTTATAGCTACCAACTTTCAATTCATTTTCATACTTCCTCCTTGTCTCAGCTTTAGGGAGGTGCCTCATGATTAAGTTTGGATTGTCCTGAAGACCTGGAAGACCTGTCCAACTGTAGTCAATTGCGACCTGCAGCATTCAACAGTTAGTGAACTACACGCATACATGCCCACCTCGATCCTATTCATGATTCATGCGTGACTGCAAACCTCCTTCACTATATGTGAGTGGATTAGACAAAAGGGGCCACTTGTCACTATGCATAAAGTGTCACTACAGACGAAAACATGCAACCGTGTGATGTTTTGAGTATATTTGTATTTTTTGCATCTTTCGTACCAGTGGTATTGTCCCAACACCCTGGCCAAGTTTGAAACCCGTAGTCCTTTCCTGCGCTTCAAACCAGGAAGAACTGTTACGCCATCACCATGTTTATGGATATAACAACGGAAGGGTTACAGGCCATTTTCTCATGATTGCGCCGGGCATATTTTCGTACTTTGAGCGAGCGTATCTCGGAAACGGGAGCAGCTATTGAAACAAACAAAGTGCAACGAAGAGCTCATCTACTGTGCTTCCACCCAGTACCACTAACTCAATCGACAAATAGTGACAAGTGGGCTCTTTTGTCAAATCCACTCACCTATATCTCTGTGAGGTTAGGTCCTTTCATGATAAGCTATAGAACTTATCACGACTGTAGACCTCGGGCAACACTGTGTTTTGTCTATTTGAGCATGACGGCCACACAGACCAAATGGCAAATGTCTATAAACATGTATACACAGGAAAAGTGAATGCTAAGCACCCTAACCAAATGATATTTCAATCAATTGCATATAGTTGGCTCACTGCCACATGGCAGCTAGTTCTTATCAGATATCACTCTTGTGACGTCTATTTAGGAACATGCCCAACAAAAATGGCTACTCCAATCTTAATGTATTAGCGTGCTTTGGTGAAACTGGCAAAATGGTGAAGAACAATAGAAGGATAGGCTTCATTTGATGTATTGAAGATGGCAGTGCACCCAAAGCCAGCCTGGAGTGCACATGAGAGAAAAGCATCATAGGCTGCTTTTACCCCATTTGTCTTTTCATACTCTCCTCCTCCTTTTCACTAAATTTTTGCGTGCTCCTAGCGCACGACACAGGACACCTATACACCTAAATAGTGCATGAGGATTTACATACCTAGGTCAAGGACTAGGATCTGAGTGCCGGTGGCAATCCGATAAGTAGAGCGTTGGAGCAAGTTTTACCATGTCTCATACCATGTTGGCCGGCTATCATTATTATTGAACTCATAGTGCCAACTTGCATAAGACAAGGGAAGACCATGTTTGATATTGTGGTAGTTATGAAGTCAGAGTGAAGAAGAGCCTCACACACAATGGGCAAAAGTGGGTTTACTTAGTGTCACGTTGTGAGTGTGAAAGAGAGGGAGGATTGGAAGGGGCTGATCCCCCAATGTGACAGGAACTTAGTTAACTACAAATCCTGTGCCTATTACAGTGCTGCTCGTGTCTCCCAGGACATGCTTCATACGTATGTACTCATGGGGTGTGCAACTTGAGGTCATGAGGGGGCTGAGCGCAGGCAAAGCTGGGGCAGCTAAGGACCAATGGGTGGGCAAGTGGGCCAATGAGGCAGGCCACTGGGGGGGGGGGGTTGAAAGACCAGATGGGCTGGCGAGGGGCCGATGGGGACCAAGTGGGCAGGTGGACAGGGGGTACAGGCCAAGTAGGGAATGGTCAGGCTGGTGGAAGGCTGTTGTGGGCCAGATAGGGCAATGATAGGCCGAGCTGGCAGATGGACAATGGTGGCGGCTGGAGAGGAGGTGGTAAGGCCGGACTGTCTCGGAGTAGCGTGAAGGCCGAGCTGTACCTGTAAACCATGGTGGCGAGGTAGCGTCCGTTGCCGTGCCCAACAGAGGCGAGGCAGTGTCCGTGACCTGCAGGTTTTCAGCTTGAAAAAGGGAGTTCCGCGTTAGTAACTGGTCGCGATAGGGACTCTTGAGAGATAGGTTGTAGGTTGCGTGGTTAATGATCATGTCCAGGTCACCAATGTAGCGCAGGATGAGGAGTCGTGTTGACAATGATCCATTACTACTAAACCATGCACATGAAAACCTATAAGAGTGCCCTAGTGGCAGTTCACTAACAGTCCTTAAATTCTGCTGTCTTTCCCGTCATGACACACGATGGTAGTGAGGACGTGACATCACTCGCATGATGTGTGTGGTGACGTCAGTCATCCACTACATACTCAAATATCCTCTTTCAACCCATGCATTGTTTTGTGCATATGTATAGGAACACATGTTCATGTGTGTGTGTGTGTTCATGTAACAAGTCTATCGCACCATACATGAGAGTCTTCCTGTAAATGGGACAAGTGGACCAAACACCTGCTTCAGCTACTTGGCAGCAGGTTTTCCCCTAAACAGGCAATGTTGCACAGTTAGAACTTTCCAGTTTTGTTCTCAAGACTGGGTGTGATAGTCAGTACTAACCACTGCTATTAGTTCTGTCATTTTGCATGATCACAATTCTCATTCAAATACAGTACTGATTAGAAATACTGTACCATAGTGAGTGCGTTCAGACTGCACCTACGTGCGAGCAGCGTGTGGGTATGCGCGAGTAAGCGCAAAGCTAACACTTCAATACGTGTATAAGGGCCGCTGTTTCGTCATCGCTCTGACGTCATAGTAAAAATGGACGCAGGCGGCAGCATCTATGCGTGACTAGGTAATAGGTGTTAATGCCTTGTACGCAATGACGTAGCGAACGAAACTTAATACAGAACGAAGATGCATCGTATCTGATCGAGCGTCGACGGCTTTATGTCAATTTCAGAAGAGAAAAGCCTGTTTAAAAGCCCTTGCCGTTACAAGAATTTTGTATAAAGAATTGTGCTTACAAGTGCGCGTAACTGCGCGTACCCGCATAACACGTACGCGCGCGTGCGGTCGCCAGCGTTTGGTGTGCGGTTTTATGGTATAGTATTTCTAATCAGTACAGTAGAACAGGCCTGGAATTAGAATTGGCTGAAGCTTGTAATAAAAGCAAAGAGAACTCATGTCATTGTCACGTAAATACGGGCACCCCCAAATTTGTGTACCATGAACCCCCGAATCTACCTAGAAATGGAGGCTACTAATACCCACTACTATTAGTTCTGTCATTTTGCATGATCAGCAGGTGGTGACAATTCTCATTCAAATAGAACAGGGCTGGAATTAGAAGGAATGCCTCAACTGTATTCTTATGACTATAGACGAGAATAGTATAAGTGTTTCCGTAACAAGAACCATTATATGTCCAAGTGAACAGACAGCACACCATGCTATTGACTTGTACTTACCTTTGGTGAGATGCTCCTCTAAGCAGCAGCACTCCAGCCACTGAGACAAGCTATTACGTAGATCACAAACACTTTCACCGGCTGTGACCACATCTCTGAACCTCCTTGTACTGTCTGGTGGTGCAGACGATGGCCATTTACACATTGCAATATTGGGGAAGGTACAGACAAGCATAGTGTCAGCAAATTAATGATGACGGCCCTCAATTTCACATTTGAGTGGGGCTCACTCACAATTCTCATTTGATGTTTGAAATTGCAGTAATAGTAAATAGTTGACAATAACACACACATCCATGGTCATGTGTTCTGAATATCACTCGTTGTGTTCATGGAACATTTCAATCCTGCCTCATGCACTTGAGATTCCTTTTCCCTTACTTCTCTTGCTCTGTAAAGAGACTTACAAACTGTACAGATGGACCAGTCACCTGCTGCAACTGCTCTACTAGTGAATATTATATGGATCTTTTACACAGCTTTAGTAACCTTGGCTGTCACAATTGTAACAGCTGTATACCTGTTATACAGAGTTGTTGATGAAGGGGAGTCTTTATTGCATTGGGCAGCAGAGGGTGGTCATGTGACCACAATGAGGCTTCTCATCAGGAGGGGATGTGATGTAGACTCAGTTGATGGTAGTGGGCTCACTCCACTGCACTGGGCTGCTGCAATGGGACAGACAAAGGCAGTTCGAGAGCTGATTCGAATGGGAGCAACTAAATCAGTGGTTGCTGGTAATTGTGGGACTCCACTTCATCAAGCAGCCCTTAATGGACATGTGGAGACTGTTGAAGCTATGTCGGTAGAAGGGTGTCCTATTGATGTAGTGGACAGTAATGGTGCGACTGTTCTGCATTTTGCAGCTCAAGGTGGTCATGTTGAAGTAATTAAGGTGTTGGTAGGCAGAGGGTGTGATGTGAATGCAGTTTCAGTAGATGGCTGTACTCCCCTCCATGATGCTGCTGGTTGTGGTAGAACAGAAGCAGTTTGTAAACTGATCAAACTAGGTGCAACCAAGTCAGTGGTTGCTGGTAATATTGGGACTCCACTTCATCAAGCAGCCCTTAAGGGACATGTGGAGACTGTTGAGGCCATGTTGGCGGAAGGGTGTCCTATTGATGTAGTGAACAGTAATGGTGCGACTGTTCTGCATTCTGCAGCTGTAGGTGGTCATGTGGAAGTGTTTAAGGTGTTGGTAGGCAGAGGATGTGATGTGAATGCAGTGAAAGGTATCACTGACAGAGACACTCATTCGGTGTCTACACTTGAGCAATGCTTTGTTGGCGGTCATGCCAGCAAGCTGAGCCAGTTCTGTGAGGCATGTAGCATTGAGAGCAGTAGAGAAGGGCTGAGGGGTGCTTTAGCAACCTTGATCACTAGTGGTCTGGTTGATGCACACAAAGTGCTGTGTTTGTGTGCCATATCTGGAGACAGTGTATTCTTGGAAGACCAGTTCAGTGAACTAGTTACCTCTGAAGCCTGTGCCATGCCAGCAGCTATGAAAAGTGCCAAATACTATTTCGGTGAAGGTGGAGGTGTTACCTTCTTAAACCAGCTTGGTATACCAGATGACATTGCCTTGTATCCTTTACAGTTGTCGCTGCTGTCATTGAAATGCTTTGAAATGGGGTTTGTCATAGGTGGCATTCGAAATGGTACCACGGACCACACCTTATTCATTACCAAGCTGTTGTCCCACCCTGTGTTTAAGGAAACAATCAATGAAAACTTCCCAAATGGTCTAAGTCCTCTTGACCTAGCTCGGCAGTTTGAACTCCATGACATAGCTGCATTGATTGAGGGGGCGGGTGGAGGTCCAGGAGTGTGGGCAAATATACCTCCTGACGTCCTCAGTAAGCATTCTACTGGCCTCATGTCTGCTTATAATGTGCTGAGCAGTGTGTGTAAGTTGAACGTAGGGGGACAGGAGGTTAAGGAGGTTTTCTTGAGTATCCTTGGTGGACAGACTATAAAGGAGCAGGTCTTGGGCCAGCGTCCTGACCATGGGGATGTAGTCACACTTGTCCTACCTTACATCCAAGGGAGACACTGGAAGAGAGTTGGACTGGCTCTTGGCATGAAGAAGAGCACACTCGATGGTCTTGGGCAACAATTCCCAAATGACGATGATCGATATATGGAGACCCTGAGCTACTGGTTGGAGCACGGTAGCAGTGTGACCTGGAAGACCCTGTTGGATGCCTTGGGCCACTCTGAAGTAGAATGCACTATGGTTAAGCTCAGAGGCAATATTGTATCAGAAGTGGGAGGAGCTCACCAGGTAAGTGTGCAGTGGTGTGTGTTGAGTGAAGGTGCTGTGTGGTGCGCTGTCTGGAGGAGGCAAGTGCTGCTCTCGTCATGTGTGCTAGTGTTTGTGCTGCCTCCACCTCCTCTTCTCAGACGGTAGCTGTGAGTGGTCCCTTCAGACCTGTCTCCAGTTCTGCTCCAGCTGTGAGTGGAGGAGCATTTGCTACAGAGAGGAGTCCACCCGTCTGTGAAGGTGAGCTGTGTGGAGTGTCTCCGTACTTCTTTCCCTCATGACTATCCTCTAAGGTGTGTTGGGGCCTTGTACTAGCTCGGACTGTGCACTGGATTGTGTGTGGTTCAGGCTCTGACCAGCATACTATTATTTGTTCAAGCCTACCTAGGTCTCACGCATGCATTACTGGCTGCTTCACCACTTACATCTCTCTTGTGGTTCAGCCACACTTGCGCAGGTTGTTCAGAAACATGCTGAGAGGTTTCTCAAAGAAATGAACTGCAAAGCAATTGCAGCTGAGCTGAGAGCATTGGAGCTAGTTCCAGAGAGTGTTGAGAGTGACATCCATAGGTCAAAGAGTAGGGAGGAAGGTAACGCTGTCCTCTTGAACTATCTCAAAGAGGATGCAGATGAGGAAACAGTGACAGAAGTGTTCAGAATTGCTTCTGAGAAGACAAGCTACAAAAAGATGAACAAGTTTGCTGCCTTCATGCTAAGGAAACTACGAGAAGGAGGTTTGTATTAGTGTATTCTGTACACACAGATATACGTATGGTGTAAGACACTGTCGGGTACACTGGTGTACATTGGACTTAGCTGGCATGGCTTCCTAAATCCAGCAAGCAAGCGCTTCAGTCATTGTCACTATTCTGCCATCTTTCTATGGTACCATGCTACTATTGTTTTATACCACTAGCAATGCCTATTTCTATGTACCTTATTTGTCTGAATAGAGGCCCGGGCATCTATTTCCTTTAAGAGGTTTTGTCCCAGCCTTTATTAAAAATCTGTACAAAATAAAATGATTACCTAGCCATGTTTACTGTATAAAATCTGAGATAAAAATAAAAATGGCTACCATTGATGTCTGCACGCGTTGAGCTCTTTCTAGAAGGCACGAGTCCTCAGAAGTCAACAACATCACAATTCGGTCTGATCTAGTGACACCCACCTCCCTCACAGCGGCTTCTTTCACGGCTCTTCTACGCTCACTTCAGACCTTTAGATGCAGGAAGAAGTACGTGGTGTGCTTTCTCTTGGACAACACTACTGCTTAGGGGAGTCCAATCAGTCACCACACGTTGCACTGTGTTTGATTCGTACCTAAAGCATGCCGCTCAGATGCTGAAGAGTGTCTGTGTGTGGATTCCAGACTGACCCAGCATCCGTTTGAACCCGGCTTCTATTTGAGCCCCAGCCTCTATTGAGCCCAGCTTCTAGATGGACAAATACGGTACATAAATGGTCGTGATAGAAATATTTGTGACTGCTGCATTCGTGAAAGTTGTGAATCTTACTGACAGCGAAATATTGCAATACCCATCAAGCTAGTGTAAGAGCACTTTGTTCATTGTAAGATGGCCAGTGGTACCCTCTACCTTGTTCTGTGCATCAGGTCTCACTCCTCATGGTGGCCCCGCCCCTTGACCACGCCCTCTGAGGACCCCACCCCTTTACTGCTGAAGACACATCAATCAAATGATGCAGCAGTCAAGATAGCCTGGATGTAGTTTGTGGACCTTGTACAATGTGTCAGCCTCTGACCGTGGTGCTCACACACAAGTGGATGATGGCTAAGAGGAAGGGTGGGGCTGGGGGGTGGGGGGAGAGCCAAGGAAAGAAATGGAGCGACGCATGCAGATGCGTTCAATGAAGTCAAGAGAGTGAGCTGGAGTGTGTAGCGAGAGCATGCAGTGATGAAGAAGAAGGGGTTTGGAGGGAGAGTGCATGAAGACAGTAAGAGTGTAGACTGTATGCTAGAATAGCCCTTTGTGCTACCCTTCACTTTCTCTCCCTCTTGATCTTCACATAGGCTGTTGATGATAAGATGTACAATGACTTTGCTGCTATCTACTACATGCTACTTGAGCAGTGGTCCAAGGGGAAGCTTGTTGCTAGGCGACCCAGCCTCCGACAATGTTGCAGCCACCCCGCATTGTCATTGACCCTAGTACTGCCCACCCCACTGCAATGGTTGGCTCACTATTGATGGAGGGAGGGGCAATGGGTCCAGGGGAGGAGTTGAGGAGAAGCCCTATAGAGATTACTGGTGAGGGAGCGGAAGAGGAAGTTGGAGTTTGTTCAGTGTGTTCTCGTGTCAGGTACTGCAGTAGGGGCATATTTGTGACCTGTACTACAGTATTTTCAGAACCTGTGACTTGTTCAATCTGTGAATGTGTTTGTAGTGCTCTGTATGCTAGCACTCCAGCAGTGCCCGCATTGTTAGATCACTGCCATCCCTTGCCTCCTACACTCTCGCTCCCCACATAATACACATGCGCACATACACACACACATGCACATACATCTCCACAGGTCCCAACCCAAGTGCTGGCAACTTCCTAGCTAGCTGGCTGCGAACAAACCATTGTGGGGATTCCCCCCACACCTGATCAGTTGCAGCATCTCACCCAGTTGGCAGAGGAGGGCATGCAGCAGGGAGTGGGCGGGGCAGAGGGAGGGGCTGAAGTGGACGGGTCGGCCAGTAGACTCGGTGCCACACCCAATGTGATTGTTCAAAACGAGCTAATGCACCCTCAGCCACTTCACCACCGCCCTCCTCGTGAGTCGGAGAAGACATGGCACGCACATTCTTCTTAATAGGTAATTGTGTTACGCTGTATCTCTGTGGCCACCAAAGGAGTGTGTGTGGGCTCATAGACATGGGGAGATGTTTGCTCTGGGTTCTTTTGATGGTCACACCACTGATGAATGAATCTTCGTAATCAGTTTAATATGTACATTCCATTAGCGTTTGAACTGTATTAATCACTTACATGCAAGCTGTGTAAGGCTATCAGGTGACTTCATTTAATGATACCATGTTTTGTGCTTGCACTGTAAGATACCAGTGTGAACGTACACACTTGGTCAAGTATTGCATAATGTTGAAGTGTTGCATTGTACAGTGGAACCTGTCTAAGACAACCGCTTATGGCAAGCTTTAATGGCCTTTACAGAGAGGTGGCTGCCCTACAGAGGTAGATTGCAATGTATTAGTGCTATTTGGGTCCAAGGAGGCTGACTGTTTAGTAAAGCGGCTGCCTTGTACAGCGACCACCTTAGACAGGTTCCACTGTGTACCAATGGAATACCACACAACTTACAATCAAGTGAAAACTGAACAGTAGCCATCTGTCAGGGGTAATGCTGTGTCCACTTCCATTTCCAATTTAGATTCAATCTACTCAGCGCTGGGACTCCCCACTCCCCAGGGTGGCAGTGTTTGTTGCCACAGCCGCATTGCTCACAGACGTGTTTCTGATGGTGCATGGAAGCCGAATGAATACCAGCAGATGATGCAAGTGCGCCACACCAACACAAACCAGTTGGCCATGATTGATGGCTCCGGTCAGATGAGTGGATCTACAGTCTAATGTCTGGTGTGGGTGCGGTTCAGGGAAGCATAGGGGGAAGCCCCCCATGCCAGTGGCCATCTCTCTGACCTTGCCACCCCAATGTCCCTGCAGGAACAAGTGGCACAGTCCCAGAAGGTGTGTCTGCTCTCCTGGTAATGGTGTGCGATGCTTGTAGGGTGTGAACTGCTGATGGTGTCACTTAATGAGTTCATTGAAAGTAGCAATTTGCTAGTATTAGGAGAATGTCAGGAGCTAGCATTAAACTGGGTGGAATGCTACAAAAGAGTTGTGTTAGCGTTAGTTGTATTCATTTAATGGCAACAGTGTAATGTATTTCCTGATGAGGATGTGAAGCACCTGAGTGTGTTTAGGTAGATTAGCACCTGTGAGTGTCACAACATAACTGGATTGTTACCTTTTTGAAAGTGAACTATAAGTGAATCAACAATGAATGTCTTTCCCAAGTTCTGACGGTAGACGCTAGTAAAACTAGGAAGATTTGTGCGTACCACTAGATTGAAGGTATATAGCACAGCAGCCAATATCCCATTGTGTTGGTACGTTAGCAACTAACAAGGGGCTAACAAGAGGCTCTATTGTTGACAACAGGAAATGTCTGAGTTCCTGTGCATGTCTCGTATATCTCAGACGTGCTCAATGGCTAACCTTAACCCCGAAGTAAACGGCTATTCTTCAGAATGTTTCAAACTACAAGTCAGTTGTACGTAGCTCACTAAACTATGGATTTGTTGCCATAGCGCCTAATGAAACTACACAAGTTGAAGTATATCGCTAAATACTGCATAATACATATCCAAACTCCATGTTTCATGTATTGCTATATACATCATTCAACAAGTTTGTCATAGTGACTGAATTTCAACATGAGGTTGGAGAGAATGAATTACGTTTACGTCATTTGTCATGTGTCCTGCTATGCTGTGCATTGCCCTCCAACCTCTCTTCTGCACCTCCAATGCCAACTGTAGCAGCTCAACATCATCCAGCGTAGTGGTGGAGACACTAGCCCGGAGCGCCAGGGGAGCCTTACTCAGGGCCACATGTCTGGAAGGGCGTCACCCACCTCATCAGGAAACAGCTCTCAAAAGCCCTCGATTGGTGCACCTGCACCGCCACCACAGTCGATGATGACCCAGTACTTAGGAGCCCACCTGCCCATTTTGGGTGCAGCTGCGAGTGGCACAAGAGGGGGTATCCCATGCATGGTCAGAGCAACATGGAGGCACCAGGTGGGTGTGTCAGGGGGCGTGTGTGAGTATTCCACTGCACTGGACTAGTGTCTAGGTAGACAGCACTACGTAGTGTTCTTAGAGTGGTAGCTCCATATCTGCCAAAATGACTCTTAATACTTTTTGAGTAGATTGTTCATTCCTCCTCCCTCTCCTCCCCAGCCCCTCCCTCCACTGAGGCGTATCTGTCAGCTGCTTGCAACCAGCTGGATGCTGTGCTGACTAACATCGGCCTCTCCCACCACCGTGTGTCCCCAAGTGAGTTCCTCGTACAGTACAACAGCACAGTGCTCAAGATTGTCCTCAGTCAAACTTCCAATGGCCACATTAACCTGGAGCCACTCCACATGCAGGGAGATGTTGATGTCTACCAGACCATCATTCGAGAAATCAGCAGCAAACTAGTGCAGCCCTCCGTGGTGTAGCTAGCCCCACTACAGTGACCACCACCTCCTCTGTACTTTACAAACCACCCCAAACTCCCCTCAATGTGTGTGTGATGTATATATGCTGTGCATTGCACTTGACAACATGACATTTAATTAATGACGTCATATTTCCTACTAACAGTGTAATTGTTCTATTTCGGGATACAAGGATTGTGTTACCAATCTGTCTCCTAATTTGGAGATTGCATGACGTCAGACAAACTGGGGCACGCACGTCGTGGGGACCACAGACAAACGAGTTTGTCTATGTGGGCATACTCTACTCCGCAGTGAGGCAGAACAGATTTATTCTCGAGGGTTAAATATATCGGACGAGCTAGGCGAGGACCGAGAGCTGATTCTTTTTCGGTGTCTGTAAGTGAGTACGACAGGACTACTTGTAACTACATCGGCCTACGTTCTTTTGAGGTGGAGGTGGAACGAACGACAGTCGAATCTGATCACAACACGCGGTCTTGGAGTCTCGGCTTGTGATCTCCGTCAGTGGATCATTGGTAAGTGCTATGTGTGGCGAATTATGACAGTGTGTCAGTGGTGTTGGTGGAGTCACGAGTGTCAGGGTTGATTGGTTTGATTCCAATCATAAATGGTGTACTGAATCTCATGGGTAGGTAGCTACGGGGAAGCCTTACAGTCGGTTTCAGAATGTTTGTCCAATTTCAAATGATAAGGCAAATGGTGTAAGTTACAGTAACAACATTGTGCAACGTTGTGACGTCTACTTTGTCATTATAATCATATACTAGCTGCAGGGCCCCCGTCTTCGGCAGGCCCTGTAGGAGGGTAAACTGTAAAGTGGTCGAGTGTTTCCTGCAGTGTGGGCTAGTGCGTCCTGTAGAGGGGTCCTGTACGTTTTTCGCAGATCCAAGATGGCCGACGGTCGGTTCATTCTGGATTTTCACCACGCGCTCCTCGGCAGCAGCTTATTTTAGCACGTCTACCACCTTATATTGATGTGAGGTACAGCGTGCCACGGCTGGGAACGTTTGGGCACGTTTCGTCGACGTTCGCGTGAGGAGTTCGCGAACAACGGTTGGGGTTGTTCTTTTGTATTGGCAGCATAGGAGCGTACGCGGAAAACCGTATATTTTCTCCGTAAATCCAGGATGGCGGACGGTCGTTTGGAGGTTTTCCCGCGCGCTCCTCGGCAGGGGCTTCTTCGCGCACGTCGCCCCCCTTAGATCGAGACCGAGTCTGACTTCCATAATCTGGGAAAGTTTGGTGTCCATGCGTCGTTGCTCGCGGGAGGACTTCGCGAACAACCGTTCTGCTCAACTCTTTATATATATAGACTAGCGGACAGACCCGCCCTTCGGGCAGGTCTCTCCGCGTGCTCAGCGTATGCCAGCTGGTCGGACACAGGCTGGTAATGCCATTGCTAGTCAGGCCCCAGCTAGTAATGCACTGACTGGTCATGCATGCTCCGGCAAAGGATAGTCCAGGCTGGCCTGGTGATGTCAGTGTGACTGACCTACCATGTCCATGCAGACGTTCTGCAATATAAAGCTATATAATGTACAAAGGAATGCAGCAAAATGTTGGCAGATGTAGGGATGGTGAAAACGTATTCAAAGTCAGCGCATGTTAATGACCTGGGTTTTGCATGGACCGCCCCTCCTCCTTGTTGCATGGACCAACTGCCCCCTCTCTTTGCATGGACCGGCCCTCCTCCTTGTTACTACGTTTTTTCCGCCAGGTGGTTTTGCCGTACCTTGCAGGTATGCACTGCACCATCCCTACATCTGCCCTTGTTTTTGGAGGAAACATTTTTACACACCCTTTAGCTATAGTACTTCTCTATAAACAACATTCCTGGTCTTACCACATAAGGTACATAAGGGCGGGTCTCTCCATGTGCTCGGCATATGCCAGCTGGTCGGACACAGGCTGGTAATGCCATTGCTACTCAGGCCCCAGCTAGTAATGCACTGACTGGTCATGCATGCTCTGGCAAATGATAGTCCAGGCTGGCCTGGTGATGTCAGTGTGACTGACCTACAATGTGTGCATGCAATTTACATGGAAGATCACCGTAGACAAACAATGGATAGTTGTAAGAAGCTTACGGTTCCTGTGTGTGAGACGACTCCCCCTTTCTTTTTTCTCCGCTTCGGCATCGCGCTAGCTTGGATGTAGTCCTCGCACCTGCATGAACACCAAGGATACGGCATACTTTCTTCCACCAAGATGGCCGGCGGTCAGTTCATTCTGGGCTTTCGCCGCGCGCTCCTTGGCAGCAACTTATTTCAGCACCTCTACCACTTTATATTGAGATGGGGTACAGCGTGCGACAGCTGGAAACGTTTGGGCACGTTTCGTCAACGTTCGCGGGAGGAGTTCGCGAACAACGGTTGGGGCTCCTCTTTTGTATTGGCAGCATAGGAGCGTGCCCGGAAAACCATATATTTTCTCCGTAAATCCACGATGGCGGACGGTCGTTTGGAGGTTTTTCGCCGCGCGCTCCTCAACAGGAGCTTCTTCGCGCACGTCGCCCCCTTAGATTGAGACCGGGTGTGGCATCCATAATCTGGGAAAGTTTGGTCTCAATTGGTGGCCGCTCGCGGGAGCACTTTGCGGACAACTGTTCTGCTCATTACCTCTTTATATATATATGGATACGTACCACTCAGGACTAAATCATGTGTCATTAGAGTAGTATGGGGTATTTCCGGTTACGTAAGATGAGGCGAGTCCTCTTCAGGCAAGATGGGACTTTGATGTGCTACTAGCCTACCTTGGAGGAAGGCAGAGTACTACTGTGCACAACACTAAACCGATTGAGGCTCCTGCTGCTATTAGTGCAGAGAAACTCTGACGCAATCACAGCACTGTCACAGAGGGTGTTTCCGGTCAAGAGCGGGTGTTTCCGGACGAGTGTAGAAAAGTGGTGCAGTAGAGTAGTGCAAAGTAGCGAAATGCAACTTTTATGGCATCCAGAGATGTCCACAGATGCTCTTGGTATCAACACAAGCTACCAATAGCACAGGTGGTAGGCAGAGACCATGCTCTTTGAGGGGTGCTAGTACAATGCAGTGAAGCTATTCCTTGCATTCAGTGTACTCTGCCCATGCTGAACTGTCATGTCCTTCCTCATAGACACCATCCCACTCTGGAGACTTTGTTTTAGGCTTCTGCTTTTGCAAGTTCACATAGTTTGTGAAGGGATGTTTGAGTTTGTGATGGGCACCCCTAAATTTGTGTACCATGAACCGTCCCCAAATCTACCTAGAAGTGGAGAGCGACCTGTCTTTGATTCCACGTAGAAATGGGACGTCCATATCTACAATAGATGTGGGGACCCCCTCATAGATTCAGGTACCCATTGTGAAAATAATGAAATTCATCTATTGATTTGCTTGAATCTTGGCAGCACACTCATTGGGCAGTACTAGTGTGTTTGGTAGGTGTTTCGCACACTGAGCTCGTCCCCTCTTGCAGCTGTGAGAAACCATGTCTCCTATGTAATATAATTTGGGGAATGACATCAGACAAAGTGGGGATGCGTAGTGGGGATTACCCCTGGGTTTCTCCTCGAGGCGTTGACTCACGGATCGATGCCTCGCAGAATGTATCCTCAGTACCCCAGCTAGAGGAGATTTCACATACTTGTGTTTGTTGGTTAAATTTGGGGACAGTACCACTGTCCATTCTTCATTGTGCCATGATCCCTCACTGTATTCTACCAGTATCTGGCTAATACCCACTGCTATTAGTTCTGTCATTTTGCATGATCAGCAGGTGGTGACAATTCTCATTCAAATAGAACAGTGCTGGAATTAGAAGGAATGCCTCAACTCTATTCTTATGACTATAGACGAGAATAGTATAAGTGTTTCCGTAACAAGAACCATTATATGTCCAAGTGAACAGACAGCACACCATGCTATTGACTTGTACTTACCTTTGGTGAGATGCTCCTCTAAGCAGCAGCACTCCAGCCACTGAGACAAGCTATTACATAGAGCGTGTTACTGCAGATTGACTGGAGTGCCATGGGCGATACCAACATCAGTTAACGGTGTGTGTGTGTGTGTGTGTGCGAGTGTGAGCTATATGGACGGCCTGTGGTTTCCAAGTATCATAATTATACGTATGGTGGAATTGTAGAACTTGAATGAGCATGTCTTGAGTGAGCGCATGAGCATGTGTTGTCTGTAAACCAACCCTAGTTCACCACGTAGCTGGCTGCTTAGCTACTAGATGTAAATTTACAAAAGGCCTATTTCTTCTATGTTGTCCACAATGAGTAACTAGTCTACCCTGGAGTCAGGTATTTAATAATATGGTGGACAGAGTATTCTACTTGATGTATTGTCCGCAATTCCCAGTCTTCTGTAAAAACATTGTGTTCCTGTGAGAAATGAGATGATTTTAAATCTTCATTTCCAGTTGTTGCATGTGAATGTGACCACTCACATCTGGTAATTAGTCCCACATAACCAGTCTGCCATTTTGCTGAGATTCAGTCTTTTGTAGAGGTGGAGTCACAGCAAAAATGGCTGTGTGGCTACGCAAGATAAACTTATTTTATGATACCGAGCACTTACTTTTGTGTTTTCAGCTCAGTCAGCAACGCCTAGCTACCACCTTGGCTGTGACTTGTCACAATTGAAGCTGCACTTGAAAATCCCATCTGTAAGGCACATTTTATGTTCAGGAATTACTCCTTCAATTTTTGATGATAGCCACCAAGCATGGTAGGAATGTGGAGAAATGTAGCAAGAGTAACACAGTCTAGCTGAATTTGGGTTAAAACCGTTCCATCTGAGTTGTTCTGTGTTTTACGGTCGTCGCCATATCTAAGAAATAGGGAAAAGATCATGTTTGGTTGTTCACAAACCCCTTCAATTTTCTACCAAATTTATCGAAATTGGAAGAGTATATATCACGGCAATCCGGGGTGTGACTTAAGGTGGTTAGCGTCTTTGCCGCTGGACTTCTTTGGACGAAATGAATTAACAAAAAATTCTGTTTGCACGGAGTTTTGTGGAGTGAGTCTATAGAATGTTCCTTCATTGAACAGGCAGTTTCAATTGGTTGTACTGCTCAAGTTTCAACTGATAGAATGGGAATCCACCCGAAGGATTGGTATTCAGCTAGTATGCTTAAACTACAATGTGCCCACAATCCATCTGTGGTACTAGTTGATATATCCTACTGGGTGAAGATTTGACCATGACAAACCTCTCAGCCATGTCTCTCAGCTGGATTATCGCATGCACATCAGGTGACCTGCAGTGTATGTGCAGTTGTGCAATCAACTTAGGCAGAGGTCTATTCAGTTGTTGTATACATAATGCTTTTTGGTGTCATTGGTGGAGCAGATTTCATCTTGCACTGGTCTCCAAAGAGTCCTTCCCACTTCAACATTTTCTTTTTTTAACACACTCCTGCTACATATGCCTCATTGAAGATTGATGGAAAAGTCTGGAATACGTTCGTATAAGTGCACAAACTTCACTGATCATTTCACCCACGTTACCCTACAAAGCCAAAACTGTTCTAACCTAACCCCATCCAAGGGTCGTTAACATTTTGAAATGCAATATCATCATCAGCTAGCATATCTCCCAGGCTCACTCCATGCATGCGTGCACATGTGCGTGTGCGTATGTGTGTGCATGTTCATGCAACAGTGCATTTGCTAGGAACACAACCTCTTCTCTTCTCTGTAAAGATTAAAAGGTACAGATGGACCAGTCACCTGCTGCAGCTGCTCTGCAATTGGCTTTCAGCAAATGTGCATTAATTAGAGCTATCAGAACTGGTGACACAGAAACTGTTGTAGACCTGTTAGACAGAGGTGTCCCAATTGACACTAAGGATGATGAGGGGAAGTGTTTATTGCATTGGGCAGCAGAGGGTGGTCATGTGACCACAATGAGGCTTCTCATCAGGAGGGGATGTGATGTAGACTCAGTTGATGGTAGGGGGCTCACTCCACTGCACTGGGCTGCTGCAATGGGACAGACAAAGGCAGTTCGGGAACTAATTAGAATGGCAGCCACCAAGTCAGTGGTTGCTGGTGATTGTGGGACTCCACTTCATCAAGCAGCCCTTAAGGGACATGTGGAGACTGTTGAGGCCATGTTGGCGGAAGGGTGTCCTATTGATGTAGTGGACAGTAATGGTGCGACTGTTCTGCATTGGGCAGCTGAAGGTGGCCATGTTGAAGTAATTAAGGTGTTGGTAGGCAGAAGGTGTGATGTGAATGCAGTGGAAGCAGATGGCCGTACTCCCCTCCATGATGCTGCTGGTTCTGGTAGAACAGAAGCAGTCTGTGAACTAATCAGAGTTGGTGCAACCAAGTCAGTGGTTGCTGGTAATTTTGGTACTCCACTTCATCAAGCAGCCCTTAGTGGACATGTGGAGACTGTTGAAGCCATGTTGGCGGAAGGGTGTCCTATTGATGTAGTGGACAGTATTGGAAAGACTGTTCTGCATTTTGCAGCTTCAGGTGGCCATGTTGAAGTAATTAAAGTGTTGGTAGACAGAGGGTGTGATGTGAATGCAGTGGAAGCAAATGGCTGTACTCCCCTCCATGATGCTGCTGGTTGTGGTAGAACAGAAGCAGTTGATGAACTAATCAGACTTGATGCAACCAAGTCAGTGGTTGCTGGTAATTGTGGTACTCCACTTCATCAAGCAGCCCTTTTTGGACATGTGGAGACTGTTGAAGCTATGTTGGTAGAGGGGTGTGCTATTAATGTAGTGGACAGTAATGGTGCGACTGTTCTGCATTTTGCAGCTTCAGGTGGCCATGTTGAAGTAATTAAAGTGTTGGTAGACAGAGGGTGTGATGTGAATGCAGTGAAAGCAAATGGCTGTACTCCCCTCCATGATGCTGCTGGTCATGGTAGAACAGAAGCAGTTGGTGAACTAATCAGACTTGGTGCAACCAAGTCAGTGGTTGCTGGTAATTGTGGTACTCCACTTCATCAAGCAGCCCTTTTTGGACATGTGGAGACTGTTGAAGCTATGTTGGTAGAGGGGTGTTTTATTGATGTAGTGGACAGTAATGGTGCGACTGTTCTGCATTTTGCAGCTGAAGGTGGCCATGTTGAAGTAATTAAAGTGTTGGTAGACAGAGGGTGTGATGTGAATGCAGTGAAAGCAAATGGCTGTACTCCCCTCCATGGTGCTGCTGGTCATGGTAGAACAGACGCAGTTGGTGAACTAATCAGACTTGATGCAACCAAGTCAGTGGTTGCTGGTGAATATGGGACTCCACTTCATCAAGCAGCCCTTGAGGGACATGTGGAGACTGTTGAAGCTATGTTGGTAGAGGGGTGTTTTATTGATGTAGTGGACAGTAATGGTGCGACTGTTCTGCATTTTGCAGCTGAAGGTGGCCATGTTGAAGTAATTAAAGTGTTGGTAGACAGAGGGTGTGATGTGAATGCAGTGAAAGCAAATGGCTGTACTCCCCTCCATGGTGCTGCTGGTCATGGTAGAACAGACGCAGTTGGTGAACTAATCAGACTTGATGCAACCAAGTCAGTGGTTGCTGGTAATTGTGGTACTCCACTTCATCAAGCAGCCCTTTTTGGACATGTGGAGACTGTTGAAGCTATGTTGGTAGAGGGGTGTGCTATTGATGTAGTGAACAGTGATGGGGAGACTGTTCTGCATTTTGCAGCTCAAGGTGGCCATGTTGAAGTAATTAAAGTGTTGGTAGACAGAGAGTGTGATGTGAATGCAGTGAAAGCAAATGGCTGTACTCCCCTCCACTCTGCTGCTGCTTGTGGTAGAACAGAAGCAGTTGGTGAACTAATCAGACTTGGTGCAACCAAGTCAGTGGTTGCTGGTAATTGTGGTACTCCACTTCATCAAGCAGCCCTTTTTGGACATGTGCAGACTGTTGAGGCCATGTTGGCGCAAGGGTGTTTTATTGATGTAGTGGACAGTTATGGGGAGACTGTTCTGCATTCTGCAGCTTATGGTGGTCATGTAGAAGTATTTAAGGTGTTGGTAGGCAGAGGGTGTGATGTGAATGCAGTGAAAGGTGGAGCTATCACTGACAGAGACACTCATTCTGTGTCTACACTTGAGCACTGCTTTGTTGGTGGTCATGCCAGCAAACTGAGCCAGTTCTGTGAGGCATGTGGCATTGGGAGCAGTGGAGAAGGGCTGAGGGGTACTTTGGCAACCTTGATCGCTAGTGGTCTGGTTGATGCACACAAAGTGCTGTGTTTGTGTGCCATATCTGGAGACAGTGTATTCTTGGAAGACCAGTTCAGTGAACTAGTTACCTCTGAAGTCTGTGCCATGCCAGCAGCTATGAAAAGTGCCAAATACTATTTCTGTATAGGTGAAGGTGTTACCTTCTTAAACCAGCTTGGTATACCAGATGACATTGCCTTGTATCCTTTGCAGTTGTCGCTGCTGTCATTGAAATGCTTTGAAATGGGGTTTGCCATAGGTGGCATTCGAAATGGTACCACGGACCACACCTTATTCGTTACCAAGCTGTTGTCCCACCCTGTGTTGAAGGAAACAGTCAATGAAAACTTCCCAAATGGTCTAAGTCCTCTTGACCTAGCTCGGCAGTTTGAACTCCACGACATAGCTGCATTGATTGAGGGGGCAGGTGGACGTCCAGGAGTGTGGGCAAATATACCTCCTGACGTCCTCAGTAAGCATTCTACTGGCCTCATGTCTGCTTATAATGTGCTGAGCAGTGTGTGTAAGTTGAACGTAGGGGGACAGGAGGTTAAGGAGGTTTTCTTGAGTATCCTTGGTGGACAGACTATAAAGGAGCAGGTCTTGGGCCAGCGTCCTGACCATGGGGATGTAGTCACACTTGTCCTACCTTACATCCAAGTGAGACACTGGAAGAGAGTTGGACTGGCTCTTGGCATGAAGAAGAACACACTCGATGGTCTTGGGCAACAATTCCCGAATGACGACAATCGATATCTGGAGACCCTGAGCTACTGGTTGGAGCACGGTAGCAGTGTGACCTGGAAGACCCTGTTGGATGCCTTGGGCCACTCTGAAGTAGAATGCACTATGGTTAAGCTCAGAGGCAATATTGTATCAGAAGTGGGAGGAGCTCACCAGGTAAGTGTGCGGTGTTGTGTGTTGAGTGAAGGTGCTGTGTGGTGTGCTGTCTGGAGGAGGCAAGTGTAGCTCTCCTGTCATGTGTGCTAGTGTTTGTGTTACCTCCACCTCCTCCTCTCAGACGGTAGCTGTGAGTGGTCCCTTCAGACCTGTCTCCAGTTCTGCTCCAGTTGTGAGTGGAGGAGCAGTTGCCACAGAGAGGAGTCCACACTTCAGTGAAGGTGAGCTGTGTGGAGTGTCTTCTCCTTTTGTGAAGCGGGGATGAAATAGTCCATACCTACCGTATTCTCTCTAAAAATTTGGCACTATATATTTTCGCCACCCCTGAAAAGCCTGTCCAAATGTATTCTAATTTCTGACAAATTTTAAGTATTCCAATATTCGTCGCATTACTCGAATATTTCACCAAACACAAATTGTGTCAGATATTTCTCCTCAGTAGACAGCCGCTCATTGCTCTATTCTTTTGGAGGGTGCCCAAGTACATCATCTCCGTCTCCTTACATGGCTACAGTGTGCCTGATGCATTTATTGGCATGTTCTCGCAGGTGGTCGTCAGCGTCCAGGAGTCTGTGTGAGCATGTTAGCCTCGAATGATTGTCCCAACAGTGAGTTCAAAATCTGCCATTTCATTAAGAAACGCCCCTAACAAAGCGCACCAAGATTTTGCCATCTGCTCTAATGTTTCAGTGTGACAATCTAAATATTCATCACCCTCGGCCATCTTGTTCATTACCATTCTAATTGCCACCGAGTGACAAAATTTCTGGGCACAATGGGTGACGAATTTTTAGAGATTATACTTGCTGTCATGACTGTCCACTACTTTGTTACCCACTAGTAATGCAGTATGTGTTAATAATTAAGTTAAAGCTGCGAACCCACTAATTTGAATTTTAAAGATCTTTGCTAAACCTGATTGTGCCTCTTTAAGTTATAGCACAAAATATAGTAATAAATATAGTAAACTTTGAGATTCCGTCAGAATATTAAACAGCTGAAAAGTGTTAGCCCATAGTAAATTTTGAATGTGAGGTTTAATACCACAAGACCAACAACAAAAGCAAGCTCTGCTCTAGTGTGTGTGCACACTAGAGTGGGGCTTGACTTGTCTCAATGCATACAGGAGTAAAATAGTTTGTAAATTTTCAATGTGTTGAGCTGTATGCACATGGCTGAAGTGTTTGACCCCTCACACATCCCTCCTTCCATTCCACAGCTGTGCATATCCCACCACCTGGTGGAGCTGCTGGTGGACAAGTGACCAGTATACAGGATGTAACCCATGCATCTGGTAAGGACATTGAATACAGTGACTTGTTGTTATCATAAGATGTTCACATTGTTGTGTTATATGACAGATGTGATAGAGGCCCTTGGGGGGAAAGCTGATTCAAAGTGGAGACATTTTGGCACTTTTCTTCGTTTTGAGCCCTCACTGATGGACACAATTCAGAGTGACAATAGCAAGAGTGTCACTGACTGCATGCTAGACCTGGTTACCAAGTGGGTGGACAAGTATGAAGGAAGTGGTGATCTCCCTCGCACATGGCAGACATTGGTGGAGGCAGTGAGGAAATTGAAGGATAGGAAACTGGCAGAGGAATTGGCAAAGACGTATGGAGTGAGCAGTAAGTGAGCGAGCAGTTTTATTTGATATGTCTACTCTTGGTTTTTTGGTGTGTGTGTGTGTGTGTGTGTGTGTGTGTGTGTGTGTGTGTGTGTGTGTGTGTGTGTGTGTGTGTGTGTGTGTGTGTGTGTGTGTGTTTGTATGTGTGTGTGTGTGTGTGTGTGTGTGTGTGTCTACTGACAGTAGTGTCGTGTACCACTGCATATCTCTTCTCCTCTCTACCATACGTAGGTGACTAAGTGGAGTGGTGGAGTCAGATAGCTACAACTCCACATCAGGTGACAGTCACATGACTGCATTTTCTCATGTTTGTACCTGTGGACTTCTCCCTCTGTCCACTCTTTGAGCCCTGCAATGTGTTCTCTGATTGAAGGTGTGTGTGTATTTGTGTGTCCATGTCACACTGACAGTACTGTGTGTTATATCACTTCACGATCTCCTCTCTTCTCCACTGTATGACTAAGTGGAGTGGAGGAGAGAGCTGACTACCCGCTGTGTCAGCTGACAGTCATGTGAGAGAGAGTCCTCTTTCTGGAGTAGAGTTTGCACTGCCTGGAATAGACAGGTTCTACTGTTCAGAAATGACCTCTCTAATGAGGGCACTGCCTGGAATAGACAGGTTCCACTGTTCAGAAATCACCTCTCTAATGAGGGCACTGCCTGGAATAGACAGGTTCTACTGTTCAGAAATCATCTCTCTATTGAGGGCACTGCCTGGAATAGACAGGTTCCAATGTTCAGAAATCACCTCTCTAATGAGGGCACTGCCTGGAATAGACAGGTTCCACTGTTCAGAAATCACCTCTCTATTGAGGGCACTGCCTGCTGTCCTACGTAACATCTAACCCACCACTGAAGGGGGTGGAGTCAGGAAAGAAGTGAGGTAAGATGGAGTGCATGGGGAATAGTGTGCGAGTTGATATTCACTTCATTGTTCTTTGCTATTGTATTGCATGTGAAGTGGAAGAGCTGTGAAGGGTGTGGTTGATTCTCACTCCACTCTCCTTCCCACAGAGCCTTGGTGTTGTGCTGTATGTGTTAGTGTGTGGAGCTGTTCCGTTTGATGGTCACAATCTGCACAGCCTCAAGGCCCGAGTGCTGGACGGGTGGTTCAGGATACCATTCTACATGTCTCAAGGTGGGGGTATACAGTCACATCCATTTGTTAGCCAATGTTGTGTCTCTTACAGATCTGTGGTCCCTCTCTGTTGGGCTCTTTGCTTGTTAGACCTTCCTCTTTAACAGCCTGGGCTCTTATTGCAATAATTATTGGCTGCTATCTCACTATAGTGGTACCAGGCTCTTATTTTACAATCTGGGCTCTTATCTCATGTACATAGGGCTCTTATCCTTCCATAGTGTGAGCAGTATATCCGACGCATGCTGGTGACTAACCCAGCCAAGAGGCAGCCTCTCAGCAAGGTGCTCACACACAAGTGAATGATGGCTGAGAGAAAGGGCGGGGCTGGGGGCGGGGAGGGAGAACCAAGGAAAGAAATGGAGCGATGCATGCAGGTGTACGAGGACGGCGGTATGGTGTAGTGGTGTGAACCTGTGCTGGTGGCTGTTCAACAGTTGGGACTAGATGTGAACGAAGTCAAGAGGGTGAGCTGGAGTGTGAAGGGGAGAGTAGTAAAGTGAATGAAGGGGTTTGGAGGGAGAGTGTATGATGGTAGTAGGGGGTTTGTTGTCTGTATTGTATAATAGCCCTTTGTGCTACCCTCACTTTCTCTCCCTCTTGATCTTCACATAGGCTGTTGAGGATAAGATGTACGTACAATGACTTTGATGTTCATTGACTCCCAGTGGATGAGGAGGTCCCTCCTCCTCATCCAGGACCTGCCCCCAGTGGCACATCTTTAATAGGCATTCCTAGGTTGGACTCCTCCCCCTTTGGTCCCTGAAGGTGTGTGTGGTGTGTGACAGAGGTGTACTGGAGCAGTGTGTTCCCTTTCATTGACTCCCTTGTACTCACACCACCTCCATACCATTCCTCCCATGCCCAGTCCCCTCCCCATGCTGCTGGTCCAGCCCCTGACCTCCAATCCCAGCTAAGGCCATTCCAGGGTCTTGACCTCCAACACCAACTGCAGCAGCTCAACATTAGCCAGTGTAGTGGTGGAGACACTAGCCCAGCAGTGGTTGCCCCTCCCCTTCAAACACAGCTCCACCACGGATGTAGTGTGGTGGTGTCTAATGCAGTGACTAATGGGAACCCAGTGCATGGTCAGAGCAACATGGAGGCACCAGGTGGGTGTGTCAGAAGGTGTGTCTAGGGTGTGTGGGAGGGTGTTCCTAGGGTATGTGTGGGGCTGTGTCTAGGGTGTGTGGGTAATATGATGGAGGTGAGCCTCACCAACACCAACCAGTTAGTGGAGTGCGCAAGGGGTGTGTTTGGGGGCGTGTCTGGGGTGTGTCAAGATGGTATGTCTGGGTCATATACCTAGCATTGGTAAGTGTTTCAGTGCTTGTCCAGAGTGTCATGTAATGTGATCGCGTGATTGTTTATGAGTGTGTGTGTGTGTGTGTGTGTGTGTGTGTGTGTGTGTGTGTGTGTGTGTGTGTGTGTGTGTGCATGTGTGTGTTTGTGTATGTGTGTGTGTGTGCATGTGTGTGTGCGTGTGTGTGTGTGTGTGTGTGTGTGTGTGTGTGTGTGTGTGTGTGTGTGTGTGTGTGTGTGTGTGTGTGTGTGTGCGCATGTGTGTGTGTTTGTGTTTGTGAATGTGAAAGTGAATATGAATGTCAATGTGAAGGTGCCACACAATGTGAGCAACAGCACTGGACAGGTGTCTAGTTAGAGTCATAGCCCCATCTTTAGCATCTTGACTCTACAGCACTCCTTTAGCAGGTTACCCACTTCTTCTTCTCCTCTCCTCCCCAGCCCCTCCCTCCACTGAGGCATATCTGTCAGGTGCTTGCCACCAGCTGGATGCTGTGCTGACTAACATCGGCCTCTCCCACCACCGTGTGTCCCCAAGCGAGTTCCTCGTACAGTACAACAGCACAGTGCTCAAGATTGTCCTCAGTCAAACTTCCAATGGCCACATTAACCTGGAGCTACTCCACACGCAGGGAGATGTTGATGTCTACCAGACCATGATTCGGGAAATCAGCAGCAAACTAGTGCAGCCCTCCGTGGTGTAGCTAGCCCCACTACAGTGACCACCACCTCCTCTGTACTTTACAAACCACCCCAAACTCCCCTCAATGTGTGTGTGATGTATATATGCTGTGCATTGCACTTGACAACCCCCATGACATTTAATAATTTTTAATGACGTCATAATTCCTACCATTAATTGTTCTATTTCCGGAAAGTGTTCTGGGAGCCACCGATCAGTCTCCTAATTTGGGTTGACGTCAGACCACCTGGGGACGGGCAGTACCCTAGTCACAACCTCTCTTCATACGCAGTCGCGAAGCATCAGACAGAATATATTCTGGAGGGTTAACTAGGGATAGAATAAAGCGAGTGAAGTAGTTGTGGCGTGAGACGGGTACCTCGTGATCGAAAATAGTTCGATCGTGTTGGGGATAGTCGGCCAGGGCAAGTTACTTTGTGGTCACGTGGACTGCGCGCATTGCAAGGACGAGGCGAGGACCGAGAGCTCTAGACGGGGAACCTTATACTTAGTCGGTGTCCGTGAGTGAGTACGACAGGGCTACTTGTAACTACATCGGCCTACGTTCTCTTGAGGTGGAGGTGGAACGAGCGACAGTTGAAGCTGATCACACCACGGTCTTGGAGTTTCGGCTTGTGATCTCCGTCAGTGGATCATTGGTAAGTGCTATGTGTGGCGAATTATGACAGTGTGTCAGTGGTGTTGGTGGAGTCACAGGTGACCGGTTTGATTTCAATCATAAATGGTGTACTGAATCTCAAGGGTAGCTAGCTAGCTACGGGGAAGCCTTAAAGTCAGTTTCAGAATGGTTGTCCAAATAGGGACGTCTACCTTGTCATTATAGTCAAATGTGCCACTCAGGACAATCACGCTAACATGTCACACTATCATCCATACACTGCAGTCCTACCTCTCAGTTGGCACTGCATGCATGATGGGTACCTTCACCACTGAGTGATGATTGCCATCACCTGTACATGCTTCATATGCTTCTACAGTACTGTTGGTGCTTAAGATCCAATGACAACTTCCATGCTTCCAACTGACCATCAAAGGAACTGTCATGTACTGAAATGTCCCCACCCACATAAGAAGTTACTCAACATGATTGTCATTTACTTACATGTCCAATGACAAAATTTACTCTTCCTAACTCAAATTACTCAAAGCTGTGTGCCTTCCCAATAACAACATTGGGCTCCCCATTTTCATGTGGGTGTCTCCTATCCTACATAGATTTAGGGAGGGGGTCCCAAAATCTACGTAGTCCCCATATATCTATATGACACTGTAGCCAATGGACTGACTCACCCACCTTTGTACTGTGCATGACCAACTCCACGTAACCTTCCTACATTTCCTATACATGCTGTGTATTGCACGACAGTTGTATAGGGTGTATAGGTCCATAACCAGAGTAGGAAATTATGTCACAATGCTAAGGATTCCCCACTGATTTCAGTTTTAAAACTGACAATAGGTGTGAGATCTGAAGTAGTTCCTCAAAGTTAACTAGCAGCAATACACCCATGAAGCTAAAGTCATATGACTGACCCTACTATGGAGAATGATGTCAAACCAGGAAATTGCCATGTAAACAAATTTTAGACTGGGCTGAAGTTGTTGTGCATGTGTTTTGAGCTCTTGTATAGGAGTGTGTCACTGTGAACAATAGGGCTATGACCTCTGGAGTACGTTGCGTTGACATGTGAGGAATCCGATGAAGTAGAACGAGCAACGATTGAAACTGATCACAGCACTGCCTTTGAATGTAGCAGCCATGCAGTTTGCCTCCCCCTCCCCCCCCTCCCCCATGTGGTGTCCAACAATCCACCACATGATCACTTGTGGTTTGATGATGACTCAGGCTTAAAGCACTCAACGACTGAATCAATGTCTGATGAAGACAACAGCAGGGGACAAAATGCTTCAGAGTTGTTAGCCAACTGTTTAAGGGTGCTCTACTTCAGCATCGAGCAGCAGCTGTTAAGGATATGAGCTAGTGCCAGGTTGTAAGAAGGACGACTGTGGTAGGATGTGAACTGACACACTGCATGTCCATCAATAATCAATCCAACTCACCTTGAAAGTCATGCACACCAGCCTGCCAGTAGTAATGTTGTCATATGTCCACCTGTTTCACCATGCCTCATACCATGTTGGCCGGCTATTATTATCATTGAACTCACAGTGCATGCCAACTTGCATAAGACATAAAATGGGGGGTAATGCAGTGGACAAGTAGCACCTTTCAGTTAGTGAATTGTCACTTTCTCAAACACAAGTTGCTGTGAGTGTGCTCTGCCCATGCCACGTCATCTTTGTAGTTACCAAAGGCAAGTAATCACGTTGTAGTCTGAAAAGGGAAGACCATGTTCGAAATTGTGGTAGTTATAGAGTCAGAGTGACGGAGAACCTCACACACAATGGGCAAAAGTGGGTTTACTTAGGGTCACGGTGGGAGTGTGTAAGAGAGGCAGGATTGAAGGGGCTGACCCGCCAATGCGACAAGAACTTAGTTAAGTACAAACATAGACATGGTACAAATCAGCTTTTTATTTCTGTTTCATAGGCAACCCATACGTTATTTTGTGCATATGTATATGAACAAATGTTCATGTAACAAGTCTATCACATCATACGTGAGAGTCTTCCTATAAATGGGACAAGTGGACCAAACACTTGCTTCCGGTGTTTGGCAGCAGGTTTCCCCTAAACAGGTGATGTTGCACAGTAGAACTTTCCAATTTTGTTCTGAGACTGGGTGTGATAGTCAGTACTAACCACTGCTATTAGTTCTGTCATTTTACATGGTCAGCAGGTGGTGGCAATTCTCATTCAAATAGAACAGGCTGGAATTAGAAGGAATGCCTCAACTGTATTCTTATGACTATAGAAGAGAATAGTATAAGTGTTTCCATAACAAGAACCATTATATGTCCAAGTGAACAGACAGCACACCATGCTATTGACTTGTACTTACCTTTGGTGAGATGCTCCTCTAAGCAGCAGCACTCCAGCCACTGAGACAAGCTATTACGTAGATCACAAACACTTTCACCAGCTGTGACCACATCTCTGAACCTCCTGTGTACTGTCTGGTGTTGCATACAATGGCCATTTATACATTGCAATATTGGGGAATGTACAGACAAGCATGTGTCAGCAAATTAATGATGACAGCCCTTAATTTCACATTTGAGTGGGGCTCACTCACAGTTCTTACTTAATGTTTAAAATAAGTAGCAGTAATCCAGAATAGTTGACAATAACGCACACATCCATGATCATGTGTTCTGAATATCACCCGTTGTGTTCATGGAACATTTCAATCCTACCTCACTTGAGAATGTTTTCCCTTACTTCTCTTGCTCTGTAAAGAGACTTACAGACAGTACAGATGGACCAATCACCTGCTGCAACTGCTCTATTAGTGGCTCTTAAATGGGTCTTTTACAAAGATTCAGATTAGACCTGTTAGACAGAGTTGTCCCAATTGACACTATGGATGATGAGGGGAAGTCTCTATTGCATTGGGCAGCACAAGGTGGTCATGTGACCACAATTAGGCTTCTCATCAGGAGGGGATGTGATGTAGACTCAGTTGATGGTAGAGGGCTCACTCCACTGCACTGGGCTGCTGCAATGGGACAGACAAAGGCAGTTCGAGAACTGATTCAAATGGGAGCAACCAAGTCAGTGGTTGCTGATATATTTGGAACTCCACTTCATCAAGCAGCCATTGGACAACATGTGGAGACTGTTGAGGCCATGTTGGAGGAAGGGTGTCCTATTGATGCAGTGAACAGTGTTGGAACCACTGTTCTGCATTTTGCAGCTGAAGGTGGTCATAATAAAATATTGAGGGTTTTGATAGACAGAGAGTGTGATAAGAATGCAGTTAAAGCAAATGGCTGTACTCCCCTCCACTCTGCTGCTGGTTGTGGTAGAACAGAAGCAGTTCGTGAACTAATCAGACTTGGTGCATCCAAGTCAGTAGTTGCTGGTAGGTTTGGGACTCCACTTCATCTAGCAACCGTTAATGGACATGTGGAGACTGTTGAAGCCATGTTGGCGGAAGGGTGTCCTATTGATGCAGTGAACAGTAATAGAGAGACTGTTCTGCATTTTGCAGCTGAAGGTGGCCATGTTGTCATTCATAGTGAGAAAGCTAGTAGGGAGAGGGTGTGATGTGAATGCAGTGGAAGTAAACGGCTGTACTCCCCTCCATGCTGCTGCTGGTCGTGGTAGAACAGAAGCAGTTCGTGAACTAATCAAACTTAGTACAACCAAGTCAGTGGTTGCTGGTGATTGTGGGACTCCACTTCATCAAGCAACCCTTAATGGACATGTGGAGACTGTTGAAGCCATGTTGGCGGAAGGGTGTCCTATTGATGTAGTGAACAGTAATAGGGAGACTGTTCTGCATTTTGCAGCTAAAGGTGGCCATGTAGAAGTAGTGAGAAAGCTAGTAGGCAGAGGGTGTGATGTGAATGCAGTGGAAGTAAACGGCTGTACTCCCCTCCATGCTGCTAGTCGTGGTAGAACAGAAGCAGTTTGTGAGCTAATCAAACTTGGTGCAACCAAGTCAGTGGTTGCTGGTAGGTTTGGGACTCCACTTCATCTAGCAACTGTTAATGGACATGTGGAGACTGTTGAAGCCATGTTGATGGAAGGGTGTCCTATTGATGTAGCGGACTGTTTTGGAGCCACTGTTCTGCATTCTGCAGCTGGAGATGGCCATGTTGAAGTAGTGAGAAAGCTAGTCGGCAGAGGGTGTGATGTGAATGCAGTGGAAGTAAATGGCTGCACTCCCCTCCATGATGCTGCTGGTCGTGGTAAAACAGAAGCAGTTCGTGAGCTAATCAAACTTGGTGCAACCAAGTCATTGGTTGCTGGTGATTTTGGGACTCCACTTCATCTAGCAACTGTTAATGGACATGTGGAGACTGTTGAAGCCATGTTGGTGGAAGGGTGTCTTATTGACGTAGTGAACAGAAATGGAGAGACTGTTCTGCATTTTGCAGCTTAAGGTGGTCATGTTGAGGTAATGAGAAAGCTAGTTGGCAGAGGGTGTGATGTGAATGCAGTGGAAGTAAATGACTGTACTCCCCTTCATGATGCTGCTGGTCGTGGTAGAACAGAAGCAGTTCGTGAGCTAATCAAACTTGGTGCAACCAAGTCAGTGGTTGCTGGTGATTTTGGGACTCCACTTCATCAAGCAACCATTAATGGACATGTGGAGACTGTTGAAGCCATGTTGGCGGAAGGGTGTCCTATTGATGCACTAGACAGTGTTGGAGCCACTGTTCTGCATGGTGTAGCTCAAGGTGGTTATGTTGAAGTAATGAGGGTATTGGTTGACAGAGGGTGTGATGTGAATGCAGTGGAAGTAAACGGCTGTACTCCCCTCCACTATGCTGCTAATTGTGGTAGAAAAGAAGCAGTTCGTGAGCTAATCAAACTTGGTGCAACCAAGTCAGTGGTTGCTGGTGATTTTGGGACTCCACTTCATCTAGCAACCATTAAAGGACATATGGAGACTGTTGAAGCCATGTTGACAGAAGGGTGTCCTATTGATGTGGTGAACAGTAGTGGGAATACTGTTCTTCAATTTGCAGTTACACATGGCCATGTTGAAGTAGTAAGAAAGCTAGTGGGCAGAGGGTGTGATGTGAATGCAGTTGCCGTAAATGGCTGTACTCCCCTTCATGTTGCTGCTAGTTATGGTAGAACAGAAGAAGTTTGTGAGCTAATCAAACTTGGTGCAACCAAGTCAGTGGTTGCTGGTGATTTTGGGACTCCACTTGATCAAGCAGCCCTTAATGGACATGTGGAGACTTTTGAAGCCATGTTGGTGGAAGGGTGTCCTAGTGATGTAGTGAACGGTAATGGGAATGCTGTTCTTCATTTTGCAGCTAAAGGTGGCCATGTTGAAGTAGTGAGAAAGCTAGTGGGCAGAGGGTGTGATGTGAATGCAGTTGCTGTAGATGGCCGTACTCCCCTTCATGATGCTGCTGGTTGTGGTAGAACAGAAGCAGTTCGTGAGCTAATCAAACTTGGTGCAACCAAGTCAGTGGTTGCTGGTAGATGGGGCACACCTTTGCATCAAGCAGTTTTTTATGGTCATTCTGAGTCTGTTGAAGTTCTGTTGGATTTGGTCAATTGTAATGTCACACCTTTGACAAGACATCTGTCAGATAATGCCATTAGCATTTGTGATTCATTTGGCCAGACCCCTGTAATGTGGGCTGCATTGCGTGGGCAGGTGGAATTGTTCAAAGTTCTGTTCGCTAAAGGTGCGGCTATCTCTGACAGAGACAGTCATTCTGTGTCTACACTTGGACGCTGCTTTGTTGGTGGCCATGCCAGCAAACTGAGCCAGTTCTGTGAGGCATGTGGCATTGGGAGCGGTGGAGAAGGGCTAAAAGGTGCTTTAGCAACCTTGATCACTAAGGGTCTGGTTGATGCACACAAAGTGCTGTGTTTGTGTGCCATTTGTGGAGACAGTGTATTCCTGGAAGATGATTTTAGTGAAATAGTTGCTTCTGAAGTTTGTGCCATGCCTGCAGCTGTGAAATGTGCCAAATACTTATTCTGCAATGGTGAAGGTGTTACATTCTTAAACCAGCTCAGTATAATTCTTAAACCAGCTCAGTATACCAGATGATAGTGCCTTGCATACTTTACAATTGCCACTGCTGTCATTGAAATGCTTTGAAATGGGACTTGCCGTACCTGGCATTCAAACTGGTTCCAAGGATCACACTTCATTTATCACCAAACTGTTGTCCCACCCTGTGTTGAAGAGAACAGTCAATGAGAACTTCCCAAATGGTCTAAGTCCTCTTGACCTAGCTCGACAGTTTGAACTCCATGACATAGCTGCATTGATTGAGGAGGCGGGTGGAGGCCCAGGAGTGTGGGCAGACATACCACAAGAAATTGAAGCTAAACAGCCTTTAGCACTGGCTCGATTGAAAGAGGATTACGTTTCCATGATGGCTATTGCTCGGGAAGGTGAACATGGTCGTGAATTCCTCAAGGGGGTGTTTTCCAGTGTTCTCCATCAGCCTCTTAGTGACCGCCCTTCACTGCTCAGTGCAGAACAGCTGGGTAAGGAGAATGTCCTCAGACAAAAGCCCAAATAATCTAAACTATGTCGCCTAATCATTCCACATGTTTCCTCCCAAAACTGGAAGCTGGTTGGACTGTTGCTCCTGGAAGATATTACTGATAGTGAGGAGACTCTTAATGCATTTTCACATCAATTCGGTGATGACAGGAACAGATTCTTGGAGACCTTGAGCTACTGGTTGGAGCACGGTAGCAGTGTAACCTGGAAGACCCTGTTGGATGTCTTGGGTCACTTTGAGACTAAACACACTATTGATGAACTAACGGACAAGATTGTATCAGAATTGGGAGGAGCTCATCAGGTAAGTGTGCAGTGCTGTGTGTTGAGTGAAGGGTGCTGTGTGGTGTGCTGTCTGGAGGAGGCAAGTGTTACTCTCCTGTCATGTGTGTTTGTGTTCGTGCTGCCTCCTCTTTTCTTCCTCCCCCCCCCCCCTCCCTCCTCCCCTCTGATCCCCTCCCCTCCTGTGTATCTCTTTTGTTTCCCTTATGCTCTCAGGTCTCTCCCCAGCTGGCCAGCTCCTCAAGGTCTCTTGTTCACATTGAGAGGACAGCAGAGCTGAGTTGGTCATTGGCAAAGCGGAGGAGGACATCAGATGAAGAAGGTACAAGGACTGTGCTCAGTTGGTGATTTATTTGCCCAAGTAATGTCATCACCTCCAATTGTTGCTCATCCTCCAGGTGTGCCTTGGCAGAGGAAGTGGTCCTCAGAGAGTGACACTCAAGACCATCCACCAACTAAGACAGTAGCTAGATGTGGCTTGACTGATAGTGGAAGAATTGTAGAGGCTGTGAGTGTCCCCACTTCTGCTCCAGTTGTGAGTGGAGGAGCAGTTGCTACAGAGAAGGGTCCACACTTGTGTGAAGGTGAGCTGTATTGAGTGTCTTCTCATTCAGTGAGGCTGGGATGGAATACTACCAGATGGGCTTAAATTTTTGTGGCACTAAACTTTCGCGGATGGCAGATTTTTACTATATTCACAGTTTTTATTATTTGCAGATGCTGGGTAACTCATATTATATTGCATATATATGCTATATAGCTGTAATAATACAATGATAAGGGAGAACAGAATGGTCTTGCTTTACAGTACTACTGTACCATTTAAAGAGAGACGATCGCACAAGCACAGAAAGGAAGAGCCTAGCGAAGCCATGGCACCATTCTGCTTAGCAAATTCACGTCCCTGCTTTTCCTTCGCTAGAGTCGTTGCAAACATTTGTCGTCGTTTCAGCTTTCCAGTGTGCGAGTTTCCTACAGGGCTATCGGCATTGACACTCATCAGCCGCCACTAGCTTCGTGATTCAAGCCAAATCAGTTTGTTTCTATGGAAGGATCAACACGCCGCTAGTGCTAATCGTTGTTCAGGGAAATGATTCAAGGTGCGAATTTTGCGAGTTATAAAATGGTTCGAAATAAGTTTGAAGTCAACAGTTGTGTACCTGGTTTTCATGTTTATACGGCAGTGTGGGCTCCTCAAATCAGGAAGAATCTCTGCTGTGCTCACGAAAGTGGCAATGGAGAGGATTAATTTGCAGTTGCAGTGAAGAAAGGCAGGGATACAGTTGGTTGTGTCCTGCAAAAATGTCATGCATCTGCTTGCTCGTCCTACGCCATGGTGGATTGGTGGAATACAAAAGCGATAATAGAACAAAGGGGACATTTTGACGGCTTTCAGCATCCATATTATACACTTATACAACACTTTGCACAATTTCACAGATTAAACTATTCGTGTGTGGCTTCTGGAACCGTGAAAACTGTGAAAGTTTAGTCCCGTGAAAATTTCAGCTCATACGGTATTCTCTAAGGAGTGTTAAGTGGAATTTGGATCTCTAGTTGTGAGTGTGTGTCACCTAAATAGCACCTATACCTAACTACTTACTGTGGCAGAAGGGACAGTGTGCTACAGAGTGCAAGTGATACATAGGAATGCTCTAGGGAATGGTCACTTTTGTACAGCATGCAAACAGCAGTTCCTGAGCATTCAACCATCCTCACTGCTACATAGGCTAACTGCCAAGCTTATGGTTTAAGGCATGTGTTAATAATTAAAGGTCCACCGTCATGGTTATACAAGTTGCCTTTATGTGATAGATTGTTTAGAACCACCGAAAATCGCTGTTAAAGGGCTTCGAAATCCCCGTTAGAGGGATAATGGCTCACTTCTGGAAAATCGGCCGAAGAAATCTGCCATATTGCAGTAGGCTTGCCGTACATCTGTGTCTATGCTTGAATGGGTCACACACCGTGTGGGAAGAGAATCGCCGACTGGCTTTCACGTCCCTCTTGCTGATGAACTCGCCCTGATGCATCACAAATGCGTTGCTGGAGGATGTAGTAGGGCCAGTGGAGGCATGGATCTATGGTGGAGGCAACGGTCGCTGCTTCATTTCACAAAGAGCAATAGTCTGAAGAAGCGGTGGCCAGCAGCTGTTAGCAGGGTCCATTGTATTTTTCTGTGCTTGATAAGACTCTCCTGTAAGATAGACTGCCTTTCGGATTGTGACTGATGCCCTACCTGCCATTTCGCTGTTTTTTGGTCTAAATATTCTAGCAACAACCACTTTGCTCACTCTAGTACATCTGTCAGAATCCAAATGACACTCTAACTTACAGGAGAATCTTTCCTAGCACAGAGAAAGCCAATTGAGAACACGACAAATCGCTGCAAAGGACAAAAGAATGAGTAGTAGCTTTGCGATGATGAAAAATGTGTCCCAGGGCCATTTCGATGCCCCTACCACCTGGTGTTCTGCGCAGCCATGCTCGGTAGAGACATAGAGTTTTCCTCTGAACCTCTTGCTGTGACCAGAGTTTGCGTGTGCCCTACTACCTAGCAAGTAGGAGTGGAAAGATGCTTACATCCTGCAATGTGGGAGCCAGTGACCTGAAGTACGTGCTGAGTGCTCCAAAATATGTTTTCGGCACACTTCGTATTTTCAGCTGTTACGCCTTGTAGGAGGTGACAAATCAGCTCTAGGCTGGTGTACCATCTCTGTTTTGTCCAAGAATGGTGCAAATCGGTGTTTGCAGGACTGAGGACGGGCGTCACCGTATTATTGGTCGTGTCGCAAAATAGATGTCGTGCCGTACGCGTACGGCTGCGCAACCCACATGCCCAGATCTGTTTCAGAATCAGCAGGGGTATCTCCTTCATTGTCTCAAGAAGTTTCGCCTTCATCGTAAGAGAAAGACTCGCAGGAGATAACAATTTCTTGTTCAGTCTGTTGCCTGGCCTATATACTCTCCTCCATACTTGCGCAAACATTCCAGAGCCTACTGTGATGTCACGACGTTTTAGCATTGTTAGGCCGGAAAACTGGAAACGCCCACGCATAATTGGTCTTTTTGCAACTTTGTGCCCTCGTAACTCCCCCATCGTGAGGCAGAGCACTCTGAATAGGTATCATTGAAGTTGTTTCACAAAGCACTATCAATATGAAATTTTATAAACTGCGACAGTGGACCTTTAAGTTAAAATAGGCTGCAAACCCACTAATTTGGAATTTTAAAATCCTTTGCTAAACCAGATTGTGCCTCTTTATGTTATGGCACACAAAAGATCTGGCTGGATAGCCTACTATAACTGGGGACTGACAGACTCTTATTTGTGAGATTCCGTCAGAATATTAAACAGCTGAAAATTGTTAGCCCATAGTAAATTTTGAATGTGAGGTTTAATACCACAAGACCAACAACAAAAGCAAGCTCTGCTCTAGTGTGTGTGCACACTAGAGTGGGGCTTGACTTGTCTCAATGCATTCAGGAGTGAATTAATTTGTAACTTCCAAGATGTGTGCATGGTAACACTAACTCTTGATGTAGCTGCATATGTGTTTGTATGTTCTGTTACTATCAGCTTCAGATTCTACTCCCCCCACACCCAAAATGTGTCTTGATGTAGTTGTGCATAACTTTAGTGTTCACCTGCAAGCAGGTGGTGTGTATCCATGGATGGACGTCATACTGTGCTGTATATGGGTACTTATATGGAACAGTGATGACCAAGCGTTTTGTGAATGTACTCATACATGCAGCAATGATTCTGTATAATATCTAATACTATTTACCTATGTATAAGAGCCGCTGATGGAGGAGTACAGCATTGCAGCTCAAGTGTGGAAGCTGAGTAGTGTGGACATGTGTGAACTGGCCAAGAACAGTGTCATCATGAGTGGATTTGACAAGGTGTGTGAGGGGTGGGAGGGGAGGGGTGGGTGTGAGGGGTGGAGGGAGGGAAGGGAGAGGGGTGAATGGGAGGGGTGGGGGAGGGGAAGGGGTGAGGGGAGGGTGTGAGGGGAGGTGATGAAGTGTTGGTGTGGGAGAGGGTGTTGCTTGTTCCACAACCATAAAATGGACAATCAAACTGACCAATCAAATTCATTGAACCCAATTGCATCATCAGGTAAGGCATCAGGTTTCATTGGTCAACTTGATATCCCATGATACATTCGTGGGGCAAGCAACCTGAAATGGACTGTATTGTATAAATGTATGCACATAGTGTACTAGTGTACTAGTGTACTAGTGTACTAGTGTACTTGTGTGCTAGTGTGCTAGTGTACTAGTGTCCCAACCCATTTCTGTTAACTCATCTGTTAGATGACCCTGACCCAATGGCGACTCCCTCAGCTTAGCTTCAAACACAGCTCCACCACGGATGTAGTGTGGTGGTGTCTAATGCAGTGACTAATGGGAACCCAGTGCATGGTCAGAGCAACATGGAGGCACCAGGTGGGTGTGTCAGGGGGCGTGTGTCTGGTGTGTGTGAGGATGTCTCTGTACGTCTCTGTGGGGTGTCAGGCCTACGTTGCACATGAAGATGTGTTGAGAGTTGTTGAGAGTGTGGCAGTAAACATCACTCAGTGTGTGTGGGTGAGTGTCTAATCACAAGACTGTAGTACATCTCTTAACAGGTCATGAGGTGAATGTGTACTGTGTGTGTGTGTGTGTGTGTGTGTGTGTGTGTGTGTGTGTGTGTGTGTGTGTGTGTGTGTGTGTGTGTGTGTGTGTGTGTGTGTGTGTGTGTGTGTGTGTGTGTGTGTGTGTGTGTTTGTGTGTGTGTGTGCGTGTGTGTGTGTGTGTGTGTGTGTGTGCATGTGTGTGCGTGTGTGTGTGTGTGTGTACGTGCGTGTGTGTGCGTACGTGCGTGTGTGTACGTGCGTGTGTGTACCTGTGTGTATGTTTATGAATGTGAATGTGCCACAACAGCACATGACAGGTATCACAGTGATGAAAAGATGGTCAGCACTTTGTACTAATGATATATCCTATCATCATCATATTTTACTTTGGTGTGTGTGTGTATGTTTGAGTGTGTGTGTATTGTTGTGTGTCCCACTTCATTCCAAGGTCTGACTATGATGGGACACTGTCTCCTTCCCATTTCCAATCTAGAATCAGTCTACTCAGTGTTGGGACTCCCCCCTCTCCAAAGGGGTTGCTACAGCCACTTCACTCCAAGGTGTGTGTCTGATGGTGTGTGGAACTGAGTGAATATCATCAGATGGTGGAGGTGAGCCTCACCAACCAACCAGTTAGTGGAGTGTGCAAGGGGTGTGTCAAGAGGGCGTGTATGGGGTGTGTTTGAGGGTGTGTCAGTGTTGTGTTTGAAGGTGTATTTGGTGTGTGTGGTGTTCTGTCTGTGGATGGTGACACAGTGGACTGAGGAGTGAATTGTTTAAATTACTTTAATTATTCCATTGCAGTGGGAGCATGCGTCAGATCAAGGAAGACTTTCGTAAACCTCATGTGATGCAGAAACAGTATGGTCGGCTGCCTCAGTCACACATCACATACAAGCCAGTGAGTGTCCACAGTCTAATGTCTGGTGTGGGTGGGGTCCAAGGGATTGTGGGAGGAGTGCCCCATGTCAGCTACAGCACCTCTCTGACCTGTGCTAGAGGTGTGTGTGTGTGTGTGTGTGTGTGTGTGTATGTGTGTGTGTGTGTGTGTGTGTGTGTGTGTGTGTGTTTGTATGTGTTTGTGTGTGTATGTGTGTGTGTGTGTGTGTGTGTGTGTGTGTGTGTGTGTGTGTGTGTGTGTGTGTGTGTGTGTGTGTGTGCATGTGTGTGTGTGTGTGTGTGTGTGTGTGTGTGTGTGTGTGTGTGTGTGTGTGTGTGTGTGTGTGTGTGCATGTATGTGCGTGCGTGTGTGTGTTCATGAATGTGAAAGTGAATGTCAATGTGAAGGTGCCACAACAGCACTGGATAGGTGTCTAGTTAGAGTCATAGCCCCATCTGTATTATCTTGACTCTACGATACGCACTGTCTCCTCCTCTCTCTCCTCCCCAGCCCCTCCCTCCATTGAGGCTTATCTGTTGGCGGATGTGGTGCTCAAGCAATTCCCTCCTTCAGTATCAGTAGCACAGTAGTGTCATTACGTCATTTTTAATTGCATGCATGTGACCAGGAGTAGTGTGGTTAGCTACTAATTTAGCGATTGTCATTTCTGGAATCATAGACAGGTACAGGATATGCTGGAATGGAACCTTTATAGAGCTTCTGTGGTAGGTGTACGTGGCTGCGCTGGGAAGTGGGCAAGCATGTACATCCGTTGCCCCTCCCCTTCAAACACAGCTCCACCACGGATGTAGTGTGGTGGTGTCTAATGCAGTGACTAATGGGAATCCAGTGCATGGTCAGAGCAACATGGAGGCACCAGGTGGGTGTGTCAGGGGGCGTGTCTCTGGTGTGTGTGAAGACGTCTCGGGGTGTGTGTGAGGTTATCCATGGGTGTGTCAGGAGGCGTGTCTAGGTTGTGTGTGTGTGAGGATGTCTCTGGTATGTCCGTCCTAGGGTGTACATCAAGGTGTGTGTTGAGAGTTGAGTGTGTCAGTGAACATCACTCAGTGTGTGTGGGTGAGTGTCTAATCACAAGACTGTAGTACATCTCTTATGAGTTGAATGTGTGTGTGTGCGCGCGCTCACGTGTGTGTGTGTGTGTGTGTGTGTGTGTGTGTGTGTGTGTGTGTGTGTGCGCGCGCGCGCTCACGTGTGTGTGTGTGCGCGCGCGCGCTCACGTGTGTGTGTGTGCGCGTGCTCACGTGTGTGTGTGTGTGTGTGTGTGTGTGCGCGCTCACGTGTGTGTGTGTTCATGAATGTCAATGTGAAGGTGCCACAACAGCACTGGACAGGTATCTAGTTAGAGTCATAGCCCCATCTTTATCATCTTGACTGTACAACACTCTTTTAGCAGGTTACCCACTTTCCCCTCCTCCCTCTCCTCCCCAGCCCCTCCCTCCACTGAGGCATATCTGTCAGCTGCTTGCAAACAGCTGGATGCTGTGCTGACTAACATCGGCCTCTCCCACCACCGTGTGTCCCCAAGTGAGTTCCTCGTACAGTACAACAGCACAGTGCTCAAGATTGTCCTCAGTCAAACTTCCAATGGCCACATTAACCTGGAGCTACTCCACACGCAGGGAGATGTTGATGTCTACCAGACCATGATTCGGGAAATCAGCAGCAAACTAGTGCAGCCCTCCGTGGTGTAGCTAGCCCCACTACAGTGACCACCACCTCCTCTGTACTTTACAAACCACCCCAAACTCCCCTCAATGTGTGTGTGATGTATATATGCTGTGCATTGCACTTGACAACCATGACATTTAATTAATGACGTCATAATTCCTACTAACAGTGTACCGTATATCGCAAAATGTTCGCGAAATTCGCGAAAGTTTGTATCGCGAATTGTATATGCATATAATACCTATTATAATAACTTGTGTATGCGAGTGATGTCATAATAAGATGGCGGATCAACAAACAGCGCGTCACGGCTGTTTCGCACCATATAAATTGTGGCATCTTAGTTTTGGTTTGGAAACCGGGAACAGGCGGCGAGACTGAGCTCGAGGTTTAAACGGCAAAAGGGAATAAGCTTTTACTCCATTGAAACTCTACCAATGCAGGGTTAACGTTGGTACGCAGCAGAAATGACAGGTTTTCAGTGAGTCCTAGCCTTTAAAGCGTAGTTTTTACTACCACAATGGCGAAATTACAGCCGACCCTGGCATTATTTAATCTTCTCCTAGCGCTCTTCTGCCAGTTTTCACGCTATCGTGCTATACCTTGTATGAAAGCCCAAGGTGTCTATAACATGGCGGTGAAGTGCCTGTTCTACGGCGCATCGCAGATTTTAGGTTACAAGTGCTAATACATGGAGCATCGTATTTCACGGCCGTCACAGACATTAGCCCACGCGAATGATTATAATCGGTATCTAGCTAGTACTACCAATAACTATTGTAAGCTAGTGCTGGTGGCAGTGGTTCTCAACAACATACATTTAGCATAGAGATAAACAAATGCCAGCTGCTCAGCTGGGCGTACATACACACATGCTCTTGTACCTATACCTATTACTGATCATGAGGTACCTTGTAGGCAGATTTTTGTTATATGCATGTTTTTTGTTCGATGAGCTTCTTATTCTTGACAACTAAGTGTGTAAATATGTATCATGTCTTAATCTGTATACAACATTTTTAAAAATAAAGTACAGAAAGATAATGGAAATGAGTAATGTCAAGGGTTAGCCTTCTTGCATTATCTATTAGCTGATAATGACTTGGTGAGTGCCATTTCAATGCAGTTCAGTACTCCGATCTCAAGATGATATCCTTCCCAATGCATTAAGATGGCCTGCAGCACAAATGAATCTGTGCAGGGAGAGTGCAGGCACATAATAATAGTAAAACAGCAACCACAGGTATCCGTACATGAACAACAGACTGTGAAAATTATGGAGGTCAGCAGTAGTGGTCGGTGCTCCCACACAAGCAATTGAAATGGTTTTGGAATTACATGATGCAGTGCATACTACCTATCTGAACTGCTCCTTAGGATATCTTTTTGTGACAATAAACTTAGTACTAAGCATTCCTTGAATCGTACCACCGGTTGGGTGCATGGTGGACATGTGTGCAATAACACTTACATATGCACTTTCCTAAGTAGAACATAAAAAAGAATTCACTTGACCATTAGTGACATGAGGAGTGATCAGTGGGTGATTGGGCTTGGGAGGGGTGTCATCTTCCAATGCAGCACACAGTAGTTTAGTGCATGTAATGAAGGCAAGCCTTATGAGATGCACTGTATAAGTACACACGTGTATACATGTAGTACTACACATAAGCGTTACATGAATGCTCTAATTTTATATGTTGAGAGAGGAAAGCAAAAACAAGAACCCAACAAATTGATCTCTCAAGAGAATGCAGGACTAACAAGTGTTTTTGAAAGCACAAATGCAGTAAGGTGTCATGCATGTGGTGTCACCTGGCTTTTACTAGACAAACGGTACAATGCACTATGCCCCATGCAGCAACCAAAGTGGAACTCTGACAAGACCATGGCCAAGCAATGAAACAAGAATTACTTAGGAACTTGAACAGTTAACTAGCAATTATAAGTATGAAACTGGCATGATGGAAGCCCAATCTTGTAGCCAGCTATTATAGCTACGTACATGGCACAAACATTGAACAACGTGTAGCTAAACTGTCTTTACTTAACATATGCACACAGTATCATGGCACTGTTGAGAGTAACAGGCAGATTGCATCACACAGACAAATGGTGACTGCAGTAGGCATTGTGCACTCACTGTAGCTCTATAGTTATGCAGCTAGCCGTATTTGTACATATTGCAACATGATGCTCTATGTATTAGCACTCATAACCTAAAATCTGCGATGCGCCGTAGAACAGGCACTTCACCGCCATGTTATAGACACCTTGGGCTTTCATACAAGGTATAGCACGATAGCGTGAAAACTGGTAGAAGAGCGCTAGGAGAAGATTAAATAATGCCAGGGTCGGCTGTAATTTCGCCATTGTGGTAGTAAAAACTACGCTTTAAAGGCTAGGACTCACTGGAAACCTGTCATTTCTGCTGCGTACCGACGTTAACCCTGCATTGGTAGAGTTTCCGTGGAGTAAAAGCTTATTCCCTTTTGCCGTTTAAACCTCGAGCTCAGTCTCGCCGCCTGTTCCCGGTTTCCAAACCAAAACTGAGATGCCACAATTTATATGGTGCGAAACAGCCGTGGCGTAGCTCTTTCGTTTGGCTGAATTTCGAATTCAGAAGCGATTGCTCCTGATAGTTAAACTAAAAAGGCTTTAATGTCTACCTTGTACGTATATAGAGTCTCGTTCGCTAAATTTTTACTCCCAACATTTTTGACACCCGTTTTGACAGCGATTCGCGAAAATTTTAGGTGGCGGAAATTTTGCGATATACGGTATTTGTTCTATTTCGGGAAACAAGGACTGTGGGAGTCGCCAATCAGTCTCCTAATTTGGGATCGACGTCAGACAATTGGGGACGCGCTGAGGGGATTACCCTAGTCACTTTTACGCACAGAGTAGCGATCGAGGCAGAAAAGATCTATTCTCACTTGGGCTAACAAGGGATAGGACGAGCTAGGACCGACGCGAGAGCTGTACGTATAGATGGTCAAGTTTATTCGTAGTCGGCGTCCGTGAGTGAGTACGACAGGGCTATTTGTAACTGCATCGGCCTACGTTCTCTTGAGGTGGAGGGGGAACGAGCGACAGTCGAATCTGATCACATCACGGTCTTGGAGTCTCGGCTTGTGATCTCCGTTAGTGGATCATTGGTAAGTGCTATGTGTGGCGTATTATGACAGTGTGTCAGTGGTGTTGGTGGAGTCACAGGTGACCGGTTTGATTCCAATCATAAATGATCTGAATCTCATGGGTAGGTATCTAACTACGGGGAAGCCTTACAGTCGGTTTCAGAATGTTTGTCCAAATTTCAAATGATAAGGCAAATGGTGTAACAACATTGTGCAACATTGTGATGTATACCTTGTCATTTTAGTCATATGCGTCGCTCAGGACTAAACCACACGTCGCACTATGTCATTAGAGTAGCATGGGGTATTCCGGTCATGTAAAACGAGGTGATCCACTTTGGGGCAAGATGGGACTTTGACGTGCTACTAGCCTACCTTGGAGGAAGGCAGGGTACTACTGTGTGTGACAACGAACCGAATTAGGTTCTTGCTGTAGTGCAGAGAAACTCTGACCCAATCACAGAATGGCGAATGGTAATGGCAAATGGCTTAATGGCATTATGCAACGTCATACAGTGGTGTGACGTCTACTGTGTCATATCTAGTCACATCCACCACTCAATCACACTAACATGTCACACTGTGACATTATACAATTTACAGTTAAATGCTATCCGGACAACCATTCTGAAACAGGCTAACGCTTGCAATAATAGAGGAGAGAACTGTTCCCATTGTCACACAAAAATGGGCATCAAATTTGTGTACCGTGAACCGTCTACCTAGAAATGGAGGCTACTAATACCCACTGCTATTAGTTCTGTTATTTTGCATGATCACCAGGTGGTGACAATTCTCATTCAAATAGAACAGGGCTGGAATTAGAAGGAATGCCTCAACTGTATTTTTTATAACAATAGAGGAGAATGGTATAAGTGTTTCTGTAACAAGAACCATTATATGTCCAAGTGAACAGACAGCACACCATGCTACTGACTTGTACTTACCTTTGGTGAGATGCTCCTCTAAGCAGCAGCACTCCAGCCACTGAGACAAGCTGTTACATAGATCACAAACACTTTCACTGGCTGTGACCACGTCTCTGAACCTCCTGTGTACTGTCTGGTGTTGCAGACGATGGCCATTTACACATTGCAATATTGGGGAATGTACAGACAAGCATGTGTCAGTAAATTAATGATGACGGCCCTCAATTTCACCTTTGAGTGCGGCTCACTCATAATTCTTATTTAATGTTTGAAATTGCAGTAATCCTAAATAGTTAGCGATATCACACACATCCATGGTCATGTGTTCTGAATATCACCCGTTGTGTTCATGGAACATTTCAATCCTACCTCACTTGAGAATCCTTTCCCTTTACTTCTCTTGCTCTGTAAAGAGACTTATAAACTGTACAGATGGACCAGTCACCTGCTGCAACTGCTCGGCAATTGGCTGTCAACAAACATGCATTAATTAGAGCTGTCAGAACTGGTGAGACAGAAACTGTTGTAGACCTGTTAGACAGAGGTGTCCCAATTGACACTAAGGATGATGAGGGGAAGTATTTATTGCATTGGGCAGCAGAGGGTGGTCACGTGACCACAATGAGACTTCTCATCAGGAGGGGATGTGATGTAGACTCAGTTGATGGTAGAGGGCTCACTCCACTGCACTGGGCTGCTAGAATGGGACAGACAAAGGCAGTTTGGGAACTGATTCGATTGGGAGCAACGAAGTCAGTGGTTGCTGGAGAGTGTTGTACTCCACTTCATCAAGCATCCGTTAAGGGACATGTGGAGACTGTTGTAGCCATGTTGGCGGAAGGGTGTCCTATTGATGTAGTGGACAGTGTTGGAGCCAATGTTCTACATTATGCAGCAGCATATGGTGGTCATGTTGAAGTAGTGAGGGTGTTGGTAGGCATAGGGTGTGATGTGAATGCAGTGAAAGCAAACGGCTGTACTCCCCTCCACTCTGCTGCTGCTTGTGGCAGAACAGAAGCAGTTCGTGAACTAATCAGACTTGGTGCAACCAAGTCAGTGGTTGCTGGTAATTGTGGGACTCCACTTCATCAAGCAGCCCTTAATGGACATGTGGAGACTGTTGAAGCTATGTTGGCGAAAGGGTGTCCTATTGATGTAGTGAACAGTGATGGAGGGACTGTTCTGCATTTTGCAGCTGCAGGTGGTCATGTTGAAGTAATGAGGGTTTTAGTAGACAGAGGGTGTGATGTGAATGCAGTGAAAGCAAACGGCTGTACTCCCCTTCACTCTGCTGCTGCTCGTGGTAGAACAGAAGCAGTTCGTGAACTAATCAGACTTGGTGCAACCAAGTCAGTGGTTGCTGGTAATTGTGGTACTCCACTTCATCAAGCAGCCCTCAAAGGACATGTAGAGACTGTTGAAGCTATGTTGGTAGAAAGGTGTCCTATTGATGCAGTGGACAGTAATGGGGAGACTGTTCTACATTTTGCAGCTCAAGGTGGTCATGTTGAAGTAGTGAGGGTGTTGGTGGACAGAGGGTGTGATGTGAATGCAGCGAAAGCAAACGGCTGTACTCCCCTCCATTCTGCTGGTGCTCGTGGTAGAACAGAAGCAGTTCATGAGCTAATCAAACTCGGTGCAACCAAGTCAGTGGTTGCTGGTAATTGTGGTGCTCCACTTCATCAAGCAGCCCTTAAAGGACATGTAGAGACTGTTGAAGCTATGTTGGTAGAAAGGTGTCCTATTGATGCAGTGGACAGTAATGGGGAGACTGTTCTACATTTTGCAGCTCAAGGTGGTCATGTTGAAGTAATGAGGATTTTAGTAGACAGAGGGTGTGATGTGAATGCAGTTTCAGCAAACAGCTGTACACCCCTCCACTGCGCTGCTGCTTGTGGTAGAACAGAAGCAGTTCATGAACTGATCAAATTGGGAGCAACCAAGTCAGTGGTTGCTGGTAATATTGGGACTCCACTTCATCAAGCGGCACTTGAGGGACATGTGGAGACTGTTTCAGCCATGTTGGAGGAAGGGTGTCTTATTGATGCAGTGAACAGTGATGGATCCACTATTCTACATTTTGCAGCTCAACGTGGCAATGTTGAAGTGGTGAGAAAATTGGTAGACAGAGGATGTGATGTGAATGCAGTGAAAGTGAACGGCTGTACTCCCCTCCACTTCGCTGCTGGTTATGGTAGAACGGAAGCAGTTCACGAACTGATCAGACTTGGTGTGACCAAGTCAGTGGTTGCTGGTGAATATGGGACTCCACTTCATCAAGCAGCCTTTAATGGACATATGGAGACTGTTGAAGTCCTTTTGGAGGATGACACTTATGAACCTGATTTGACCACAATTAACGTAGCATCTGCGGAGGTACAAACTGACTGTAATCTCATTACTGTTTGTGATTCAGTTGGTGAGACACCTGTCATGTATGCTATGCAGGGTGGACAGGTGGGCATGGTCAAATTGCTAACATCCAAAGGTGGGGCTATCACTGACAGAGACACTCATTCAGTGTCTACATTTGAACAGTGCTTTGTTGGTGGTCATGCCAGCAAACTGAGCCAGTTCTGTGAGGCATGTGGCATTGGCAGCAGTGGAGAAGGGCTGAGGGGTGCTTTAGCAACCTTGATCACTAAGGGTCTGGTTGATGCATACAAAGTGCTGTGTTTGTGTGCCATTTGTGGAGACAGTGTATTCCTGGAAGACCAATTCATTGAGTTAGTTGCTTCTGATGAATGTTTAATGCCTGCAGCAGTGAGATGTGCCAAGCATTATTTCCACCGTGCTGAAGGTGTTCCCTTCATTGACCAGCTCTGTTTATTGGATGGGGATTCCTTAAGCCCATTGCACATATCACTGCTGTCATTGAAATGCTTCAGAATGGATTTTGCTGACTCTTCAATCCGAAAGGGTGCTAACGACCACAGTTTATTTATCACTAAGCTGTTGTCCCACCCTGTGTTGAAGGAAACAGTCAATGAATACTTGCCAAATGGTCTAAGACCTCTTGATCTAGCTCAGCAGTTTGAACTCCATGACATAGCTGCATTGATTGAGGGGGCAGGTGGACGTCCAGGAGTGTGGGCGGATATACCTCAAAATGTGTTTCTGAGGTATCGTAGTGAGCTGTTTGTACTTTATACATCACTGATAAAGGTATGTGATCCTACTCAAGGTGGGCATGAATCTGTGAAGATGGCTGTGATAAAACTCCTTGGTGGACAGCCCGTAGACAGTTGTGTGGTGGAGGAGCAGGATGGTTTGTGGCATCCCAATGCAGCTATTGTTGATGCTGATGTTGGTCCAGAAACTGATAACCACGAGTACAAGACCCTCATGGTTCCAGCAGGCAAGAGCAAGAAGCCACCACCAATGCGTCCCTGTAAAGACATAAGTGAAGTCCTCAAGAAAGTGGTAGAGCACAGCAAGGAGATCAATGCCATGCTGAACCACCACACCAGGGGCACTGTACATTTTGGTATCAGAGACAGCGACAACACAGTGGAGGAGGGACTGGACCTCAACAAGGCAGTTTTCATTGATAAGTTGCAAACAAGGCTTGGCCAACTACTGCAGGATTTCTATCCAGCTGTCCAGTCACGGTTTGTGAGGGTTCAACCAGTGCAACTTCTGAACAGCTCCGGAGAGCCAATTGGACGATGGCGCTTTGACATCTGTGTGACTCCGCATAATGAAGTTGTTCTCCTTTCTCGTGACAAAACTGTTGCCTACTACCGACAAGGAGCCAACAGTGAGCCAATGCCTGCAGATATGTTGATGGAGAGACTCAAGGATGCCAAGCATGGGAAGTGAGAGGTACAGTATGGAGCTTTGAGAGTGACTGCTCACATGTGACCTAACAGTACACCAGTAGACAGCAGTGCAGCTGTGATGGGAGAGTGCACAGTAGCCAGCAGTGTAGCTGTGATGGGAGAGTGCACCAGTAGCCAGCAGTGTAGCTGTGATGGGAGAGTGCACAGTAGCCAGCAGTGTAGCTGTGATGGGAGAGTGCACAGTAGCCAGCAGTGCAGCTGTGATGGGAGAGTGCACAGTAGCCAGCAGTGCAGCTGTGATGGGAGAGTGCACAGTAGCCAGCAGAGTAGCTGTGATGGGAGAGTGCACAGTAGCCAGCAGTGCAGCTGTGATGGGAGAGTGCACAGTAGCCAGCAGTGCAGCTGTGATGGTGAGTGGAATTGAGTGAGTTGTGTCACTGCCTATCTGTGTGTGTGTGTGTGTGTGTGTGTGTGGTGTGTGTGTGTGTGTGTGTGTGTGTGTGTGTGTGTGTGTGTGATGTGTGTGTGTGTGTGTGTGTGTGTGTGTGTGTGTGTGTGTGGGTGTGTGTGTGTGTGTGTGTGTGTGTGTGAGTGTGTGTGTGTGTGTGTGTGTGTGTGTGTGTGTGTGTGTGTTGCATATTTATCTCCCTCCCTCCCTCCCTCCTAACACATGTTATGCTTACCTATGTTGAGTGACAGAGCAACTAATGAACGGAGCAAGTATTTCGAGATCGAGTGGCAGCAACTCAAAATATTCGATTATAATTCATTATGACAATTGGTGAGTAATTGCTTCATGTTGCTCTAGTCCATGGGCACATTCATAACACACATTAGGTGTAGTATTTTGCACTGAATGTTGAGGCAGTGAACCTTTGCCATTCTGATTCTGTAGGACAACTAACTCTATCCACATGGAACATGGATTACCTCTAAACACCTGTTTGTCTAGTTGAGGAGATCAGAAGTGGTTACAAGTGATTTGTACATACATTTACACACACACACACACACACACACACACACACACACACACACACACACACACACACACACACACACACACATGCAGGCACACATGCAATAGCCTGAAGCAATGACACTGTGAAACTGCCTTATTAAACATTAAGTACATGTCTTGATGCACTATTCCAATTAGGACAATCTTAATTTCATCTCTTATATACATTATGTGTGAATATGGTGAATGCAATGCCACATCTGTACCAGTGCACAGGTTGCCTAGTTAATGGTGCGTGATGCTGTAGTGCATAACACACAGTATACTAAGCACTGAATGGTGCGGCAGTGAACCTTTACCATTCTGATTCAGTAGGAAAATTAACAGTATCCACACGGAACATATGCATGAATGGATTACCTCAAAACACATGGATGACTAATTAGGGGCAACTGATGTGGTTACAAGTGATTCAGGCTCAATGGAGCAGTATATATTGATGCACATAATGCTTGGAAGACTATACACTGTCGCCAGTACACTAGCTACATGCAATAGCAATCAATTCTGTGCCATGTACACATACTAAGCCAGCTAATCAGGAATTGCATTGAACACCACATTGGTATATTGCAAAATACTGTTTTATTAAACATGTAACATTAATGTGAGTTTAACAATTAAGTCTAAATGTTTGAGACACTCTCTGTAATACTCGGCAAACAAGTGCAAAGTTAGATGGATATCACTGTTGTCTCTTTTAGAGCCTCGTGGTAGCTGTCTTGATTCTGGGGACTTCCAAGTTGTTGTTGTTACGAATGTACTTGGCCTTTCTTTTCTTTGGCACACAACAACACAACCACTGCCACAGTCTTTCACGAATGGGATTGAAGAAGATGAGAACCAAAATGGGAGTGGGGATGAGTGCTATATTCAGTAATGTGTAGGATATGTAGGTCACCGCTGCATGAGACGGTGGTCCATCTGGCCATGGGGGTGTAGGCTGTGGATCAACAGAGGCAGTTATTATCAGAGGAGCAATCTGCCCAAGTAAGTTAATTCCATTGCCGAGGAGCAAAAAGAAACCAAATTTAACTATACTCTTCTCCAGTTTGATGTCTTTGACAGTATGACGCTTTATGTACCAAAAAGAGATGACTAGAATTGTGACTGTGACAGAAAGAGGAACGAGACCAAAGCAGGCTAAATACAGCCCAATGTATATATAAGTAGATGTTGCCTTTGGAGAAATACCACAAGATATATAGCCACCATACCAAGTGGAGATGATTTCCTGCGATAGCAATGGAGAATTGCCAAGGAAGGCTATTATCCACAGAACAACAACTGTTATAAAGCTAGCCACCACAAAGTGTTTCTTGGGGGTTTCACCATACTTGACAATGATGTAGACTACAACAGCAAATGTGGCCATAAATGCTAATCTAGCTCCTCCTCCGAAGCCTAGTAGGAATACTGTGATAGTACAGGGAGCTGTGGGTGGGTTGTTTACTGGTGAAAGGTAGAGGATGATCCCTGCAATGTGGTACATGGCTAGCCCCAGTGCAAACAGGAAGCAGGAGACCAAGATGCTTCCCAACACCATTCGGATTACGTTCACAACGAATGGGTCTAATACCAAGGCCACCAGAATCACTGTGTTCACAGCAATCACAGGAAACACCACTCCCAGTAACATAATAACATTGAACACCACAAACCCAGGATTGTTCAGTGGATAGGGAGATGTGAAGTTGCTGAAGTTGCTGAGATTGTCCATAGTCCAGTCAGTATATGTTGATCGCCTTACTTGTAGAAGTCCAACTGTGGTTAGCGCTTTCCTACTCCACAGCATTTTATTCACCTCCAATTACTGTACATGAGTCACTAAAATATTATAGAGATGATGCACTCAATTTGACGTCGCAAGCGTACCATGGCACATTCATGCATGCATGCATGGCAAAAGATAGCCTTGTGCCCAGGCCTTTGGTGAAATATTATACGTTGACACATATGGAAATGTCCTCGTTGTGACTGTTTTCGTACTGTAGGTCTTTTAGAGCCAGCATGTTGGTTAAGTGGTCTGGGGCGAACGTGGGGGCATGAAAATTGCAATTTGAGTGTATATATTTTTGAGTACAGGAGTTTCCTGCTCTGGTGAAGCATGTGTGCAACTCTATGCGTAGCCACTTGAGCTTTTAGAAAATTGAATGGATCTGTTTAACATATTCTTCACTGCAATTATTATTATACCTTATTAATTTGGTGCAAATTGCTGATTACATCATAATTGTGCATGTCCATTGATCATGTGTAACCTCACTGTATATATATCTCTTGCACAACAGCACACAATCATTCACATCACATTCTCCAGTGTAATACACTGCATGTTGGATCGCAGTGAAGCAGAAACCTTTAAGAAGAATCTGATACAGTCATAGATGCTGGGTTATTGGAGCAATACTATTATATTAGTGCACATGTGTACTTGAAAAATATGTAGTGCATCACCTTTGCACTATGGGTATAGCTGCATTGAAACACTTCAGTGACTTGTACTGGGTGGAACAAGCAGAAACTGTCACATATATACGCAAGTCACAATGGAATTAATGCAACAATCGCATACCATTCAATTGGGCAGGTATGTCATCGGACTTCATGCACATGTTGCTCAAGTGGGCACCTCTATCCTAATGCACACTCAGCTGGTTTGGTACACAACTCAGCAGTGAATCGTAATTTTGTGATTACAATACAGTAGGACAGTTAACTCTATTCACATGGAACGTGGATTTCCTCAAAACACGTACCACAATGGCTAGTAGGGGAGAACCAAAGTGGCTACGAGGGATTCAGGTTCATTGGAGGAGTATCATTATTTTGCAGTGCATATACATAATTGTGCACATAGACAATTATGCACTATCACTATATAGCACACTACATGCAGTAGCTATCAATTCAGTGCCTCGTACTGAACTAACTACTTATACAGATATTGTCTCGAATGTTGCAACGATTGATGTTACATAATAATGTTTTATTGAACACTTACCAGTAATGTGAACTTAAACAGATATTAGTGTAACAATGCATATGCATATGCATAAACGATTTGATAATGTAACGGTAACTGAGAAATGACGCATGTTTTTGTGAGTGTGAAATAAGATGGAAGCACTTTGTTGTCTCCTATAGAGTCCATAAAGTACTTGAAAAATTATGCACTGTCAACGTCACCAGCACACTGTATAAGAGGCAGCAGTTTAGCACCTTGTACAAAGCTATTACTGCACAGGCATGCATGAATTTGAATGTAACAAAGATAGCAATCGATGTTACAGAATAGTGTTTAATGGAACACTTCACATTAAAACGTGTTCAAACTTATGCCAGTATGGAATGATTGGTCTTTATGTGTACATTTGCGGGCTTAACAAGTTTTGTAATGATCTGCCGAATGGATCAGAATCTTTGTACTTTCAAAATTTATTAATCTGCGAGATGCGCTTTGCTATATCTCCATTAGAGCCTTGTTGCAAATAACTAGGTTTTGGGAACTTCAATGTTGTTGCTCTTATGAATGTATAGAAATCACATGCACAATCATGATGTTTTGTATAAACTATCAGTGTTTGTCTAGCTTGTGAATGTGTTGTGATATACCTGTGTGAGCAATTCTGAATGCACAAGATACAGATGTATATACACATGCACACACACACACACACACACACACACACACGTGTGCACATGCGCACGCACACGCACACACACACGCACACACACACGTGTGCACATGTGCACGCACACGCACACACACACGCACACACACACACACACACACACACACACACACACACACACACACACACACACACACACACACACACACACACACACACACACACACACACACACACACACACACACACTAGTCTGTAGCAATGACACGGCGAATGTGCCTTATTAAACTCTATGGGCACATTCATAACACACATTGGGTGTAGTATTATGCACTGAATTTTGCAGCAGTGAACCTTTACCATTCTCATTCTGTAGGACAATTAACCCTATCCACATGGAACATGATTAATTCCAAACACCTGTATGCCTAGTTGAGGAGACCTAGATCTGAAGTGATTACTAGAGATCCAGGTTAAATGGAGTAGTATAATTATTGCACATATACCCCCATTACCATGGCAACCATGGGTTACGAAATCTCATATCACCTAAGATCACAGGGCTATAGGTGACTAGCAATAATAAAAATTTCTGCAAAAATTATAAGGATGTAGAGATTAGAAAGGGTTGGTTCTCTAATACCAGCTTCACAACAGGGTTGAAAACCTTGTTGTGAAGCTGGTATTAGAGAACCAACCCTTTCTGATGACTGAGCCAGCTGAGAAGCCCTCACTTGATGTAGAGATTGCATAAAAATGACAGAAACAAGTAAAAGCTGTTGCACAGTGGAGCCTTAACCTCCATCATACTTTCCTCCATCACCTGTCCCTTGCAGTTCTGGAGAGTGAGTGCCAATTCTCTTCTGTCCAGTTCCTCTCTCCCACACTGGAGGACTCTGAAGTGGACATAATCTCCTCCAATGTTGGGAAGAGGTGGGAACACCTTGCTGCCTCCTTTGGCTTCAACGACACAGATGACCCAGAGCTCAGAGCCCAGATGCACAGTGGTGAAGAGGCCTGTTTGATGATGCTGGTTCAGTGGAGGAGAGAGCAGAGAGGACAAAATATCTGCCTCACACTGTCAATAGCATTGAAGGACATGGGTCTTGATTCACTCTCTGAACGCCTTCAAACTGCAGCCGAAGCCCACTCCAGACCTGCAGCTGCATGAGCTTATTAGGCACTGGTCTGGTCCTACTAACACCTGTGCCTGGCGTCAGCCTGGCCAGTAACTTACCTCTATGTGATTTGGTGGAATTGCACTGATGGCGAAATGAGGAATCATGGAAATAATGACATCTATTTGATCATCATGCATGCCCTCAGTACAGTGTTGTGTATTTGTAAGTTGTTCAGTGTATTTGTTCAGTTCCATGTTCATCACTCTCCTGCACATTGCATGGCATTCTAATTTGATAGAATTATAGGTAAATGACTGTCACTACTGTAATGTAAGTCTTGCTTTATATTAAATACAATATATCATTGCATTACAGGGTTACATTTCAGTGCAACACAATTGATTATCCTTGCATTGTCTAACAGAACAGTTTTCTCACATTTGGCAGCACTTCCTGGACAGATTTATGTATAGTGTTATCGTATTATAGTGCATGTTCTCTATTTTGTAATTTGTATTGATTCAGTTGATTATTAATTGGATCCTTGTCCTTTGCAGGCTTTGTCCATTGCAATTGTCAAAGAAGGCTATGCTGATATTTAAGTACAGTTAATGTGTGGAACAGCTAGCTGTACACTCTTGTCTGAGTCTGAATCTCTGAGCATGGCTCCAAAGAGGCAATGTGATACAGTTGTTTTACAGTTTTTAAACCTGCGTTTAACATTTGCACTCTGCACTCAATCATGTGAATTAAGTATTTGGAGCATACCACATTCTCACGTATGTGATGACGCATGAAGCCACTGTCCAATACTTTGTTCACGTGATTGAGTGCAGAGTGCAAATTTCAATCGGGACTAGAAACCGTGAAACTACTGTACCATCAAGGGCCAGCTGGGGGCCCAAACAGTCATACTACCAGGGACAAGGGATGTATTGTGGCTAGTGGGTATTTATTCAAGTACTTGCATAGCAGAAATTCATGGTAACTCATGACGTTTCAACCACGTAGGTATTCATCAGCTGGTAAACTGAAGATACAGAGGAGGTGCTGTGTTTAAATAGAGGTGTGACCGGTGGCTAGAACATAGCACCTCCTCTGTATCTTCAGTTTATCAGTTGATGAAGGCCTACGTGGCTGAAACGTCCTGAGTTACCGTAAATTTATTTGGCATGGCGACCTCCGTGCAGTAGGGCTACTCGCCTATGGGCTTGCAAGACCCATGAGATATGAGAGGTAGCGTACGGCCTTGAGTGACGGCATCAGAGTCTAGTAGCAATCAATTCTGTGTCTTGAATTATTAAATCAGCTAAACAGAAAATGTATTGAATGTTGCAATGATGTCACACTATTGAGTTCACACACTTAAAGCCTACAAAGTTTAAGATGATTTCTCCTTGACAAGTAAGTGCAAAGTCAAATGGATAGCATTTTAAACTTGCTGTCTCCTTTAGAGCTTTGCTGTAGTGATCTGACTTCTGGGGACTTCCGAGTTGTTGATCATATGAATGCACTTGGCCTTTCTTTTCTTTGGCACACAACAACACAACCACTGCCACAGTCTGTCACGAATGGGTTTGAAGAAGATGAGAACCAAAATGGGAGTGGGAATGAGTGCTAGGTTCAGTAATGTGTAGGGTATGTAGGTCACTGCTGCATGAGAAGGTGGTCCATCTGGCCATGGGGGTGCAAGCTGTGGAGTAACAGAGGTAGATATTAATGGAGGGAAAATCTGCCCAAGTAAGTTAATTCCATTGCCAAGGAGCAAACAGAAACCAAATTTAACTGTGGTCTTCTCCAGGTTGACGTCTTTGACAGTGAGACGCTTTAAGTAGCAAACAGTGATGACTAGGATTGTGACTGTGACAGAAAGAGGAACGAGACCAAAGCAGACTAAATACAGCCCAATATATGTATAAGCAGATGTTGCCATTGCAGAAATACCACAAGATAAATAGCCAGCATAAAAAGTGGAGAAAATTTCCTGCAATAGCAATGGAGAATTGCCAAGGAAGGCTAGTATCCACAGAACAACCACTGCTATAGAGCTAGCCACCACAAAGTGTTTCTTGGGGGTTTCACCATACTTGACAACGAGGCAGACTACGACAGCAAATGTGGCCATAAACACCAATCTAGCTCCTCCTCCGAAGCCTATTAGGAATACTGTGATAGTACAGGGAGCTGTGGGTGGGTTGCTCACTGGTGAAAGGTAGAGAATGATCCCTGCAATGTGATACATGGCTAGCCCCAGTGCAAATAGGAGGCAGGAGACCAAGATGCTTCCCAACACCAGACGGATTATGTTGACAATGAATGGGTCTACGACCAATGCCACCAGAAGAACTGTATTCCCAACAATCACAGGAAGCAGCACTCCCAGTAACATAACTACATTGAACACCACAAACCCAGGATTGTTCAGTGGATAGGGAGATGTGAAGTTGCTGAAGTTGCTGAGATTGTCCATAGTCCAGTCTGTATAATTATGTTGATCTGTCTTACTTGTAGAATTCCATCTTGTGGTTAGCACTTTCCTACTCCACGGCACCTTATTCACCCTTTACTGCACATGTTCAATCACTATAGAGATGTTACATTGACGTCACAAGTGTACCGTGACGTAACCCTACATACATAGCAAAGATAGCCTGGAATCCAGGCATTCAATGAAGAAAGGATATGAATACAAATTTGTACAAGTTACACAAGAAACAGCTGTCCAAAGACCTATATTTTGGAAATGCAACTGCTGATTCAGAATATGATTTTCAAGTGACACAGAACATGGACGTGTTAGTGACAATGTTGCAGAATTCGCTTTATTATATCCATATAATTTATAGTGAATCTCCACTTGTTTTGCATGTAATAGTTAATGCTGACCAAGAGGTGTCTTTGAGATTTAGAGCACGAGGCTTGAGGGCGCGAAGCGCCCGAGTGCCGAGTGGTCTAAATCATCAGAGACACCGATTGGTCAGCATTTAAGTGTTATAGATCCCAAATGATTGGGTGAGGAGCCGGCAGCGAATCAGTTTACGTACTCGTCCTTGCGTCATCATGCGTCTACCGGAAGTAGTTAGCTACTCCTGACAGTGGCGGAGAAAACGTCGTGTGATTCGGGTCCAAGTTGGGCTGTTCATCTCGCAGCGGACGTTTCCTACAGGTCGGCAGTGGATGCGGCGCGTCAGCTAAGCGTAAGCTAACTCACTGTTAGTCACGTCAGCCACAGCGTTTCCTAGAACGGTGTCTTTAACCAAAGCCTGTTCCCAGCTCGTAGCTAACCGGATTCTTTCTCGGCTCTGGTTTGTAGCCGGATTGTGGCTTTTCTCTGTTTCTCGACGAAGCAAGTGAGCCAGGCGACCTGTGCGTCGTATGTTGTGGCGTTAGCTGCTGTTGCCTATCACAGCTGCATTTAGAGTACAGCGCGAACGCCGCGCGTGCCACAAAACAGTGCATGTTCGGCATTTAGATGCACTGCTCACAGTGCATCTCTGGGATTTAGATGCACTGGCGCCGGTCTGGCGAGATGCAAGCGCTCGTCCTATTGGCTACATGTTTGTCCGCGAAATGCTTGCTGTGCGTCTATGTGATTTAATTTCAGCATTTAGACGCCCGTTACCATGGCAACGGGATCTATGTATGTATAAGGTATATTATTATGAAATTGTTATAAAGTGAATAGTAAACCTTATGGCAAAGTGTGCAGCAAACATACTGTAGTTACCTAAAACGCAGACAAACACATTCTCATGAAATTGTCATAATCACATGAAATTCATATTCACTTGTCTCTCTTTCACACCTTCCACACATACAATGAGTAATTGTCATGCATATGCACTCAAGCACACACAGTGTTAATCCATATGCACCCCTCCACCTGCAGCTGTGTGTGTAGTGTAGCTGCCCTTAAAGCTAGCCTCCCAGAAAGTGCCTTGGCAGTTAGCTGCACTGATCTTTAAACATCTTCCACTTCCAGAATAATACAGTGGACCTGTCACAGGCATAATTATATTATAATTATACTGTAAGCTAGCATGACTTTTAACATATTTAAGTAACTGATACAGTAACTGATGTGCATTATACTTGCATACCCTCGCCCAGCACTATACTACTAGTGTCAGATGTGGATAACCACACAGATCAGATCTAGAGCAACTCATGCTAATATTTCCATGCACCATCTCCTCAGGGTGCGCTTTGAACA